>JAFREQ010000177.1:0-482785 GCA_025331565.1 Holacanthus passer | reverse complement strand
AGTCAAATCATCTACAAAATCCCAGATATCATCAGACAGCCATAGAGTTTTCTGACCACTGCACTTGCAGGTGATGTGACCTCAACCTCTGTTGTGTTTCTGACAAAGTAGACTAGCTGCTAAACCAGTGTTTTGTTGTTCTCGATTCTGGAACCTCCAGTAGTGAACTGCACTTGCTGTTACCATTGTATTCACAGGTGATGCAAAATAAACCAGGACTGAAATCTTAAGAATTACAACTTAAATGTGCATGCGATACACATCTCTTCGAGTCAGTGTAGATTGGTACATCTGTTAAAATGGAGGCATTTTTTTTCCTTGAGATGGACAAGTGACAGATGTCAAAAGTGCAGCTGTCATGCCCTGCTCTCAAGGCTACAGCAGTAAAGCCCCTGAGTGTACTGAATTGAGAAAAAGTGGCTTTTACTGTCCACCAATTCAACTTTTCATTTATAAAAGGAAGAGTGTGTCATTTCTTCTTTAAAAAGTCACATAGTCTCAAGATATTGGTGCACACAGTAAATGATGTAGCCTGGTCTGGGATTTACACTCGACGAGATTGTTGATTTGGATTGGGGTTGTAAGGGATTTTAGCAAGTGTCTAAACAATGTCAAAAGCAAACACTTTGTTTCACACGACTACGCTGTGTCAGATGGAGCTTGACACAGCAGTTTGCCTGTGTACTGATGTGTGCACGAAAGAAAAAGAGCACCCGATGCCAAATTTAAGGCAGAGATTGGCTGTGGAGAGGCAACAGTTACTGATTGTCTTTTCTGTCTGTGTGCACTCTAGTGAATCTGTGCAATATAAACACTGTTGTCCCGCTGAGATGTCCAGTGTGACCCCTAAGCTGATATTCAGACAGGAAGGAGTGGCAGAGTGTGTTATAATTGTACTTCAGCTGATTAATGCAACAAGATACGAAGAAGCTATTTGCTGTGTCTGGTAAGCAGAGATCAATTATTAAGGGAGGCTTAACGCGGTGCTTTTCAGAGTCCTCGCTTCAGAAGGACTCATCGTTGCCTGAACTGGTCGGTTTTGGTACATTTAGACTATATTGCCTCTATACCTACTTTAGTTTCATCAAATATACAAATGAATCATCAAAATGAACCATAAATAAGATGTATTTGACCTCAGCTGCACACGGCACTCTGTGTCTGCCAAAAAATGGAAATATTCTGCCAAGCTGAATTATTATGGTTCTCTATCCCATCACTCCCACTAACTTCCACCCAAGACTCAATATTTGATCCTTGAGATATTTTATCAATTCAGTTCGAAGGTGCTTTGTTGGTTTATGTCCTTTATGCAATCACTAAATGTCAGCACCATGTGGTTTTATATCTGGGAAAATACTGTAGATGGGAAATGATGGAAAGCGGATAGAAGAAATTGTGGGTCAATAGTGTAGTGCATTATTTATTTTCCATATTCAGCACCACATGAGTAGAGCACAGCAGGAAACACCAGCAGTGTTGGCCCACCAATACTGATGTCTTCCTGCAACATGAGGATGAACAAAACAGCTTTTAAACACTGACAGGAGAATTGGATGTTTTTGCACTTTATATTCATTCTCTTTATTGTTCAGACATTTTTTCTTTATCTTTCTTTACAATGGAATAGAAGCAGTGGGATGTTTTATTGTGCCTCCATAGACAATATTGTTTCAAAGACTTTTAGAGACTGACAAGAACAGACCTTGCATACGTTTCACATTCACTTAAAATCATATCGTTTTCCAGTTGAATATAATAATTCAGAACATCTTGGGCATTATGTATTACAGTATCCAGGGCAAACTGAGGTGCTGAGCAACTGTGCACAACCTGAGCTATAGATACAAACCCTGGCAATTCCTTATCAGATGAACATGATCAATAAGCCCAACACAGAAACCTGTCTCACGTTTGGATGTCAGTCACACACGGCAAAGGATCAATCTTATCAGGAAGTGGAGCCGCAAACACACCGACTCTTACTCTGAGAAGCTGGGTCGATGGATGCAGCCAGTGTCACTGTTCGGAGCCTTTTTGACATTTCGTTTTGAAAATATTTCTGGGTTTTTCTGTTTTTTTTTAACTGACGTTTCACTGACTTCCATCCCTTGGATATGCATCATTCAATCAACCAAGTTTAAAAAGAAATTTCTGAAAAAAAAGTGAACCGTGTGTAAAAGTCATATTTAGATAAGTATCAACTACAGAACCTAATTTTCCAGATTAAAATTTTTTATCTTAACAAAATATCTCAATGAATAATTTGTTAGTATGCGAAAAACTACCAGTGTAGCAGCATGTGTATTTCTGGTACTGCAACTTGGTTTAGGTGGGGAGACAGAATTACTTCACATTCTCTGGAAATAAAGAAAATAATGACATTTGCATTAAAAAAATATAGTCTGGGACAAGAATCAGTTGATAGACACTAATAAACAATAAAAATGAATTATAATAACAATTTAAATAATACAATTAATAATAATACATAGACTGTAACCAAAATGTGTTAGGTTCCCTGATCACCCAATCACGGTACAACACATTTTGGTTTTTATTAAATAATTTTAAAAAATTGTTTGCATTAGATTAATCATGTTTTCATGATACATGATGGATAGATAGATACGTCGATATCTGTCTTTCCATTTATATCATGGATGGATAGCTATCCATACAGGTCTATGTATCCATCCATTCATCTGTTGGTCCATCGTCAATTATCATCATCAGCGATTAAAAACAGCACAGGTCAACAGCAACACATACATTGTTAATCTGAAAACTTTGACCCTTTCAAAGTTCATATTAACACACAGTATGAAAAAAGGGATTCAATCTGACCATCATATCGGCTGCTGTAACAAACAGGTCAACGCAGTAGTTCCAGTTCAAAAACGAATGAATGGATAATTGGAAAGGTCAAAACAGTTTGAGTTCCCTGAAACTGCCATTGCAAAATTCTCATTCCTTCCTACTGTACTAGTACTGGACTGGAGTCGAGCAATGGATTGGCTTTGGTTTATTTTTTATCGTTATCATAGTGTGGTATTTCCCTCAAGCCTAGCTAACACTTGCTATGAGTTGATTAAGTGGTAAATGGGCTGCATTTATATAGCAAGCCAGCATTCAGGTTGGAGACGCATACACACACACACACACATCAGTAATCAAAGCACAAATATGATAAAGAAATTTACTTACCCCCACCGAAAACACTGTTTGCCGTAGATCTCCTCAAAAACATGTCCAAACTCTCAAAAAAATGAGGAGATAATCTGCCGGCAATGTGGTAAACTGACCATACGCACAGCCTGCTTGAACCTGTGAAGCCACGTTACACTTTTTGAGTTAGCGAGCAGGAGAACTCAGCTTTCTCGGTCAATATAGCATGCATTATTGCTTCAACTGACTACATTTACTATCAACACTGATTGGAGATCCACTTAAAAAGTGATGTGTTTTCCCTTTAAGGGTTTCTCTGTTAACCTATCAAAAATGATCGATGCAGTCTTTATCACCTCAATCTGCCGTTCTTCAGCCCAGTTGCCGATTTGCATTGCATCACCTCTGACCCCACCAGCTGCATCGAGGCTCTGTGTGTGTGTTTGGGTGTCTGTTATGGGCCAATTACAGCATTCTCACTCATAAATGAACATTAGTCTGAAATGGAAACTGCATCAATGTTTGATCAAAACAGCTTCGAATCTAAAAAAAAAGAAATGTCTCTTTTGATTTTAACCAATCTTTACAGGTAATTTTAGATTACCTATAATCTAAAATAGATCAGGTAAGTTTAGATTTGGCAGTTTGTTCAAGGCAAAAGAAATTTATTTCACCTCAGAACAACCCTGTCAGATCTGAAATCTGGAGGATAATATTGTTCGCTGATGTCGGCTCGGTCTGCAAGAATGATTAGATATTAATGCTAAAGGAGCTCACAACATCTTTATTTCTGAAAGTGAAGCAGCTGTCATGTAACCTCCACACCAACCCGTCACTGTGACATCCGTGACTTAATTATCTGAATTTCCCTTCACTCCTCTCTCCCGTCTCTTTCTCCCTGCGTCGCCCACTGTCTCTTCTAGCTTCACCTCGTCTATAGATCAACCTTGCCAGGGCCCTCAAGTCTCCAACACATATCACTTTTGACTGGTGAATCAATAACTGAATTACTTTTATAAAACCACACCACTAGGAGTGATGAGGGCTCTGCGGCTGCCTCAAGCCAACCACTTAACATTTTTAATCTTGCGGGAGTTCAGAATGGATCAGCCAGTTGGGGAAGAAGTGGAGGGAAATCAGACACCCGGATGTTTTTTAATTAGAAGCAGGAGCCAAACAAGCAATGTCAGCTGGGCCGCTTATCAACATTAGTCAGCAATAGTGAATGTGTGCAGAGGGTGGGGGGCAGAATGTGCGATTGTACAGGTCACTTAAATAGACAAAAATTACATTAGCATTTTAGGCATTTGGCTGAAGCTGTTATCCACAGCAATTTACAGGAAGCTGATACACAGACACTTAGGATGAGTGGGCAGACACAGACAGGCTGACTATAGTGAGTAATTCAGATTGCACGTCCATGAATTTGACAGCCCTGTAAGGTTTTTAATGATTATCAGGTCAGAAGACATAAAGAAAACTCAACGCTTTTCAAATTCGGCCCACTTGATTGATTGGTTGCCAGAAAGTCCTCCCCTGAAGAAAGACAGCATCAAATGACATTTCCTCACAGTCAAGTGACAGCGCCCACTAGTGGTCATAGTAATTATGATGGGAGCAACAGAAGAAGTCCACGTCGGGAGGTTGTCAGGGAGGATGAAGTGGAATCAACTCTGATTTCTTTCATTAACTTAAATATGTAAATTTTATTCAGGTTTATTTCAGTTAAATTCAACTTAAAATGTACTTTTTTTCCATTTCAGATGAGTTGAGTTGTTGACTTGAAGTCAAAATTAAATTCTAAACTAAATTGAAAAAAAAAAAAAAAATCACATAAACACACTACAGTGACCTTTTGAGTCATTTATGTGGGAGGATTTTGTTTCTGCATTTAAAAAGACAAACTGGATGTAACGTCAGGGAGAGCAGTCAAGTCAGTCAGTGCTAGTTGTGACGCTGAAGAGGTTGTGAATTTATATTTATGACAGACCACAAACTTATACTTATGTGCCTGTAGGTGTTACAAGAGACCAGGAACAGACAAGGACAAGAAAAGAAATAACAGAAATGGAGTTGTGGTGTGAGATGATGCGGTTACACAATGATCTATGAACATTAGCTGATGATAATTAATGCTGTGTTCACGTGTCAACATTGTAAAGCTTGCTATCATGTATCAGGCTACAACAAAACTAGTCGTCTAATACTGGCAGGAGTATTTATGCTTACCCATAACAGAAACTAATACGCAAGTGTCAGCCTGTATCAGTCGGACCTCGCACTGCATATTATAACTCCACAGCGTTTTATGGTGCTCGAACGTTACCACAGGGGAGAGAGAGAGAGAGAGGTAGAGAGATAATCTATTACTCTGATTTTCTCTGTGATTAGAATAGAAGCCTTCTGGACCAGTGAAGTACATACTGATCCTTGTTGGTGTGTTCAGCAGGTGTCTAAAGACAGAAATCACTGCTTTTAAATCTTATCTATACTTGATCTTTTATATGTAAAGTTGACTTTACCAATTAAAATTTGTGAAGTACTTCACTATGTAGACAAATAGTAAATTGGAGACAGTATTTAAACTGAATAATATTGTATCTCTATTACATGTCGTATATATTTACACCATCATCACTAATATCGTAAAACATGAATAAAATAGAATGTGATAATTTTCTAATCCTTTTTGACATACCCTTAATTGAAAACAGTACAAAGACACTCATCACCTTCATTGATTTTTGTAAATATCTGCTTATTCTGAATTTGGTGGCAGCAACATGTTTCAAACAAGTTGGGACAGGAGCAACAAAAGACTGTGAAAGTTGTGGACTGATCCAAAAACACCTGTTTGGATCATTCCACAGGTAAACAGGTTCATTGGTAACAGGTGATAGTATCATGATTGGGTATGAAAGGTTCATCCTGGAAAGACTCAGTCATTCACAAGCGAGGATGGAGAGAGGTTCAACACTTTGTCAAACACACGAGTGTATAACACTTTGTAAAACCATTGTTGGCTCTTTTAGAACTCTTTTAGAATCCGGGTTGTAAATATGGTGTGTAACAAATGTGGTGATGATTCTATGAAATATGTGCCAAAAGAAGCAAAGATATTGTTTATTAAAAAATCCCAAACAAAAAAACTGTAGCAGTGCAAATGAGTATGGCCAGTATCAGTAACCTGTAGTACTGTACAATAATGTGTCTTCGACTTTCTAATGCTTCTGAAGTAATTAGCCAAAAACAAATGCTTAATCACTGACCACATGGTGGTGCTATTCAATCGCCATGAGGCATCTGTGTACCAGGTATAATTTAGCACTTGTAGTATTTGAGATATTAATGAGTGTTTGCACCCTACCATAGACAACCAAATAAAAACTACACAGTAAAAAATGTATATCTCAATGAGACACATATGCTTACATGTACAACTTGGAAGAATCTTCTCCAAAAATGGTTGAATTGAAGTGATCCAAAAAGGTACGCGACAAGAAAAAAAAAGACAGAAAATAACTAAGTGTGACAGCTGTAATTGCTTGCACCAATCACATGATAAGTGTAGTCTACTGCTGAGAGTTCACCCAACTCATTTAATTAAGTTCTAAAGAAACATGATCGGCATATTAGCAGACTTCCCAGCATGCATTGCTTTAGACTTAAAAATCTCCAGACACCTGTTTTTGTTGTATTTTGAAGAAAACAGATGAGGAAAACTTGTTCTGTCTTGTGATCATTGTTTCTCTTCAAAACACTAAAACCACGATGATGTCACATCCAGTCCCTACCCAAGTTTATTGAACAAGTTAGTAAGTGTTGCATTATTTGGTAAAATCAGGATTACACTAACAACAAAAATATAAGACATTTGTGCATACAATTATGTCAAGACCAAAAACAGACTGAAGCACTATAGTCCCAGTATAGAGTGTATTCCACAGTGTCTATCCTCTCAGTGCAACAATGCAGACCACAGACATATGCAGGTATATATGTTGTTGAATAGACACCTTGTTGATATACTGTTAGAGCTGTTGCTGTGTAAAAGTTCATTATGCATAACAGATACACTGGAGTGTTCAGAGGTGACTGGGACTTTGGTTCATCACCATCAGCTCTCTGTCTGACTGTCAATGTGTTATTACGGAATAAAGCAATTTTCACAGGGTCAGTATTAAACCTGCTAGAGGAGGATGAGCTGTAGAATGAAGTGCTCACTTCTTTGTAAGTAATGCTGACCCGACACTGACTGGATCCGACACTAATAGAAATGCTTATTTAATGAGGGTAGTAATTTTATAATCAACTATTTCTTAAGGAGATCTACAAAAGCCATTCACTCGGATGGTTGGAAATTCATCCAGATGGGCTGACTACAGTGAAACTATGACAGCATATAGATATGCTCAGAGGAGGTCTGGGAATAGACGTGGATGGGCCACCATTGCAGTGAGGCTTTGTGCATGTTCCACAGTGATAAAAGCTCATGCTATTGGAGTGTCGACACTGAGCACACACTTTCCCTCTACTACAGCTGTAATTTAACATAGCCTAATTAATTAACAACATGTCGTGATTAAAAATTGTTTTGTGTCAAGTAACCTGGAAATTCAATTAAAAAAGATAACAAAAGCAACCGCTACTCCCCCCTCCCTGTGAGCCAGCATGTGTAACCCTAGAAATGTAATTATGACAAAACCAGCGTGATGAGTACACTCATCAGGCCATTTTATTTCATATGCCCAAATACCAGGTAGGACCCCTGAGTTTTCTCAGTGTGTATGTTCTAGACATGGTCAGAATGTTATCTGGAGGAGCAGAGCACTTAGTTTTTTGGCCACACATTCATGCTGTGAACTCCTAATTTTGAATTCTCACATCAGTGATGCTAGTTTGGTTTGATGTGTGGAGAGGCCACAGAGTACACTGATATACATATACATATATTGAATATCATGTTATGTTATATAAAGGAACACTGTGTGGGATAAAATGCAAAAAGGTTATGTATTAAAATTTGAATGAATATAATATGTCACAACAATTAAACTTGCATCTTGAATATATGGTAACACATGGTTCTCAGATGACGCAGGGAGTTGTTGAATTGATGTCCGCTCCAGTGATCCAGCACTCATTTATCAAACTCCGACGGTGTGATGAGAAGAATGAGCTTCTCAGCATCTGACTTGTGAAACTGTCACACAACATTGAAATGAGCCGTTATTGGGATCCAGATTGACAAATTAGATTCAGTAAAATTAATGTTTTATACCCTACATTTATTTACACATAATTTGCTTATGACACATCCTAATGGCTATTTGGCTACTCTTGGCCTTCTGCAAGGGATGGCTGGGCACAGCAGTATTAGAATAAACTAGATGCCAAACAGAACAAAGTTAAACATATAGTATTGGTTCCAAAGACTTCAGGGTGGGATTTGGCCCACATGATAGTGTCTCATTAGTTAGCTGCTCCAAACAAACTTACATGATGTGTTTTATTTGCAGTTGTTTCCCATGAGAAATGCAAACATTTAATTCTCTAAAATGTTCTCTCTGAAATAAAATGATGTAAATCCCTTTTCTTCTGCTAATTTTACCCAAACGTGCTACACTTCTTTGATTACCTTGGTTTTATGTGGCTTCCACTGTAAGAGAACCCGATGTCAGACCTAAGTATGTCAACAAGAAGTCCTGCACGTAGATATTAACACCATCACCATCAAGTTATTTTGAGACAGCCCCAAAAATTGGATTTTGTTCTTTCAGGTTTTAGTGACTTCTACCCCTGTCCTCTGTTGCAGCCTGCTGACATTCCTCTGTCATCGTTTCTCAGTAGTATCAGCAGACGCATGTGAGTGCCCAGTGAACGTACCCAGTGTGCGCTCCTATGCACTGGTAAAGGCAACAAACTTCTGCCCTCGTGGGAAGGTTATAAAGCTAATTAGAGTGTTTCCATGACCACAGTATATGTGTTTTCAGCTGTCTGAATGAACACCTGAGTGTTCAAAGTGTCATAACTATGCCTATGCATATGGCTTAACGACTCCTGAACACATTCACACAAACTTGTTCAGATAGAGCTCTGCTGAATCTGGCCATGGTTGCTTTAAGTGCAGGTGAACTCAAACAGAAGGGGTCAGCTTTCTCTTGTTTCATGCTTTTCATGCACCTCTAGCTGCAAAGCTCAGACAACATCTCAGGCTTAGGCTGTGCTGTGATTTTTCAGGTGACACACTGCAAAACGCAAAGACGTGTCAAATCAATCTTTGGTACTTTGAAGCATCTACGTTTGCATACTTAGGGAGTTCTGTCATATGAAGGCAGAAGGAGGGAGGACAGTGATCCAAGTACACTTCCCCACTGTAACTGCATGGGAGGGTTCCTTGATTGACCAAACAAGCACACTGACTCTTTCCATGCAGGTGGGATTTGAACCATTTCATTTTAACAAAGTCAAAGCCGTGATTTTTTAGCCCAAGTAATACTTTATGCTGAACAATATCAAAAGCCTTTTAAAAGTCATTACACAAGGCAGCAGTGACTTCCTGTCTGTTTGAGGTAAATATCTTAAAGGGGAACTTTTCCACACATTTTACAGATCAAAGTCCGGTACAGGTCTTGGGGAGTACTATTGTTACTATGTGAAAAAGGCTTTAGTGGCTCCAGAGGGAGCTGTGTGAAGTCTAATTGCCTGAAGTGATGTCACCTGAGTCGGTGTCCGCCTGAAGACTTGAAAATGTGTTTGAAAATGAAAGAAATCTGGGGGTGTGGAATTAGAAAGTGAGTTTACCACACCCCTGTAGCCCAATCCTCGCCTGCTGTGGGCTCCAGGCTCCAGGCTCCAATAACTGCTTCTAGCACGAGGCTCCACCTGTTGGTGGTTGAGTTTCATTGGGGGTAATGTAGGCGCCAGGTTTTGAAAAGAAAGACTAACACATGGAATGAAAGACAATATTTTTGGTCCTGATTCATCAATTTTCATTCATTTTTAAAAAGCTGTCTATCATGAGTCTGACAATGTTGTGGGAGTGCGATGGTGAAATGAGTGAGTACTGTTTCAAACTTAATACACTGCTGAAGCTGTATTATGTATTACTACTTTTATCATGCAGAAAGAATGTCCAAAAGTCTGAGACCACATTGAAAAGCTCCAATATTTTCATGTGAACTTGGAAGCCTCTGATGAGTATTTCAAATGCAGAGTGTGTGAATGCAACTCGCAAATATGACCTTTTGTACAAAGGAGTTAAGTTGGTCAATACCACAAAGAGAGAGAGTGAGATAGAGAGAATTATATCTATATAAATGCTGAATATGCTTATGTACAGTCTTTGTGTGTAGTTTATACAGTATATATAGCACACAGGATTTAAACTGACAGTGACAGTGCATGATGATCTGTACATGTTAAAAATGGTACATTTTAAACTGCTGACATCTTTAATATAAAAGAGGTTGGAACAAACCAAAAAAAATAGAAACTCATCCCATGAGGGAGTTAACAATGTGTAGATCTAATGAAAATTATATTGATTTAAACGCATATGCAATTATTATCAAATCTGTAGTGGGGACAATTTAATGTAATGAGAAAAAGTGGTAGAGACACATCCCCACTGCCCCTACCTCAAATTATGCTCATGCAGTCTCTCATTTCTCGTGTGGGCGTCTGGTGACAGCAGAGAGAACGGGCCCTGGGCCCTTCTGTGGGTTCCACTGTTGGAGGCTACCCCAGGGAGCAGAAGGAGGAGGAGTGGAACCCTCTGCTGTTCTGGAGGGAAGAATCAGTTATACACCAAGAGGTGTTTTCACATCTCCGGATGACGTGACTGCCGGCCAGTTGAAACTCAGGGTGTCAGACATGAAAGACAAAACCTGTCTGGTCTTGTGGTAGATTGTGCAGTAAAAGATGCTCTGTTAAAGTATAAAGTGTTACCTCTCCTCACAGTTTTATGTGGTTCTATAACAGAAACAAAATTCTGATATCCAATAGAGAATTCTCAATCGAGCTTTTATTCTGCTCCATACATAAAGGATACAGTCAAGGAAAGCGTGGCTGTCAGAGAACTGAAGGCCGATTGGCTTAATCTCCTCCTCAAACGACGCTTCAAAAGTCTACTTCTGCAGAAGTCTAGTCTAGTAGAACTATTTTCCAAATTTTTTTATTTTCACAGACGAGCAGGGGTCTGTGGCAATACTGGCCATCATTTCTATGAGTTGTGATGAAATTGAAAGTGAGCACACTTGAAAAGTCAGGAGTAATCTCTCATTCTCATCAATCTTTTTAGCATGATCTGTTTTAAAGGATGCATCCAGCAGTCCATTTCATCAGTCACCCAACTATAACTATGTCACCTGACCTCATTGCTGTTGTCATAATTACTATGGCTGCTAGATGGCTTTGTCACTTCACGGTAAACATGTCTTTTTAGGGCACTTGCTGAAATGACTGATGTTGCTTTCCTTGGGAGGACGGTCTCTGGTTTTCAGGTCGCATTAGCAGCTGGCCTCGATTGTCCTCAATCACAGCACCTGCTGTGCTGCTTTCTCCACTGCTTCGGCCTGCAGCGGAACATAATTGTGATTGGCCGCAGTGCAAATAATTTTTCTTTTCCCAACCTCCTCCCCCCAAAACGTAAGCGCATGCTCATGTGTGTGCACATTTTCTACTGTAGAAAAGTGAAGGGAATTAAACTCTACAATTCCTGGTCCTACATAGGCTGCTCACCACTTCTGCAGCCGCACTGGTTGTCAATATTAACACCAGTGCTTTGGTTGTTTTCCAAAGTTCCAGAACTGCTCATGTTATCAAATTGTTTTTTGTTTAAAAAAATGTATTTTGGCCTATCCATAATTTGGGCTTCAGAGCTATTAGCGAACATTGAATGAGCCCTAGGGAACTTATATAACTTAGACCTGCTGTTGTTTATGTCATGTTTCTGTAAGAGTATATAATAGTAATGTAATGTGAAGTGTCTAATGTGCTTATTCTGTCTAATCTGCCATGTTTAGTTCACCATTCATTTTCGTACCTACATGTCAACTGTAGCTTTAGAACAGTTGGAGTGATATTTGGGGCCTCATTTATCAAAGCATGCATAGATCACCTTGTTTTCTAAACCAAATATTTCCATGCTTCTCCATTATTACATTGGTTGGCGGTAGAGTTGGTTCGTGCATCTGTAGTTTAAGACTCAGTTTGTATATCTGTGTACCACTAGGTGTGTGGTATGCCTGGTCAGGAATGGCACAAGAAGAAATTGATAAATCTGATTCTGTGCGTAGAAATGAGCTATGCACGGTTGATAATTGGAAACCCTGCTCTAGGTCTAGTCTGTTTTCTTCAAGGTTCCATGATTTTTTTGAAAACAGCTGTTCCTTGCATGTCCTTCCTTCCTGTTAGCTTTAACAAGTCTGGCCAGTCTCCTTTGACCTTTCCTGGTGACACAGTGTTTTAGCCACATAAACTGCTGCTAACTGCATATTTTGTTCACTTATAGCATGACTTCCTGTAGACACTCCAGTGAAAGAAAATCCCAGGTGTTTCAGCAGTTTCATGACATTGAAGCCCCTGAAGTCTGGCACCAGCAATCACGACACATTCAAAGTCACGTACATGAGACATCTGGCTCATTGTGAGCTTTAGTCAAACAGTAACTGAACCTCTTGACTGTGTCTGCATGCTGGGTGTATTGAGCTACAGCCACATAATTTGATGTTTGGAGGAGCAGGCTGTTTTCTTTACCAGGCAGGTGTTGCTAATGAAGTGGCTACTGAGTGGATGTGACATTAAGGAAAGACACAACAACCCACCAAAATGAAAGCGAATCAGATTGTTGCAAGACATATTCATGTCTTTTCATGTAACTTTGGCTTTCATCAAAACAGACCTTATTTCCCCATGATTGATTTTCCACTGAATTATTGTCACACCGTGCCTCATGAAGTGGGATAGCAGCACTTCAAAACATGAATCAAACAATACTGAATCTCAATGCTTTGGCTTCAGGTTACCATATTAATTTTTATATTTCTGCCAACAAGCCTTCATCAGAGCTTCAAGAGTGGTATTTTCCTTTTCATCTCTTCAGTGACAAATGCTAAGTCACCTATTTCATTGATTATTACATATTATTATTTATTCTCTAAGTGAGTTTCCTTTGGACGTTGGCATTATTGCATGAAGATACAGCGACTTTTCCACCACATGGAAGCACAAAAACTTTTTTTTGCAATATTTATATATTTTTTTTATTTATTTATGGTGTTTCTGTTATGCACGGATTGAAAATGCAAATTAGAACAGATGGGTGTAAATGGACTTATTGTGATGTTTTGCAAGAGGTCTTTCACCTTCACCAACAGAGAACTGATTTGGTGTTCGATTGAGAACACATTGACTGAAAGTGACCGGATCATGAGTCAGCATTTCAGGGTTGCAATGGAGAATCCTCGGTTGACCATTAAGAAATCTGCCTGACAAAGTAGTGAACATTGTCAAAGCTTGTATCACTCTAAACAACTCTCTGGCGTCCGCTGATAAAGTCAATACACTTGTGAGCTGACACATCCCTGCTAATTTTGCACTCTGGCACTGCAGGGTCACGGCAGCCAGACGAGCAGCAAAGAGTGGAGGCAGGGGACACAAATCTTTTGGAACCTCTGAATCCTCATTACCTTTCAAGGTGCCATTAAACCAGCTGCCATTGGTGTACGAAATGACCTGATGGACTTCTTTCTATCACCCCATGGAATTTTTTTGCCATGGCAGAACATGGCCAACTTAATCAGTAGGTTGTAACACACGGGCTTAAGAGTAGAATTGTTTGGGTGTGAGAAAAGGTTTCTGACTGATGTAGAAATATGGTTGTATTGCCAATTTGGAATCTATTCTGTTTTATACATGAACAGATATCTAGGTCTAAAGAAAGAATCATAACCGAAAGGCAGCTGAATTTGCCTCTTCCTTTTCTTTAGAAGGAAATGAACCTATAGATGACATGTAAGCATTTGAATCAAGACGTTATGACGTTAAGACATTGTCAAGAACTGAAAAATCATATACGGGTTGGAGGCCAAATATAAGTATATAAAATGTATGACCAGTGTATAAATAGTAAGTGCATAAACTGGAACTGACAATATTAAATTATTTTAATGTTCTTATCTTCTGCTGCTGCCTCTCAAACTGTAGTTTGTTGACATCAAACATGGCCGGTTCCCTTTCCTCCTCCAGCAGCCTCCACAGCATGTCTGCAGCAGTTTACCTGAACCTGGAGAGCTCATCGTTCTCCTGTAACATTCTGTGTCGCAGTTTCCACCTTGTTCCTCCAACTGGTCAACCTGCTTCTGGAGCCAGTCGTCCTGTTCTTTCCTCTTCCTCTTATGTGCCGTCCTTGGGCTGGAGGACAGAGGAGGTGGCTGAGTGACCTCATGATGGTGACCTCACCTCTTGCTGTAGACGATTCTGAAGATGGACTGCCTGGTGGTTGACGGTTTTCCTCAGCAACTGTTTTTGTGGTTGTCTCTTCAACAGCTCCCATCCTATGACTAGAGGTGAAATAAATTGCAAATTGTTTTAAGTCTTTATAGCTGTGCATACAGGTAATATACACTTGACAGTTTACTATTATTAGGTACACATAGCTAAAACAGTGTAATAAATCCCAGCTTCATGAAGGTTTTAATGTTCTGTTTTTATTGAAACCATTTTAGAGAGGTGTATGATCATTTGGGAGGGAGCAGTTTGTCGTGCCGTTGAACTGAATTGAATTATACTGAGAGGTATTATTCAGCCTACCATAGTTGAAATTAATGTGGCGGACCAAATAATAGAAACAAGTGTCAGAATAACATAATAAAGTTCACTAACGGCACAAACTGCATCATTAAAAATGATCGTATTGATTGATATATTTGACTCGTGTCTTATCCCTGCAGATTCACAGCAGCCCTGCTCTCCACCTTCACATTCAAATATTGTCTTGTTTTACATCAACACAGCCAGATTCTCCTAATAAACTGGCAACTGAACACATTCAGTGTCCACACACGGATTGGCAGAGCTATGAAAACAAGAAAACGGCATATGGCATTGGCAGAATACTGATTAATGTGTTTGCATTATGAGCAACCCAGATACAATTACAGCCTGTTACAGAATATGTTATATTTACCTTGTTTTGTCATAAATTGACTGTATCTGGTGCTTTATATGGTGCCAGCCAGGAAAGAAACGAATAAAATGCAGAAACTTTTTCCATTCCTGGGTATCTGCTCCTCATAGTAAGTGTTTGCTTTTCCTCCATGCTCCTCCAGTTCTTTGTATATTCCACTGCATCAAGACCAATGTTTGTAGAAATGTACATATTCACAGACTTCCTCAGATAACCTCTCCTTGATTTGTCCATGTTCTTTCAACTTAACACAGAAGTATAAATGAGCCTATAGTCCTCGCCACAGGGACAAATCAAGCTGTTCAGTAGGTAAAGAAGATTACTCCAGAGATCCAGAAGTAGTGACTTATTTCTGTGTGCTATCATCTAATAGTAAACAAATCAACAGGCTCTATTGCACAAGAACAAATCATTTTCAAAACGTGATTAAAAAAAACTATTTAACTGTTCAAGAGGAGAAATATTTTAACTCGTGTTTCCTGAAATCAGTTATGTTTTAATATCTGTTTCCTGACCCAGAAAACTCCAAGCCATAATAAGAGTCTTTTATAGTTTATGTTAATCAGTTTTCACGTGAGTCCGGACTGCTCATAAATTTATGAACACACTGGAAATAAGAAAACGTTGTTGACACTTAGGAGGTCGGGGGCATTTCATGAATGAGGCCCAATGTTGTCATCTCTCCAAAGAATGTCTCTGGGTGTTTCCATTGCTTGACTGACGGCTTTATTAATCACATCGCTAAGTTATGATACTACACCATTGGAGCCAAATTTAGTTAATGCTTTAGATCTGTGATTTTTCTGGAGTCATTTTTTTAGAATATCCACTGTGCCCATATATTGACTTGCAAATACAGGCATAACACTAATAGCTCTAAATTAAGAAAATTAATTAAATTTGGAAGAGTTGATCAACATGAAAGAAAATTATAAAAGCATAATGAGTCCAGCTTGTAAGTAGACACGTCTAGGAGCCTCTGGGTGTAAACACTGTGCGGATGAATATTGTTTGGCTCTCGCATGGCTGTAAAACCGAAGCAGAGAATTGGCCCATATTTTATGACATGAGCACACACTGTGTACTACATTAAGAAATTAATTCCCTGCAGAAAGACAGATACTGGCCCTCTAAAGTCAAGCCTGACTCATTTAGTTGTAGAAGATAAATTGCATCGGTTATGACAAAACATACAACCTACATATCATTTGTGCAGCGCCTGCAAATGTTATATCACTCTTTATGGCTAATTCAGGCAGAGTAGAGCACACCAAATAAATCATGGCGAGTCGCAGCCGTTTGCATGAATTATTGAATTTAATTTCTTAAGGCTGGTGTTGTGACACAGTGATATTTGGCTTGTGTTTTAAATGAATTCACAACAGAGGACTGCTCACTTCTACCATCCTCTTCTCCAGTGCTCTCCACCGGCCTTTCTCTTCATAATATCACTTCTCTCTCACCTCTGTTGCTCTTCTGCTGGCCTAGTTTCTCTGCCTTCACACCTCACTGCAACGTCTCATGTTGTGTTTTTACATGGTGTATCCTACATTATATAGAAACACTAACAGGAACATATAAAGGAGAGGCTGCTTTTCATGTTTTATTGAAAAGACACGATTAGACTGAAGCTCCCAGCAACAATGAAGTAAGACGTGCTCGTGTCTTTCTGCCAATGTGTCCTGCTGACCTCCATGCTAATGCTAGCTCAGCCAAGATGCCATGGGTGATAAAATCTGAATAATTATCAGACAGCACATGCATCTCCTTATATAATTCTCTGGTTGAGAGGTCAGACCAAAAAAACACCATTCAAAGTGTCTATCAGGGACAGAAAATTTGAAAATGCTATGACCGTCTGGCAAATATAATTTTGAACCTTGATATTTTTGTGCCTAAACGAAATGTTAACCATCAAGTGTCAAATCAGAAAACAATGACATTTTTGCAATGGATTATCTAACACAAAATTGCCATTAAAAGTTGGTTTCCTTGCTTCCTTTGCAATGCTTCAGCACTATGTTTGGTCCACAGTCGAATGTGTCTTCTTGTGTTTTATTTTTGTTTGTGGACAAAAGCCTCCTGGGAAATGAAAAAGCTCCTGACCCTAGCAGCAGCTCAGCAGGCCCCTGCGGTATATATGGCCCATATATATGGTCATGATGTGTGAAGATAAGGCATATTCAGTGGCTTGGTAACAGTCGAATTGGACGCACCATTTGTAACAGCCTTGGAAGGTACAGACAAATGATGTTGTGTGCTTGACAAATATATTTTACAATTTAATTTGGAGGGATTTTCTTGCAAAAGGAAAAGATGTGCTCACAGCCACTTGGTGCAAGAGGCCTGGGCACGGCTAAGCGTAAGTCCTCTGAAGTCCATCCTTTATTAATAACTACTGTATACTGAATTAAGATTTGAAATTGATGAAATTGTATATCATTGATTTTCTTATCTTTTGTGGGATCTTCAAGCCGCCAGGACCTTGGGCAGTCACAGACCTTTTACCCAGTGGTAATTATGGTAATTGCTCTTTCTCTGTATCACCACCTGTCGTTGCAATGGTAACCAGTGCCTGAGCCCGGCACTCTAGTGAGTGAGCTCAGTGCCGAGAGCCCATTTGACTCTCAGAAAATAAAGGGATTATGGCTCATAATTGACAGAGGGCAACAGGATTTGGTGGGATTTATTGCCATCTGAGCACATCTTTGCTCTGATAGCCCACACTGCCTGACCGGCTCTCCAATCCATTGACTGTCCAACAACAGCATCTCCTCCAGATCGCTGAGGCCTTATATCAGCCACCCTGCCTCAGTGTTGAACAAAATGCTTTTAATTCTTTACTGTCTTTGCACGTTGGATCCTCAAATAAATGGAAGGATTAAAGCGATTAAATACACAAGTGAGAATGAAGTCTGTAATTATTCAGAAGGAGGAAGGATAGGAAGACAGGGAGACATTGACTTGAGAGTTGTAGGTCAAACTGAAAACAGCGGGGCATTTTAAGAAGCTGCTGGGTTGAACAAGTGGCTGTCTAAGTGCAGAAATTAGTGGCCTTTTGTGTCTGGCAATTACGCACTTCAGCACACACACACAAATTTCCCCCGCTCCATCATCCAGACACATGCAAACACACACGAAGACGAACATTGTGCAGTCTCAGGTGCAGATCGAGTCAAGAGCCATGATGCATTCGGGGGCATACGGCATCATCCAGCCACTCTGGGAGCCGAAGTGTCCAGGAGAGCAATCCAGAGCCAGGAGGGGGGGTGACAAGCCAGATTGACCTTGTCTGCGCTAACAGGTCGAGTAGAATACATGACAGAAAGGTGAACATCAGTCTTTAGGGCCATGGCAGATTTAGGAGTGATGATTTCCCTCCCTCCCAAGTCTACAGTGTGCAGCGAGAGACCTGGCATTCTCTGTTCTGAGGCCTACAATCCGTTAGATTCTCATTCAGCAAAGTCAGAGTTTTCTTGGCTGTGCTCTCACCTGCAGGATCGTACATCAGATACAGCTCATTTATCTTCCTAAGGCATGGACCCGGTGGGAATGAGGTGGATGGACCACAGGAATACTTAAAATGGGAGAAATGGATAAGGAGGGAGAAATGGAGGATGGGAGAAGTGTCAACGCAAGACCAAAAGATTAAAAAAAAGTCAAAGTTTAGAGGGGCAATGAGAAAGATTTTTTACTTTTCCACTGCATGAAATGACTGTACAATATCAGCAGGGGATCAATGCCATGAGCAAACACAGAGTGATATCTGACCTCTTTAAAATTCACTTTTTTCATGTATTAAAACAGCTATTAATTAGTAAAATACTACTTTCAGTGCTGCCAGAGCAAATGTGATAAATAATAATAATAATGTGATAAAATCATAGATTATTCAGTTTCTTGGTATTTTTTACATTGACCTGTATTTTTTTTTTAGTTGTGGCAGAGTAACAGCGAGAGGTGCACCTCTCATGTTTCTGCATATACCTTTATTGGATAATCACAGTAGATGTGTAAAAAAGAAAAAAAAAGACAAAAGAACATTGAGAGAAAGAGAGGGGTGACATGCAAGGACGCAGGTAGAATCAAAACATGTGCGTACCATGTACATACAACATGCATCTTAACCTCTATAAAACTAAAACATGCCTCATTAAAAATTAGAGTGCAGAAAACAAAGTGAAGAGATGTATTGTGTTTGAGTGCTGTCCAGCAGGGAGCATCATTGACCTGCCAATACTAAAAATAAAGCACCATCATTAGTATTCATGAAGGGGTAGGGAGCTGTTTCTATTTTGAGATGGATATGCATTGTCAGTGCCAAAAATGAGAAACAATTATCTGTCCAATCACATGCTGAGGACAGGACCATGGGCGGAGCTCATTGTCACTGATGCAAGCCAATGGCAGCCATGACAGCCTTTCACATTAAGACATTTTCTTGTGGGCAAGCCGGCTGGTGGGACTCTACTGCAAACTGTACATTCAGATGGATTTGTGAATGGCTCCCCGCAGTGTGAAGGGATGAACTGTGCTGCAGGAAGATGGACAAACAGACAGAGGGATCTTCTCGTAATCTATGCATTTTAAACCTTCCATACAGTATACGTCACAGCAGGACGGCGCACGTGGGATTGAGTCTAAATAAACTACAGTGAGTGTCTTCATGGTTTTGAAGGAGCATGTCACCCTGTGCAACAGTGTCCATTTAGCTCTGTTGTGGTCTCCACCAGCTGTAAAATGCTCCACTTTGATCAGCAGCTAGTTTCGAACTGTGTTTCTGCTGCGTACTTGTCAGGTAGTGAAGAGTGGGTTTATCCAAGCTTTTTCTTTGATGAAAGCAATGAGACTGAAACAAAACAGTAAAGCCATGAAACCAAAATGAAATGCTTAAAGTTGCTAAAATGACCCGTAGAGCTGAGATGAACTGCAGACTTGATGATTTCTCTTTGTAGGTCTCCTGCTATGAGCAACACATACATTTGACCTATTAATGTTAAAATATGTAATGTTGTTATTAATGTTAAAATATTGGATTAGTGCATCTTTGACACTGGTCTGGTATCTGTCCAACATGTTATCATAAGAATTATGTCCAATGAATGCTGTTCTTACTAACTAGTTTAGAAATCATGTCAAAATGACCTAGGATTTCTTGAACATTCATTGTGTCTATCCCCAGTATTCCCAAAAATCAGCTAGGCCCAGCAAGCCTTATCTTTCAAACTCTCTGCCTTTTCATCTGAAGCTTAGACTTTTTCTCAGTCACCCAGAGATTAAATTGCTTTATAGATGTTCGATTGTTACATAGTATTGAGGACAAAGTCAGTGAAAATTAGAAGGAACAATTGTTCCACATGGAGATGATGTACTCCAACCTATATTCCTAACACTCATAAACACATAAAACTGACAGACAGTGCAGGCAGCCCTTTATCGCTCTTTGGAAACTCAGCCTTTAATAAACTCAGTGAATTTGCATTACAGAGACACAATTAAGCCCAGTGCGAGAGTGGATAGAGATGTATTATCCATCAGCCTGTGGGGGAGCCGCTTGTGGTAACGACATAAAAATATAACAGTAATTACAAATGAAGGCAACAGCACGGAAATGAATCAATCAAGCTGTCCTTGTTTTAAGATGCAGTGGCGTTTGTCGATGTGCCGGCTGTTAGAAAGAACGGGACGCCTGCAGGACACATCCATCAGCTCAGACAGCTCCGAACCTGTGATGATGGTAAACAAAGCATCACAGAGTGTCAGGTGTACTGAGAGACACGATGAAATACAAACTAATAAGACATGAGAAGCAACCATCCGAGGGAAACGCTACACATGCAGCAGCATTTTAAAGTAAAACAACAGTTGACTAATGTGTTTAAATCATAAATAGAGCAACAGCAGAGTGCCTCGTCCCCCATGTCTGTGACACTGCAGATCCACTGCTCCTGTCCAAATTCAATTCTGAGTCTAATTTTGAATTTTAAGTGCACTCAAGGAAAGCACACACCCACACATGTTTAAAGAATGCACGAATTGAACAAAGCCCAGGGCAGGTCCCAGGCTTTCAGGGGCAGAATGAACCCCCCCCCGACCCAGGGGCCAGCTGCTGATGCTGCAGTGCACAACTGCAGGGGGTCACTTCTGTTCAGCTTTTTAGAGAGAGGAAATTGCAAATTATTGTTGTGAATAATGATTGCAATTGCAAGTTTTTACACAAAATCTGCATCAGGTGTTGGGGAGTATTATTGCTTATGTCAAAAAGGTCTTTAGCGTCTCCAGAAGGAGCTGTGTGATGTCTGATCAATGTCCTCAAATGACATCACTTGAGTCAATTTTGGTTGGTCTGAGGACTACAAGTTTGAAACAAAAAGAGAAATCTGGGAGTTCGAAAGAGGTGATCTTACCAGACCTCTGTAGCTGCCCCTCCTCTCTACTGCAGGGTAGGCTGATGATGGTCGATTTGCATTGTGGGTAATGTAGGCATCATGTTTTGACTGGGAAGAAGAATAAGTGATAAAGATATCCCTGGTTCTGCTACATCAATTGTGATCCTTTTTGTGTGTCTGTCCATTGTGAGTCTGATAGTATTATGGGAGTGCAAAGATAAATCAGTGGAGGACTCTGTTCATGTTTGTCAAGTGTCCTAGGGTTAGCTAATACATAAAATGTAAAATGTGTGGTAAAATGTAAGATAATATTTCCCTGATTTTTTCAATATAACAATCCATTAAACTCTGTTAAGAACATTTCCCTATTATAAAAAAAATAAGTTAATTGCATGTGTACATGACAGTGCTGTCACGTCTGACAACTTCCTGCTGTAACAATCCATCAGTTCAACAAGCTGAATCAGAGGAGGAGCAAATTCATGCAGAACAAAACACAACCTAATCCTCACCTTTTTAACAATTAATCTGTCTTAATGACAACTGTAATTCTTTGTTTCTTTATTCATCCATCCATTTGATCAAAAGCTTGCATATAAAGTGTGTTTTTTTACCAGAAGACATTTTGACATGTAGGTAAAGCACAGGTGTAAATAATCAAATGAATGAGGTTCATTTAGCTGCTTCAGTTTCAGGCTCCTGGTGTTGTACATGCTGGCTCACTGTCACACTGGCAGGGCTTACTGGGACACTTGAATGGAACAGAGACACTGTTATGGTTCATTAACACCTCCGCTTTTTCTACTGTGAAAAGTCAAAAGGTCTGCTGTAAGAAATGTCCCTTCCAGTTTTATAACAAATTTAGTTATTTGTTTGTTTATATAGTTTTTTTAATGTATATATTTGAAGTGGGCGAGGTCCAGGTGGAAAAACGTGATGTCACATACCACCAATCAGAATTTAGCAATATTTGCATCAAAATCTGAAGATGGTTGGTGGTTTGGTCATTTTCAATTGAGCTTTTTCTGAACTTCAAATCTTTGACTGTTATATATTTAGTCCTGAACACTTAATGAAATAAATCACATTTGAGTTTTCAGGGACTTTAACAACAGGTCATTTGGACAGGATGAGAATCTTTCCACTAATACTAAATGCAACAAAAATTGGTTGCAAGTAAACCCAATTTGTGGGAGACAGGGATGTTGGCTTTGAATGTATTTGGGACCAACTTGTATTCTGCATGTAACAGACCATTTACAAGTCCAGTTTTGAAGCATCTAAAGGCAAACCTGACCATCTCTACAGCTTTGTGTCTTATAACGTTTGAACATATTTAGAAGCGGTTATCCTTTGGAGAATCGCAGGGGAGCTGGAGCCAATCCCAGCTAACGTTGGGCAGAAGGTGAGTTATACCCTGGACAGGTCACCAGTTCATCACACGGCTGACACATAGAGTCAAACAGCCATTCACACCAGCCACAGTGCCACCACTGCATCACTGTGCCGGCTCATCATAAACAATGATGGGATAATTAAAACTGTGCAGAACTTTTAGTTTTTATATTATTTTACAAAACAAAAAAATCTTAACTCAAGGTCCACTTTCTAGCTTTTTCCAGAGCTTTCAACATATCTGATCACCTTTCTCAGCTGATAGAGTTCACTGACAACAGAGCGTGGGTCTGAGTGAAGTCTGTGGGGAAGCGCATTAGAAATACTAATGAACTCTACTTATTCACTTGTCAATTAGCAAACTGTAGACCATGGGATACAATTGGAAACACCAGAAAAAGCTAGCTGTTTTTGAGCAAACAGTTTTCAAGTTCAGAAATAAAAACTGTGAGACAGTCAACTCCATTTAAGATAACACAAAGAAAATAAACACAACGTTTTGTATCTGTTGAAGGCATGAATGTCTTTTGGAAAGCAAAAATAGAAATGGTACACAACGTTAATTCACATAACTTACTAAACAATTAAACTGTGACAAAAAACTGGGAACAAAAAAGCCATTTTATTTGTAATTTACTCACTTGGGGGTCCTAAGCTGCTTACTTTTCCAGGCCTCAGGCTGCCTTGAAGAAATATTCTCTGATATTTCTACAAAAGTATTTAAAATGCTACGCAGAATGGTCAGATCTCCATCACAAAATTGAATTTGCCAATGACTCTTTGAGATGGAATAAGTTTTGAAAGCAGCGAACCTGCAGTCAGTACGAAGTGGGCATTTTCTTAGGCAGCAGAAAAACACTGAAGCTTTGAAACCACACTTCTGTCTGCCTGTGTTTGCAGCTTGAAACATTTTTTTTTTCTGCTGAGAATGTGCTTACCATACCAGCTTTCTCATTTGCCTTTACAGTCTGCATTGACACATTTCTCACACTGTGCTCACTTTGCATTCTCTTTTCTATACGCCGTGCCATTAAGCCTACGTTAGATAGTGCCGTAAAATGCTCCCATGCTTTAATCCCAGAGAAAAAAGAGCCGGGATATAAAAGGCATTTCATGAAGGTACTTACAGTAGCAATCTGAGACTGGCTGTGCCTGATGGTGCCATTATTGAATTGTAAGTCTATTCACTTCTCCAGGATGGCTTCATCAGCAGGTGTAGGATAACTGGGCAGAGGTCAAAATAAATGTGAAAAGGAAAAAGTATACGTTGTCCTATCTGAAAAGTGACCAGTGTTCAGATATAAAACCATATAACACTGAGACTGCCGACCTGTGATACTAGCTGCAGAATGCTTGTTCCTCGTGCTGTTCCGTATCTCTCAGAGAGGGTTTCAGTGTCTTTGCAAATACATTTGAACTGGTTCTCCAACACTTGTCTGACCCAATTTAAATGACGTGTGGAGAAGAGCGAGCGGGGGGCATTTAAATGCAGGAGATGACAACATGTTCGCCCCCGCATGTATAGACTATGTGGCTTCTCTCGCTCGCTTTCACACCACGGCTCCCTCCCTCTCTTCCTACTCGCACTCGTCTCTTCTTCACACTCTCTTTTTTGTTCACTTCTCTTCCCTCTCTCTCTCACTCTCTCTCTCTCTCTCTTTTCCTCTGGTTGTTACATTAGCATAATGCAGCCTTTGCCTGCCAGTGAAGGGGAGCGTATCCGGCCCACACTTCCCTCAGTCGTAGCGTGCCAACCGCGGCTGTATATACTGTCGAGGCTCACAGAGACGGCAGCAACCCTCTCTCCTCACATATGGAACACGCCGTTGACAGGATTATAATTAATGGAAAACGGGGGACCCACAGTGAACTCGCAACAAGTTAACTTTGTAAAGCTGCATTTGGAAACAAATCCCACACAGTCCAGTAATGTTTGGTTAAAGTGCCCGTAACACAAAGTGCCTCATTTGCATCAACTCCAGGAGTGTGTTAGCTAACATGTCATGATACCAAGACAGACTGCGAGGCATAAAAGCACGAAACACTGACAGTCTGTCAGCTTGAAATTAGAGGAGTTTATCTCAGTCAAGTGCAGTTCTGAGATACTGAGCATGACAGATTTCACATTTCAGCTTGGAAAACCATTATGTACTTCAAATGTATACCCCCAAACTGTTGTTTAAAAAAACCTCAACAAAGCATAAAGATCACGAATATGGATAACGCATGTCTGACTAAGAAAAAAAGATCTACATTTAAAATTCTATTCTAACAACATACTGAAACTAAAAATGCAACCGAGCAGAATATTAAAGGCTTAACAAGAAAACACAAAGTAATTATGATCTCAATTTTAGGTCCTGAGGTTAAATGTGAATTCATGATGTGTTTTCAAACTGCCTGCTGTGCTCCCTATTTACAGGTAAATTGCCTGACCATTTACATGTGTGTGTGTGTGAACGGACTATAATTATGTTGTGGCAGCATCATCAAAGCATAATTCTCTGTATATTTAGCTTTAGTCCTGAACTGCCCCTAACATCTTCCAGTCACTTTTTAAAAATCCAGGTAAAAAAGAAAAAAAAGAATATTTGAAAATATCACATACATTATACATGCAGAGCGTATGTTGTATCTCCTTGTTTGCACTCCTCATTTAAGCTGTATGGTGGTTACACTGAGTGAACTTTTCAAACCGAAAAAGAAAACTTGTTTTTTTACGGCCGAACCATTAGATCAAATGGAGATATTAATATCTGGATGACGTGTGCATCGTTTCAAACACTTCCCCCAAATTCAACCTGACATAATTGGTGTCTGTGGACATCTCAACTAGAATTTATAATTTCTGTTTTGAAATTTTTTGAGTTTAAAAGAGTTCTGTGGATTGACCCCAGAACATGAGTTTGTAATGATAGAGCAGCTGTGTGTGTTAGACCTATTTTGATATAAATATTTTTTGAAGATATTTATTCGATACCATATAAAAATACAACAATAAAACAGCGTAATGATGACGTGAAGAATGTCATGAATATAATTTCATCCCGGTATTCATGTGCCCTCAATCATGTAATCCCACTTACTGGCATCAAATTACTGAATTGAATTTAATGACAGTTCTAGACATAAAAATAACGACCACCTATCACCATGATCCTCCTGACTGCCAGAATCCAAGTGGTCAGGTTGGGCGGGTAGGTCCCCCCCGATCCACCCCAGTCCTAAGGTTGTGGACTGTTCTTGGTCCCCTGTAATACTCCTCATACATGAATGACTGTGTGGTCAGGGACAGCTCCACCATGAGAGGACAAAGTTCTATAAGGCCTCCTGTGACTCCAGAGGAAGCTGTGTGAAGGCTCATAGATAGTATGTCCTACAGAGATGTTGCTTGAGTCTTTGTCAGAAAATGACACTGACTCCTCTTAAAATGAGTATAAAAAAAATCTGGGGGTGTCCAGGTGTACAGATGTGAGCCTACCAGACCTTTAGGCCTACCTGGAAGAGGTGGGGGAGCTGTCACTATGGTGCGAGGCCAACAACCTCTGACTGCATGTCAGTGAAACCAAGACGCTGGTTGTAGATTTTGGGAGGAAGCAGCAGAGGAAGTGGACACGCCTGTGAATCCACACACAAACTCATTCTCATTCTGGTTGTTTTTCTTCATTGTACTTTTACCCTGCATTTCGGTGCAAATTTTGTTTGTGTACGTGACAGATGAAACCTTTGAATCTGCTTTGCAGTTACAAGTTTCTCCTTGTTCAAAATGGAACACTCCATTTATACTCCATATTTCTACGATTTGCTATTTCTAGGATTTGTAACACAGCAACACTGCTTTATTCATCATTGCACCAGCACCGTCCATCCATCCCCATGTTTCCATGTTTGACACACACACACACACACACACACACACACATATATATATATAGCTGGAGCAGAAGGGTTTCTTTGTGTCTCTGAGGCTGTTTAATCAATAGAGCATATATTATATATTCCAGAGAGAAGGGCATTTTCTGCCTGGCTAAGGTGGAAATGGCCAGAGAATTAGCATGTTTTAAAGTCCTAAGAGGGACCTTAGCCATGAGGTCAGTCTGGCTAACAAGATTATCATGCTTGGCTTGAGTAGCAGCTGCGCAGTAATATTGTTGTGACATCCTGCATAAAAGATCTGACCACAATTTCACACAAGCCAAGGTGACTGTCCACAGCGAGCTCAAATAGGAGTTTTAAAAGAGCCTGCGTGAACACGAGTCTTTACCACAAAGCACATAGAAAATGCACGCTGGACTTACAACTTGATTAGGTGAAAGTATAGCCAAAGTGTATTTCAGTTATTACCCTATTTAAGAGAAAATCAGGCCAAGCAAGCCTATTTTGCAGCAAATAACTTCACTGTACAAAAAATGCATTGCACTGTATGTGTGCACTGTATGTGTATGTATCTATGGTGCATCTGCAAGAGTGAATAATGTGTTTTTCAAAGTTACTAGTAACATTTTTTATTTTTGAAATGAAGAAGGGCATTTGATAATGCATCAGAAATAGTCTTTTAGCCTGCAGGCCTCTGAATGAGGGGCAAGTGTACATTTTAGACTGACAGCTGAGACGGCAGCCCTGCAGAGAGAAGATGTAAAGAACATTTCCCTGTAGCTCAAACTCAGAAGTAAAGACAACGTTTTGTTAGCCGTTAACATCGAACCTGATCGATGCTGACGTTTGTAGGTGGGTTTTGATGCTATTTGAAGTGTTACAGCTGACTGACTTTAGCTATCTTGCCTGCAAACTGACATTAGCAGTGAAGAACTCCCTGCACCATTCACTGCTGCTTGTAAAGCTTATTGCTCTGAATGCATGGGAATAACTCAAATGAGCTTATCAACTCGTATATCACCTCCACTCTTGTTTCACCTGGAATATGGTCACAGTTAGAGGACAATGTTCAAGAATCCAAGATTTAGTAAAAAAAAAAGACCTGAACACTAAGAGTGAGGGGCACAATAATAAGATATTGAAAGCCATTGTTGTGGGTTTTGGTGTGGACCATAGGCAGGAACGGAAACAGACTGGTGGATTGGTAAGTGTCGTTACTAAGCAAAAACAGGCAAAAGGCAAAAACACAGGTGGAGACGACTGAAGGCTGGCTGGCTGGTGGACGGATTAGATGGCTGACTGGGGACGGCTGAAGTTGGAGACCGGGAGACTGGAGACACAGGAGCACGGGAGGAAGGATGGCAGTGAAGCACACGGGGAAATGGAAAAGACAAAAAGGTCAGCAGCGAGAAAAAGCATGTGGCAAAAAACTTCTTTCCAAAGGCTAACATGAAGTGATTGCAGGAGAAACATGAGCACTAGATTGACTGCATAGGACTGAATAATCTGGCACAGGAGTGGAGTCAGGGCTTATGTAGAAGGTGGGTTAATGACAATTGAGCACAGGTGTGCCTCATCTGCCAGGGTTCAGAAGGGGGAAGTGAGAGTCGCACCAGCCACGCCTCCAGCCGAGACAATGAAAAAGAAAAGGGAAAAACACAGACAACAAAAAACAGAAACCCAGACCATGACAGCCGTGCTGGTGCATGGCTTTGTTTGTTACTACCACTTGTACCAGTTTACCAGCTACAGGTTCATATAATTAAGTTCAAAATGAACATATAAACATCTGTTAGACTGGCCTACACACATAAAAGAGACACCATAATGAAAACAAAAAATATAAAATATAGATTTCTCCCATCTCGGTACTGATTATTTTGTCTTAAAAGAGCTGTGATCTGTGCAATTAAATTTCAGTTTGAGTCTTCCATCTTACTGCCTTTTTCATTTCATTAGCCTATACAGAGTGCAATCAGTACATGACTACAGACAAATACTAGAAAATCACAACACAATAAACAGCACCTGAGTGTTTTGTCCTGATAAACCTGCTTGGCACACAATTGCAAATGTCATCTTTATAGGTTGGGGAAGTGTATTGTCTCTAGAATTTAATACTTGCAAACATGGGAGCAAGTTGTGACTTCTGTATTTTTAATGATACCCTGGGTTACTGCAGGGAAAAACATATTGCTTTTTCTCTAATGCGAAATCTCTTCCGTGCATTGTGCCCTTTATCATCAGATAAAAGCAAAAATCATTAGGTTGTGTAACATGTTTCTGTAATCACAGGGGCTTGTAATGAATTCGGGAAAGGAAGTAGGACTCAAAAGCAATGTCAAGCTTTTGCCTTAAAGGCACACCAACTGGGAACCAGTGAGCTTAGCTAATTGAAGTTGGGCTTTGTTCTGCATGGTGCCCACTGAAAAACAAGCTTCTTGAGTTGAAAATAGTTACTGAAGTTGACTGGGGAAGAGAGCAGCACGGAGTTTGGCCAAACTTGCTGTAGTCATAAGCTGTGTTGTTAGTGCTTCCCTGAAAAGGCCGGGGAAGCAGAGACATCATTGTCAGCTCTCAGGACAGTTCATTTAGGGTTGAACTTGGTGAGAGGACTGGAGCTATCTCCAGTGACATTAGAAAGACTAACAGATCAACTTACAAAGGCAAACAAAAAATAATTGTCATTCCTGCACTTGCAAAACCATTCCAAAAACTCACAAAAGCAACAGTGCTTGATAATGGCCGTGATGATTCAGAAACACAACAATATTTGATTCATCCCCAAGCCTTGGAAAACATTCCCTGTTTACCATGTGTTTTCTGTGATGAATTCTTCTTCCTCAATAATCCCCAGTTGAGAATCACCAATTAGCCAAGCTTAGTTTGGCAGTGCACTTGCTTGTGTACAGAGTGTACAGTGCCAGGGAGGCAAAACTTTGACAGAAAAAAGACAACATGTTATTTATTCTGTCGACAGACCCAGAATTCTCCCTGCACACAGAACACACAGAGAGCAGGAGGCTTCGTCTGGCTGACAGCTGGGCTCCAAAACCCTGTTTCTCTTTCCTTTCCAAAACTTTCCAGGAGCGAGTGGATCTGCCATTTGGCATGAAGGCACAAGGATCGGATATAGTGAAATTCAGCTATGTGAACTCACTGTGTGAACTGTGTGAAAATTACCTGCAGTAGTGAATTAGCAGAAACAGTGAAAGTCTGAAGGGGCTGCAATGTTCATCACATCCCACAATATAAAAGCTTAAACGGAACATACATACACATAAAATGTAAAGTTTGACTGCTAAATGGCTCAGACAGCACAGGACAAAGAATCACCAAATTCAAAAGGGTCATTCCTCTTGGGAGTGTAAACTAAAACACAATAGCAGTAAGTGTGTCCATCCATCCATTGTCAACCACCTATCTGAAGTTGGGTCCCGGGGGTAACAGTTTGAGCAGAGAGCCCCAGACTTCCCTCACCCCCGCAACATTGGCTAACTCTGACTGGGGGATCCCCAGGCGTTCCCAGGCCAGTGAGGAGATATAATCTCTCCATCTGGTCCTGGGTCTGCCTCGAGGTCTCCTCCCAGCTGACTGTGCCAGGAACACCTCCCTAGGAAGGCGCCCTGGAGGCATCCTAAACAGGTGCCTGAACCACCTCAACTGGTTCCTCTCCACACCAAGGAGCAGCGTCTCCACTCCAAGTCCCTCCCGGATGACCGAGCTTCTCGCCCTACCTCTAAAGGAGACCCCAGCCACCCTGCGGAGAAAACTCATCTCAGCCGCTTGTATCCGCGATCTCATTCTTTTGGTGATGACCCATCGCTCATGACCATAGGTGAGGGTAGGAACGGAGACTGACCGGTAAATAGAGAGCTTTGCCTTCTGGCTCAGCTCGCGTTTCATCACAACGGTGCGGAGGGACTGCAAAACCGCGCCCGCTGCGTCAATTCTCCGGTCAATCTCACGTCCTATTGTTCCCTCACTCGTGAACAGGACCCCGAGATACTTAAACTCCTTCACCTGAGGCAAGGACTCATTACCAACCTGGAGTAGGCACTGCATTGGTTTCCTACCGAGAACCATGGCCTTGGATTTTGAGGTGCTGATCCTCATCAGTCAGTGTGTAAAAGTGGAAATCTGCTATTCAGTGGAGCATGAATATCCACAGCAAACCTCATTACGCTCAAATCACTGGCTAGCTTGTATACAGAGTTAATCATTTGACTTTATAGTGGTGTTACAGAAAAGGGCAAGGAGTGTCCAAGTTGGCAGGATTCCATTTCTAGGGAGAATTTAATGGTAACCTTACCATTACAGCCACATTTTTTGAGATTCATGAGTTCAAAACTGGACAAGAGCAAAGGTCAGGGGCCACCTAACTTATTAGGATTAATCCTGATAATGGAATTGGGCATGGGGCAACCATGAATCTACATAGCAAGTGTATATTAGTTAATTATCTAGACCACAAAGTTAATCATTTTATGTGGTGATCAAACTCTCGGAAAGAAAAAACATGTGGGACTGAAGGTAGCGACTGCAACATTCACATGTCTACGACGTAAATGGCCAACTCAAGAAGACTACTGACTACCCACAGGATGAAGCTGGCCATATCTAATATTTTGTGTGTGTCTCAAAACCTGATCTATCTTCCTCCATTGTTGTCAAAAAACTATTAAAAATCTGTGAGCTGCCACACTGTTGCACTGGGTGACATGTTCCTTCATCACCATGAAGACAATTTATTTTGACTCATTTGAACAAATGCGCTATTTCCTCCAGGTAGAGTAACAGTTGTTAAAAACGGCAGTTCCCAGCTGTGTTAGGAAATAATCCAGCCTTTGTGGGGGAAAAAAAAAAAAAAAAAATTGTGAGCCATTTACCATCTTCAGTAGCAGCCAGTGGGCTTGGAGCTGATTGCCACAGACAGAGTAGGGAAGTCAGACAGAACTGAGAGGCAAATGGATTGTCTGCATTGTTGGTTTTGGTCTTTTCACGGGAATTGTTGAAGTTAGAGAAATATAGAATAACATGAGCCCTTTCCTGTAAGCCCTGACTCAACTGAACCTGACTTGTGCTGCCAAATCTGAGGCAGGCTGGTGGTTCAATCCCTGGCTCCTGCTTTCCACACGTCAAAGTGTGCTCGGTCAAAACGCTGAGCCTTAAGGATAGAAGCGCTATACAAACACACTCCATTTCCTCTGAAAGTGTTTCTCTTGAATTCTCTGTTGTCATGCATACCAATGCCACATCCTGACCTGCGATGCCTTACCTGAAGCACAACCATTGCATTTTTGCATGCGTATTATAAACTGAAATGAAATAATCAAATAATAGCATCACGTGAAATTAATGCTTTTGTGTGCAGTAATTGCAGTTTTCATCCTCAATGGAAGTGAAAAGATGTTTAACCTTGGTGGTGCACATTATAACTGATTCTCAAGTTCTAGTGTAAAGTAATATTAAATTGTGTGGTGAGAACACAATAGGAGCGCTTTAGAGCCAGCAGCTTTTGAGTTAGATTAATTTTCCTTGTCCATTGTTTTGACCTGTTATATTTTTATGTTAGTATTTTTTATCTTTTTCTTTGTGTCGTTGCGCCCTCACAGTGCCTTGGAGGAACACAGAAACCAACGCTTCCTTCTTGCACTTTATTGGCTGTTTCCTGCCTCTTTCCAAAGCTGACCTATAAACACTCTTTTCTTTGCATGCTCCGTCACACTCCTTTTCTGTGCCATGAACAAAGAAGGATGACTCACAGCAATGCTAAGAAATGGTGAACACTAGCTGGGGCTTCAATAATATGTAACAAGCTCGGGTTTTTTTTTCCACACAAGATGCATAGACGTAAGGTTTTGAGAGGTCAGAATCAGGACTTTTGCAAACTTCGAAGTTTTCAGTGAATAGATTGTGCTGTCACATAGTGGAGAAACCTCCCTTGGAGAAGCGATTGTACCTTTGAACTCAATGCTTCATAAAAATGGTTCTGTGAAATAGTAAAAGACCTAGGTCAGACTTCTCATTGTCTCTGTTTGAAGCTCGGACTGAGACCTATCTCCTGCAAAGTATGACAAATTGCTTCTGCTTCGGCAAGATGAGCAAACAGAGCGAAGTGGCTCTGTGATTAAATAAGGGTGCCTGGTATCCTCTGTCTGAGCAAATATGGACATGTCCCTATCCATGTCCTTTATTAATATAAAAAAATATCACACTGCAGTCAGAACGGGGAAAGACTGAAATAAAAAAAATTGTGATAATAGTGTTCAGTGTAAGCATCTGGTTATTTTGAAGTTAATTTATTGAGAGCTTTGCCAGTTCTCATAAAATGTCATCTTGTGCTGGCACAGATGGAGGGGAAAAGCGCAGTTAAAGGCAAATGAAGGCTAACTCATTCAGCACGGTGCAGCTTTCACATGAGTTTTACCAGCCTTCATTATGTATAGTTGAGGGGCACAATGCACATTCATCAATGTTCCTTTGCAGGGACCAAACAAACATCAGTGGGAATGATTTATTTGTCCCTGGAAGAAGAATGAACAAATTGTTATTAACAGCATGGTATTTTAAAAGCAGAGTATTAAAAGATTAGAGTGAACAAAAAAGAATGATGGATCGATAAACTGTGGTTTGAATGTTGTCGGTATTTACTGGTTGAAAAGTTCCTTTTTAAGAGAATACATATGAAGAACAATCCCTGTGAGGCTGTACTGTGGCACAGCAGTGCCTTGAGCCAAACATCATTCATTTACATCACTGACAATGGTGACATGTTGATGCAGCTCTCATGTTTACCATCTTAGTTCAGCTTGTTAAGAAGATTTGCTAATTAGCACTAAACACAAACTACAGCCCAGTTTTTGAGGTATTTAACCATAAACATAAGATATAGATATAAATGTAAAATTATTGTACAGATTGCGAGCTGAACAGTCAAAGGATCAATTCATCACCACAGTAATAAGAATGGATCTTCTTGGGAACTTTAATATATTTAGGAAATTTCATGACTATCCGTCCATCCATCCCATTTCAGTCTAAACCACAAAGTTCAACCTCATGGTGGCTTGACAGGAAAAGCTAGTAGGATTCGTCCTTTGGGGACCGTGAATGACTGTAAGAAATTTCATGGCCTCTATTCAGCAGTTTTTTAGGTATTTTTGTCTGGATCAAAGTGATGGACTGACCGACCAAAGGACATGTCCACCCTTACGGCAGAAACACATGGAGCACAGACGTTGTAATGTGTGGTTGTCGACCCTATCCCCACCTGATAATCATGGCCGAGGACTTCCCACTCGAAAAACAAATTGCATTCCTACTGCTGGCGACATTGCATGACACATTGCCATATACAGATGATTGACTTCAATGTGTGCGTATCGAATATTGCCAAGCGATAATGGGATTGATTATGCAGGGAACCGCAGAATCAGAACTGCCAGCTATGTTAACTAGTACTGAATTAATTAACTAGATTCTTTTAATTACAGGATCATGGATACGCATTGATTTGACTGAGTTATTTTAATGTGCAATGTAAAAACACCCACAAGGTTGCTCTACTTCCTCCCAATGCCTCTGGTCAGACGAGGTTGGCTAATTAATTTAATAATTTTCAAACAGATTGCACTCGTTTTTTTACACAGTCCTATCCACTTTTACCTGTTGGATGGCGGTGTAACCTTGTGTAGAGAAAACAAAATAGACCAGATGCATAAAAATAGAGATGAGCAGTGTGATGGCCAGTCATGAGCGTAGAAACTTAAGTTGATTATAATGGATGCTGTGCTGCAGGCATGCTGCAGCAGACATGGCTCATGTATTTCAGCTGTTAGAACTATGCAGCTGGCATGCTCATAAAGTCATCCTCATGATGATTAAAATGAACTTAATGTGTAAAATGCATGCCTAAAATTTGTGAAGTGGCCCTTTAAAGGACCAATCAAGTTACAGAATGTATGTTGTAGAATTATAAAAGGAAGAAAAAGAAACAAAAGTTTCTGTGATCATGGGCTACAAAGAACTGGAAGTTTGAGTCTCCACACTTGCAGATCACAACAATTAATTGTATTAAAATTACAATCTCAGTTAATTTTATTTCAGTTGACTCAAGTCTGTAGTATTTGTATTTGCACAAAACCAAGCACCCGCTTATTTGCTGTGACAGCACTGATTCTGCAGTATTTGCCTTGGGACGACACGCGCACAAAACCAACAGAGCAACGGCACAGATAAGAAGTCAAACTTTAGAAAGTCAAATACATAAATGATGTGAATGCTAGTCACTTTCAAAATGTGTAATCAAATCCCTACTAAAGTCTGAGAGAAGAAAAAAGCAAATGTACCCAATGTCATTAAAAAAAACTTTTCTGTCAGTATAGAAAGAAAGACTCTTCTTCCATTGTGTGCAGCATTTGTGTGATGAAAGACACTGAGAAAAGTTGTCATCTGTACACACATGTTGGACCACAGCAAGCCATTGTGTCTTTGTTCTAGCCACTGACTATCTCATACATTTACTTTCTACGTATATGCCTGTGGGTGGTAGCATATGCTTCCCATTTACAGCCAACATTTAAATGTGATGTGTATCTGGAATCTAATCTTGATCAGGAGAACATGTTAATGAAGGTGTAAATGCTAATCTAAACGCTATCGTATTGACCAGACCACATCCTCATGTGATCTGAGCCAGGTCTAAAGCATCGACATCGTGTTGATAGGTCACCTGTCACTGTCTCCCAAGCTGCCCATCCACAAGCTAGACACAATGCTTTTCTCTGTAAAGGAAAAGGAAAAGCAGGGAGAGCCCATATGGCAGCATCACTTTGGGCAACTTGAGTGACTGTCACACATGGCAGCGATCTCTGCTGAGCGCACTATTCTAGTTTGCACTGATTTGTAATGTAATGCAGAAGAATTGAAGAAACTACATAGGCAGTGACTACTAATTTTTCAACTGTGTGTGCAGAGCGATTCGCAACTTCCACCTCCATTTCCTTGACCCAGCACGTGCCATGTTTGTGGGTGAGATCTGACTTATAACTTTAAATGCATATTATGCACACATTACATGTTATGCAACTATATGCAGAAAACTGTATATGCAAAGCTGTGTACACTATATACAGATGTTACATAAAGGGCAGACAAGAAAATAACTCTTCAGTTAATCAGACTGTCCTGGAAGCCAGACAGCTGCTCTGCAAGCTACTAATGGGCGGACAACATTCAATAAGTAAGAAAAACAACTAAATTGTTAGGTAATAAGTATGTTTTACGATGCCATTATAATGCTATTTTTTTAGCAGACCAAATATCTGTAATACATAATGTACACAAATGGCCGACTGCTGATGGCTTAATTTAAATAAGCCCTGCAGCACAACTCACTTTGAGAGGAAAATCAGGAAGATCCTCTTTGTGCAGAGATCAGCAGGGCTTAATATATCTCAATTATCTGGCCTGCTTTAATGTATAACGTGTGAGCGCGTATGAGTGTGTGTGGTGTTGACAGAAATTACATTCTGCCGTGAACTCCTAATGGACACCCTGCTCTTGGATTCTGCGGATGACTCACAGTCAACATTTAGATATCACACACTGTTTCTCTGAGACTGGAAAGAGTTCTTGCGCATTTCAGGCAGCGAGCATCTCTCCTTCTGAAGCGTATATAGCAACATACTGCTTCCTGCCAGCTTGACCCTGAGAGAAAAGAAATTTGCCTCCAGCGATAGACATACAAGTGCTGGTATCAGTATTAAACTTAAACTCTAAAGTTTAAAGTGAGACTTTTGAAAGGGTTATCTGTAGTGCATTGGGTGGATGGCTGTGTTAAACACCACCAATTCAAAGTTTGGATACAATTATTCTTAATTTAGTCCCAGGATCAAAGTCTTCCATTATTCTCAGCAACACTTCTTGTCTCTTCCAGCAAATCTTGTGATTCGTCTGCTTCTCTGTGCGTAATGAGTTCAGGGGATTTGCATCAGAGTTAAGTCTGACTTTTCACCTCTGGACCGAAATGAAAAATTATAGAGTGCGCTGTAAAGGTAGAGTACTGTGAGTGTGTGTGTGATTGAGAGGGAGAGAGAGAGAGAGAGAGAGAGAGAGTTGAAGCTTATGTGCTACCTTCACAGTGTTTTGATGTCTGTTCAAGCAGTTGCCTGTCAATATGCCAGCTACTATAATCCTTTAAAAAGATTAGGATTAATGGCCCTTGGGCTTCACTGAATGCTCCACTTGGAAAGATGAATACTTATGAATGAATATACATTAAGATAATCACTTAGTGTTTGTTTTGTATCATGCTTGAGAGCAGGGGTCACATTTAGGTTCGGCCATGGGCCAGTTATTTTCAGTGCTGTTCTCTGGGGAGGTAGCAGGCAGAGCGGAGTCACAGGATTCCATTTTGATTGCATGTTATCTTGCATGTCTTCTTGTTTGGCTGTTTTTCATTTCTCATCATCATCATGATTCACTGAATGTTCTGGTCTGTGAAGTAACTCAGACATTATCTCTTTCATGGAATATTAGGTATTCTGTTTAGCTAGACTACAGTCAAAACCAGAGCCCTCTGATGTGGGCTTTATCATGCTGGTCAGATATGAAACTGCAGGCCATTGATTGCGTTCATATGGTTGAATTTGACTTTGGACTTTAAACTTTTAGACTACACCTGTGGCGTACCTGGAAGAGTCCTCATCACTTGACATAACATTGAATGGATTGACATGAAATCCGGTACAGAATTTCAATTTCCCCAGAGGCTGAATCCTACAGTCTTTTCATCTAGTCCCTCCTACAGGTGCACATTTTCAGTTCCTCAATATGACCAGAAATATTTGAAATATTTATGTTGATTTTAAAATAAGAGAATGAAGCAGTGATGTTCTTAGCTACTTGAGAGCAGGAATACTGAAATATTATTATTATGTAGTTCATACAGCAAAAGTGTAAAACAAGCAGTGTCTGTCTACTCTTCCAGAAGGTTACATTATCATCCCATTACAGTCCTCTTTGTTTATGTCCACTTGATGAATGGAAGTCCAATATTTAGTCCCATTTAGCTCTCCTTTGGCGTCCATTAACCAAAACAATTAGTTGAAAGACAAGAAAATGCCTCGTAAGCTGAGGGGAACTGCAGAGTCAGGTGACAGTGGGGTCAATCACTACAAGTGACCCCATTCACATTACATGTAGTAATTTGACTCATTGGTAATATTGAAATGGAGCAAGCGAGTTCAGTCAACTTGAGCTTGCACTGCTACATACACACACGACATACCTCACGCTCCACAATCATCCACCAAACACACCCTCCCAATTTGGCTGCGAAGTTTCCCATTCAATTCAATTCATTCATTTTATTTGTATAACGCCAAGTCACAACAAAAGTTATCTCAAGGCACTTTACATACAGAGCAGGTCTAGACCACACTCTTTATAATATTACTTATAGAGACCCAGCAGTTCCCATCATGAGCAAGCACTTGGCGACAGGAAAAGCTTCCTTTTAACAGGCAGAAACCTCCGGACAGAACCAGGCTCAAAGATGGACAGCCATCTGCTGCGACCGGTTGGGTTCTGCCCCTGTCCTGTCAATGCCAATACTGCCCTGCATTATCACTGCTGCCTGTTCTTTCAGACCCATCACCACCTCCACCCCAGCATCCACCTGCAGGCACCAGCTAGGGGCTTTAAGATATTCACTCATCGCTCCCCAGTGTATCTATGTAAGCCTATATGCAAGGAGTGATGAGGTCAGAGTCTAGATGACTGAAATGTTGGTAGCAGATCAGAGAAAGATCAGAGAAAGTTCCAAACAATGAAAACTTATGTGTGTATCAGAACTTCATTTTTCTTCTTTCCTCTCAAATTAACCATCTTATGACCCCTCAGATTTACTTTGTGACCCTTTGGAGGGGCCGACCCCTAGGTTGGAAACCAATGGACTAAATTAGCTAACTGTATATGAAGTATTTAAACTATCTCCACCTCGAGCAGGTCAATCAGTAAAATGCTGCTTACACATTGTTGCCTCAGTATTAACAATCTAATAATGTCAGATCAATCTATCAATCAAACGACACGTTACTGCAGAATGTGAACTTTGCTGATAACACTTCTTTACATTTATGTAAGTAGAATCTTTAGTATTTAATAATGAGGATGACTCCCCCCCCCCACCCTCTCAAGAAGAGGAAAGATGTCTCGACATTTTTCATAACCATCCAACTTTTTTTTTTTTTCTGGATGACCTCACAGGACAGGAAGCGTGACTATAGAATTTAAATCCAGTTCCATTGTATTTTGCTGCAATCATACAGCAAGATTCAGTCTTTGGTGGGGAGGAGAGTCCTGTGTAATTTCTTCTCACATCAAACATAATTCAAATACAATTCAGAGACCACCACCAGTGCTTGAATTAATTATTTCCCTTTCAGCTTAATATTAAACCAGGCTACTTCACACACTTGTCACAGCTGGAGACTGCAAATGGAGTCAGAAGTTCACAGCTTCAGAAACTGTTTGAAATTCAATGCCCACTGTTCGTGTAAGATGACATCAGTGATTCAGCCACTACCCTGGCCAGTAAGCTTTATACAAATGGACAAGTGAGGAAAAAGATCTAATGCTGCTGGTTACGGCATCTTATGGAAGGTTTTGAGAACAAATTTCAGATTTTTAGATATGACACTTGCCTTTAGTGCAGATTTTGCAGCAGTTTGTGCATTTACTGCACTTAAGTAATGTGATTACTCACCATTTTTACCTATAATCTTATTACAGAGATGTTTCCACTTTCAAGTTCACAAGATTAAGAGCTACCCAGCTGCGACAGGTAGGTTTCTGCAGACCCTGACCATATGGAAAGGTTAATATGTAACCCGGTTTCTAAACGTTTTAAAGTGTGTGTGTGTGTGTGCATAGAAAAGATCCAAGAGCAGAGCAGTTGCATTGTTGTGTGGCGGAATGAAAGGAAAGATCATTGCTTGTGGCTGTGCATCGCTTCATGCAGAATATTTCAAGCCAAGGTCACACTTGAAGTGAATAATGCTGTATTGGTTTTCTTTGTGGTGTTCAAACTTAGATCCAATATTTGTGTTTCTCGTGACGCTTGCACTCGACACGTGACAGTTTTTCTGCTATTATTATTGTAGCATCTATTATTGTAGCTTCTAGGAATTACAAAGACTTTAGAGAGCAGGGTGGTGCTAACTGCTAAATGACCACTTAGTGCTGTTTGAACACAGTTAGTTTGTAGCCTGGAGCATATCTACAGGTGAAAACAAACAACAGTATCCCAATGGAAGATCTTTGGTGTGTGCCATTCAGGACTGGGACTGCCTTTCATGTGCCACAAACTACAGTTAAAACTAATCATTGGATGAATAGGGTCAGAGATTTTGCTATATTGCATTTATAATGGAAATCTAATCCGGCAATGACATTTGCATCTGTGTGATCAAGTACTATAATTTACTGTATTAATCAAAAACAGTTCTCAAGTGAAGTTTGATTAATCCATTAAGAGTTCCTCAAAAACAAAAGCCAAACACACAAAAAACTATATCCCAATGTGTACCAATGTTACATGTACTGTGATACAGAATTTTCTTCACATCACCCACTCTTAGTCTAAATATACGAGCAGCATATAAATACAGATTTGGCTCTATAGCAGGCACCGCATTTAACTATACTTTGGTAAAAACTTTGAGTTAGTGCAAGACATTGAGCATACTGTGCTGCAGGAGTGGGATGACTGCGTTCAAGTTGACCACATACACTTTTATTGATTAATGAGCACAACACAAACTTTTTAGCACAGCTGATGAGTATGTGATACTGTAAAACACAGATTTTGGGGGAAGGATGCCTCAGCTGCAGCCTGTGGAAACCAGCGCTGTTAACATTTACTTTTCATTTCACTTTTCATTATCTCATCTTTCTCCTTCCTTTCCTTTCTTACTTTTTTCTTCTTCTCCATTTTCTATTCTTGTCCTCCCTCGGTTCCTGGCCGTGGTCATACCGCGGTGACACCATTACTTTGACAGGTGTGTGATTTCGATGAAACCCACAGTCTTGATGTCAGCTCCATGGCCCCCAAAATTATCCCAATAGCCAATTTTGAACACATCACATCCCACTGTACAGCTGCCTGGACTAACATTAAGCGATGATGGCTGGAATAACATGACTGTGGGCTGCAATAACTGGAGGGCACCGTGGATGTGTTAGCAGCCGCCCGCTGATCAGCTCCATCCTCATACCGCACTGTTCTGAGCTGGACTGAATTGAGGCGATGACTCAACCTCTTTACCTGCAGGACAGTCCTCTGTGGTAGAAAATAATCTAGCATTGTGTAACAGATCATTTCTCTGTACAATGAGCTGCACAAACCAGCATTCATCATATGTGACATCATCTTGTTGTAAACAATAGGCGGGCTAATTAACACGCCTCATGTTCACTTCTGCTAACTTTAGAGCACAAAGAATTGAACAAATTCGCATATAATGGCACACGCTGTCCTCTAAATTAAATAGTTGCTCTTTTGTCTTGAATTTTGCTCGAGTTTTGGGCAACCTCATTTAGCATCCGATCGTCCCTATCCAGAAGATGTTTGCATTTATACACATCTTCTCTTTGAATTCCTGCCATAGCGCTGCTACTCGGAAATCTCTTTATCACTGCGTTGCCATGGCAATCCAGCTCCACTGAGCCGGTGAAGGGTATATATGTGTGTGTGAGCGTCTGTGCATTTGTGCCAAAGCAAAAAGGGACAAAAGCACGATTACTAAATAACTGAAGAGATAATCTGTAAAATGTAGCCAGTTTTTGCACAACTCCCTGGCACCCTGCTTTCCTCACTTTGTAGACAGTTATTTGTGGGTATTTTACAGGTGACTCATGATGGTGGATTAATGGGGACCCTGAGACATCTTGCAGCCCTACAGCAGTGGGAAGGGTGCATTAATCTCTCAGGATTAAAGCCTCTTGAGCTGGTAAGGCTTGGTAAGATGCAGGTCAGGATCGATGTGAGAGGGAGAGTAGGAACTTTTGAACCAAACTTCACTCCATGTTTGGATGAAGGAATGGAAACTGGTCATGTGTCACCCATCAACCAAAGGTAAGATTCTATTTGCTAGAACTGGTGAACTTAAACCAGGCCTTGTTAGCTACTGGAATCTTCATGAAAGGGGTTCCCCAGGGTATTATTACACTTGTCATAAGGTTGGAGGATTTTCAAGATCAGAAAGAGGCAGAGACTTTCTGCGTACGACTTCACACCCCCAGTTTGTAATGGAGACTTTTTGTTAACATTGTAGTCTCTTATCCAAGATAGGACACTGGAGACTGCTGTTCCTTTTCTTGTTCTGTGCTGAAACCAAGACATCAACCGTAGCACTGGTGGATCAGAAAAGACTTACATGAGTCATTCCTGTCATATGCAGTCATATGGAGAGCAAGGCTTGTGACAGAATGGGCCCTGAAAAGCAAGCTACAACAAAGAAACCTCATTGCTGTGTTTCACTTTCATGTTCCGTTCTTGTAAAAGCAAAACTACGCATCTTTGAATATCATATACTTACATTGGATACCTGCTCATTAAACTCTCAGTGAGAAAGTGATGTTTTATTATTTAAAGGATTTTAATGTGAAACTATTCTGTAGGACCAGACACCATTGTTTATAGATATTGTCTGTCTTGTTAATGCATCTACACAGTAATCTATAGGCTCACAGTAGATGAGTGTATGTGACCCTAAAGGAGGTTGCACTTTGGGAATGATTCAGCCGGATCTCTCATCCGTCCTCCAACCTGCTGTTACACTGCAGAGGGTTATTATTATAGTGGAACTGTTATTACGGTGAAGATTGGATATCAGAGGACACATGTACAGTGGTTTGATGTCTGAGCAAGACTGCTGCAATACTCAGAGAGACATTCCTCTTTACTTCTAACACAGCTCCGGGTTGTGCCTCTGTGCGAATAGAACATCCGGTAACTTCGGTCCTCTTATTTGTCACGATGACATCAGGTTGCATGAAATACCTGATTTGGAAATTTAAAAAAATCTTTCCTCCTAACTCATCAAATTAAAGAAAAAAATGAGACATCAATCCATTATACGAGGGTGCTCTGCCGTAATGAAAATATTAAAGTCGCTATGAAATGAAAAATGACTTTTTCGCCTGGTTAGCTAATAAACAATGACAAAATGGGAATGCTGCTACCTGGAGACTTTAATCAAACGCTTTCATTTCACAAGGTGAGATCTTTGAACAGTCACAGACTCATTTCAGCTCGATTAAATCTTCATCAGGACGGCGTGAGGAGAAGCCATTTTAACCTCTCCGCTGTAGACAGTTTAGTGACAGAAGCGTTAGTCATTAAAGACAGAAATCACAGAAAATGTAATTGCACATGAGAAAAAAAGAATATGTGAAATATTTTACAGTGAAAATGAGAAAGACAACTGGTTCTTACTTTGTGGAGTTTGCAATCAACCTTCTCCTCCATTGTAGTTAATTTACATACATGGAACATTCTGAACAGATTGCAGTGATCAACCTCCTTCACAAACCCAACTGCCAGACAAGAACATCCAGATAGACTCAACCAGCAGACAAGCTCTCCGTGTCAGTAGATTATGTTAACTCATGTTTCAGTCTGCTCTAAAAGCCTAACAAGTAACTTTCATGGCTTGTTGGCTGAGGCTCAGATTTCTGCAGAATAAAGAAAAAAGCAGAGCAACACTCTCAGCTGAGTTCTGTCGCTTTCACTCTGGGCCCATATTATGTGGTGCCGATTTAGATGCACTGCAAAATAAAAAGAGCTGATTATTAGCAATTATGTTCTCTTTCAGTTAAACACTTGCAGTCATCAGCGGCAGGAATGTGTTCATCTGCAGTAAAATGATGCATATTTTATATAGCGGCAGATTTTTTTTTTTTTTTTAACTAAAATCTCCAAACTCTGTTTCCTCTCACTAATAAAAATATAGTCTGTCTGTCAACAGGATTATTATAGAGTTGTGCTTGCTTTCCAGAAAAGAAACAGCTTTCCCCAAAAGCTAGCTTGGACTCTTGACTCATTTAACTATTAAACTGTCTGCTGCTTGGAAAGTGTTACGGAGGACGAGAGGAGCTGGTGGGATGTGAGGCTGGATTAGGCTGGAAGTCGCCCCAACTCCAACTCTTTATTATTCATTTATGATCCACCCACCCCCCCAACCTTTCCCTTCATGTCCCTCTCTTATTCCTCTACTGGAACTGAACACTGTCCCTGGATGTAAAAATGTGAGGTGCTGTGTGTCGTGTGTGTTCAAAATACATCTTTTAACCTCACCAACCAAACACAATAGCATCCACAACATAACATCCTTGTTGGAACTGAGGTGTTTTTAGAAAGCTTGTGATCACTGATGATATCTAAAGCATCACTGAATGTTACTTCTGTCCATGTCATGGAAGTGGCAGCTGCAACCAGAGAGTATTCCAGTATCATTTTTATGTGTAATAAACTTGTTACGTCTACAACTTTTTGGACGAGTCCTTGTTCCCCTGAACCTCTACAAAGGAGGTGAAGAGTGTAAAGTCAGCATGACCCAATGGTCACATTAATGAGAAATATACCAGGTAAAAATATGCACAAATTTTCCTTTAAAATAGTTGCATGGCACCCTGCTGTATGTACATAGTCATTAGTTTACATTAATACTGCAAGGTCTGTAGGAATAACTTTAGTTAGGAAATATGTGGAGAGATCAACAAAGTAAATAAAATGCTAAGAGGCACACAGAGGTCGATTCTTCCTCCAATTTACAGCTTTATTGTGCATCATATTAAAGACAATTGAAACAACAGACAGCTTTCACAGCGACAGACAGTCAAGAGCAGCCTCAGGTGATTTAAAACAATCAGACCTAAAAATATGTAGATTGACTTTATAACTTCACTCACACTGACTGTTCTGAACATTTCCCATGAGAAGCATATGGCCGTAATTTAAAATAATGCGCTAACGTCACGCAGCAATTTATTTTCTGTTCCTACTCTACTGGTTTGAACGAACACATGAGGAGTTAGCACGAGCAGAAAGCAACACAAGCAGTGAATAGGTGAACTTTTCAATACATGTGGCGAGACGTAGAGCAACAACAGCCAAGCCTTACAGGTCGAGTTTTGAAAAGCAGGAGAACCCTTTGTATGTACAGCCAGACAAATTTCATCATCATTTCTTTGGCTTTTTAAATGGGAATGTTCCCATCCACCCCATTTAAAATATCATCCCAATCTGAAGCAGCTGCAATGACAGTAAACTCTGATCCTGACTCAATCCCATATCAGCTGTCTTAAACGGCAGGATTGAGACCTCCTTCACTTCAATGAGCCCAATAGATGTACATATTGCACAACCTCTGCAATAACATTATAAAACCCATGTTCTGTATGTAAATGGGGGGCACTGGTTATTTGGTTATCCCTGTGATTAGTATATTACTCATATTTTGAAATACACTGGACGTAAAACATTTTAGATGCAGTTCTATCTATGAAAAAGCAAACATTGGAAAGGAAATGTGATTCCCTTGCTTCCATTTCTTTTAGTGTCTCTTGAGAACGACTTCTTTGGGGTTTTGCTGATCACAATGAGTTAACCTTTTTATTTCTGTCCTCTTGTGTGTCTGTTTGATGGAGGCAGTAAGATATGTCTCTACTCTTCTTGCAATATCCATTAATGTACTGGTTGGAAAACAATCCAATGCAGCATTATTATTGATGTGGTTTGAAATTATGCTGGCATATTGAAGTGGAAAGAAAATATAATCGTTCTCATTATAAAACATTAACTTGCATCTGCTTAGGGTGTGCTGCATTGCCCTGGAATCTCCTGACAGTCTGCAAAAAAGGTTCTTTCTCCTGTGTCTATGAACTGATATTACTTTCATTATGAAAGTACTTGTTTATTTAACATCAACACCATGACTGCAGAACCAAACACAGAATATTCAGCGATCAGGTAACAAGTAAATGTCAATGTAGCAGCACAACAGATGCATCACAAATGGAGAGAAATGATAGAATGACAGCAACTATTGGTTTATTGATCATGGTAAATTGTTAGCAAGACAATGCATACGTCAGGCAAGTTGCTTTCTGGATCCATTATGACATTATGACAGTTAAGGTTGGCTTGTGTTACTCTGTATTTTTCATATTGTCAACAAATCTCATGAAAGGCCAAAAAGAAGACAACAATGTGTTAGTTTGTCTCTCACTCAGCCTGACGACTATTGATTCCTATAGAAGATGTAAATCTTTAAAAACAGCTCACAAAAATAAAGGTGGTTTTTAAAAAGGTTCAAGGAATTTCCTAAAACAGCTGCTCACTGTAGTTTTTAATCAAATGTTATTCAACCAGGAGGAAATAGTGCATTTGTTGGAGACTATTTTTAGTGGTAGATAAATCTATGTTTAGTCCTCTGGTGAGTATTTGGGACAGCAGGACAATGTATCTGGGTCTGAGTCAAAGTAAACTACAGTGTGTGTTCATGGTAATGAAGGAACACGTCACCCATTACAACAGTGTGGCTCATTGATGTGTTTTTTAATAAGTGGTGAACAACAATGCAGCTCAATGGCAAGGATGAAGAAGATATATCAGACAATGTTAGTTAAAGGGTTTTGTCTTTTGCTGGAATTTGGAATAATATAGAATATAGAATACCACAATCACAAATGTCCCAAGCACAACATTTCTGATAGTTCATTAGTGATGATTGAGAGAGATTATTTTTTATGAGTAACGCTCATAAACACCTAACACTGTTTATTAGGAAAATCCTACTCATTCTGCCGTTAAGAGCAAAGGGTGGCTCCAAGAAATTCTGTTGCTGAAGTCCTGGGCAATTATAATAAAGGAAAACACTTAAGAGACCTTGAACGGCACCATCAACTGACTCAAGAATATTTTTTTTTATTGACGTGCAGAATGAATTACGCAGCACAGGTTTCTCCTTTTCAGTCCAGTTTGGCTCCATTTCGTCTGATTTTCATCACACTTTTAATCGTGACTCTACAAAAATGGTTTGGATTGCAACCAAGGTTGGATTCACCTGCAGGAACTGTGTTACCATAGTAACTTTACCACGTTCCTGCCGGACTGTGAGAAATCCCACAGTATTTTCCCTTACAAGAAAAATCTCTCAGAGACGTTCCTCTCAGAACTTCACTGCTTACATAAGCAAAAACTAACATCTTAAGATAAAAAATGTAGAATTTCGAGCCTGTTTTACTTTAAAAAAAAAAAAAAAAAAATGTAAGGAGCAACATAACTGTTGCTGCAGAGAGTTCGGCCAGCGTAGCCCCGACATGAAGGCAGACAGCAGCGCTTCGATGGAGAGGATGAGAGAGTTTGAACTGTTGTCGAACCATCACAGGCGCGTGTGAGACAGCCTAAACGAAATTTATTCAGTTGGCAGTTGAGAAATCAGCTGAAAGAATTAGTGCCGCGGTATCAGGCTGTATGTACAGATAGGAGTCTTGTTTGGAAGTGAGCAGCGGGTCCAGGATCCCTCCTGCCGAGGGTTTAATAGGCAAATGTTGAGGAAGCTGGCAACATCCAGCGCTCCCGAGTCTGAGGAATCGCAGGCCTTTTCTTCTGCTGTCTGAAAATCACATGTGAAATGGCTGGCAGCTCTTCAGATGTCGCTAAACGCCTATGGCTTGGCAGTCCACTATTTCATCACACTGATCTGATGGAGAGACGGGAGCTGAGAGACAAAGGAAGATAGACAGAGTCACAAAGAAGTGTATATGATTTGAGTTCACAGAGAACTTCAGCCACACAGTTCTGACTGAATCTCTCTGAAGACGTGTTTTATTTTAGCAAGGCTGAGCGGCTGACACATGATCGTGAACCGTTTCCATTCCACACCATCACATGCAATGCTCCAGCATGTGCTCTTCGTGTTGGCTTGAGGTTTGAGCACGGAGTTAACATTAAATAAGCATGACTTGCATACTGTATATACTGTATACTGGCAGCTGAGGAAGCATAAATAATCAAACAGGCATCTGCCCAAATATTCTCTACAGTGTGTGTGTGTACCCAACCTGCCAGGAGTACAACAGCTTAATGCAGACATTCATAAAATACTTATGGAAGACATGAGGGATTTATATCCAAGTAAGACTGATAAGGCACACTGATGATGGAGCTCATGTTCATGGACCAGGGGGGCTTTTACACATGTACAATGAAATAAAAGAGTGGCTGCTAATCTAGACACTGCAAACTAACTTTATGCTAAATTGAGTTTAAGTGAGTCTAATTTGGTCTTTTCTTCTCTCATCAAACATATATGCCTGCATGTCTGTGAGAATACTTCAGCCTCCATCGTTCATGGCTTTTCCCATGTTGAGACTGCTCTTCTTTTTTAAACGTTTATCTTATTATTTTAATTGCTGATTGCCTCTTTTGATTTTCCAATCAGATTCTCCTCTTTAGCTTATTTCAACTAAGCCTGCATCAACCATAATATAATATGTATCTTCATTTGGATATGTGTCATCATGTGGATATGTCAGTTGACTGATTGTAATTATTATTGTCTTTCAGGATTGATTTCACTACACATACTTACCAATTTGTCTTTTTCTTTTAAATAATTGCATTCATTTTCTTACTTGTAGAGTAAAGCAGGTGCAGGATGTAGCCAGTTATAAATACATATAATTCATAAATAAAAAGAAAAGAAAAGTCTGAGGCCTGATGTAGATCAGCAGGTCAGTCTAATTCCCTCATGTTGTGTCGGGGCAGAGACAAACACAGCTCACTTTCAATTTCCTCAATGCAGTTTTTCGTTTTCTGAGATAATAAAATGTAGATACGTATAACTGAATTTCAGAAAGAACTGTTCCCGGACAGGTTCGACTTTTGCTCCTCTTTGTCCTCAGCAGTTCCTCAACACCATTGGCACAGCCGTTCCTCTTTTGACAGCCATGTTTTCTTATATCTGCCTGTGTCTATGGCCTGGCTGTCGGCACTCGGTCTGTGCTTAATGAACGTGTTCCTGTGTTTCCCATCAGTTGCTGTGGTCAGGTAGGCTGCCACGGTGTACTGTCTTTTTAGGGCCAGATAACACTGCATTTTACTTTTTTGTGTCCTTGTTTCTCATCTCTTAGCACTGTAGGGCTCTGTGGTATAAGATCACTTTGTTTTAGATGAGGTATTTAATTGACCTTTTTTTAAAAATACATATATGATGGAAATGGCCTAATTCAGCTCTGCAAGCATTGCTAGTTTAAAGCTTGAAGTTTAAAGTTACTTTAAGCTTTCAAATAAAAACCTGGAGAAGTTCATTTTTGTTATAACAGGGTAAAATAATCTTACTGCAGTGGCAGCAAGAAAATAAAACTTTAACGACTCAATTACAGACAAGAAAAAAAATGCAAACTTGACAACTTGAGATATACAGTAGACGCCTTTGTTTTACATAATTGCTGAATTAACACTGTTAAAAGTTGACTTCCCATTAGTCCTGAGTGTCTGTGCAGGCATTCTGCTTAATATGCATCACAAAAGACTCATTATAATAATAATATCTAATTTGTATTGCACTTTTCAAAAACAGAGGTGTACAAAGTGCTTAACAGAATTTATAAAGGGAGTGCGAGGCAGAAACTCAGTAAAGTTAAACGTTTAAACATTATAAATCAGAATTAAAATCAGTGAAAACAAACTAAAGCCAGGAAGGAGAGATGTAAAATAGACTGTGATCTGAATTCTTTGACTCCTCACTTCATTTGTGACTATTTTTGTCTCACTGGTGTATATCGTAGTTCAGTATATAATAGCATATAAAGTAATGGTATATAATAGTTTTTAAGGTGTCTTTTATTTTCATTTGCATACTTCATTTTGCTTAGATAGATGCTACAAATGTATGTATATAGCATTGTAGTTACTCTAAATGACTGATATACTATGTGTCTGTCTCTTGTGCTTCTGTAGCTGCGACAGTTCCCTGCGTGGGGTTAATACATTTTATCTTATAATATCTTATCTTACAAATGATTCTTCAATGAGATTTGAAATAGGAACAGAATCAAACATTCACACATGATATGAGATATTGTTCAGATTGAACTGCTAGGGGCAAAAATGATCCCCATTAACCCCCTGTTATCCAACCCGCTGTGTAATGTACAGTACTTCCTGGCCCCAGGTTTGTTGTGTTGTAATTTGCTTATGCACAAATTAATTTGGGAATATGCATCATAAAAACACTACACTAAAATAATCAAATTGTATTTTGAAATTAGATCTTCAATACAGGGCCTCAGGATTCTTGAAGACACTTTTAGGCCCTTAGGCCCAGGGAAGTTGTTGTTTGCATGATCCTGTTTTAATCAATCTAAAGTAAAATCCATATTAGCTCGAGCATTCATTCTTTCTGCAGTGGAAAGGAAAGCTAAGGCTCCTGTCATTTGCATCATACTGTTATTCCCTTGTGGTGATATCATTATGCTATGTGTGAGGCAAAACATGGCGACATGTGGCGGTACGGTGAAGTGGTGCCATGTCAGAGAGAGACTGAGAGAAGAAGGATTGAGTCAGTAGTTCTGAGCTAATGTTGTACAGATTTTAGAGATAGAAGCAAGATAATCTAGGAAATAACACCACAATATGCAAAAATACTAATGTAGACACTGGAGAATTTATTCATGTCTATATTTAATATTGCAGAGTCCAAAGGGTTAACAACAGTGTTTCACTACTTTAAATACCTGCTTCTTTTTAGAATTCTTTCTTCCTGCAGTATTTCAGCATGGTGGCGACAGTGTGTTTAAGCTCAGGTACCAACTTTGCTTTTGGTTCACTCTCAATGTTTTCCTGGTGTCGACTTGCTTAGATCAATGTTCATAAATTGTTTGTACTGTCAGCAAGTCAGTTATTGCAGGTTTAAGGCCCTAATCACGTCAGGTTCTATTGTGATATTTCAATAAAATATGAACAAGCCAATTAACAGTTTAGACAGAGTAAAGCTGGACCTGACCTGTGACCCTGGGAGCTCTGGAGAGCCAGAGGTTGCCTGCTCTTCCCTGCCTTGGTTTAAGAGTTTAGAGGCTATATTTGTAATGTCCCTGATGTCCCTCTGTGTCCCTTTTGGTTTGTGATTGTAGCTTCAATGATAAATACAATCCTATGGCCAGGACAGAACCCTGATATTGAATGACCCCGATAAATCCCAGTTTATGTTTAGTAAGAGCGTTACATGATGTTCAATGCCAACAAGAAGTCATCCTCGCTACAATGTCTGCACAAGGCAGCTGTGGTATAGCTAATGCTCGGTAATCAAACCATTGCAATATTAGTACTAGATGGACACTGTGAGGTGCGTAACCATCCTATATGAACAGAATTCCTGAGCTCAACAAGGTACTCTGGGACTTTGCTGTGTAATCAAATAATTAAAAAAAATCAATGTTAAAACAATGGATGGCATGACAGGCTACTGAAGATAACATGAAGTATTAAATAAGTATTTTCTTGTTAAGTCAAACAGTGGGCTTTATTATAAACTGTCAGTGCTGCCTCTCATGTTAAGCCAGTGTAACACTTGGCTGAGTTTTGTCAGTGTGAGAAGTGCCGGCCTGCAGAAAGGTGCAGTTGTTTGAGTTTAATGGTGCAAATGTGTGCAGCTCTCCAATTTCTCTGCTAAACTGAGTGAGGCATTGGTTTCTTTTCTGTGTGCACTTTTTGACAGACGTTGATAGGTCCCGTTGGGCTCTTTTACAGTGCTGACTGCTGACAGGAACATGGTGGAAACGAAACAAAAAGGTTCCCTGTAGCTCCCCATGTGATTTCTGTTCTGCCTTTACTCATACCTAGCCAGGGAGCAACGTGCACCCCGTTCAAAAAGGCTCCTGATTGACTGATCTCAGCTGCCAGGGAAGGATTGAATACTGCGCCGCACTAAAGCTACTTATTGCAATGAAAATCTGCACAAATAAACCACATTTTGAGAATATGCATCTGCTTTGTACAGAAGCTGTGGATGCTGGAAAAATCATTTTAAAATCTTAATTATCTTGTTACCTTAATTTCCTCTTCGTCTTCTCATGATGATTCTCTGATTTTCCCAAGACAACAAATTACATTTTTGAGGTGTTCAACAATATATCAAGAAAGAAATCTAACATATGTTATCTCATGATAGTGGCTGAATTATCTCATTACCTTGATAAAAGAAGTGGTGATGTGTCTCGCAGCATGTCTTCTCACATGTGTGTTTGCTCTGTTCTCTGCTACACTGTTTTCTATTAATGCTGAGTGGGATGACTTTGATGAAACCAACCTGCATGACCATAAAGGACAAAAGCTTATAAATATATTTTCACACCATGTTCACCACAACACAAGGTTTTTGCTATCTCTAAATAATATAAAAAAGAAATCACTATCTCAGGCAAAGACTGTAATAAGATCATTTCAATCCAGGAGAGACAAGTAAATGAAGAAAGATAATTTATTGCAACAAGTGACATTGATGATGATATTGACATTGAAACTTGACAGAGAGTCTTTGGCATTTTGGACTCTGTGGGGAGACGTCTTGATTGAAGAATTACTGTCCGAGCCGTTGCTGGATAAACCCCCGGAGTCCTGACACTGGTGGTGGCGACTGGAGGCTGTGAAAGCTGGTTGGGTGATGGAGTGATGTGGGAGAAGGTGATGGGGAGGTGGAGGGGAGCGCAAATCTATTGGATGGAAGAGATCAGCTGATGAGACAGCTGATTTCCAGTGACAGCCCCAAACACTGACAGCAGGAAATGTGCGTGAGCATGCGCAGGAGAAAGGATGAGAAACAGCTTGTGACCGAGAAAGCATTGTTGTCTCCCTGGCTGAACTTACACTAGAGCTTCATTAAATGGGCTGGTGACATGTTGTGATCAAATAATAGGTCTAAAGAATGTATTTTCAAGTCTTATATCTTTGGTCGTCCCTATCACCAGACAAGACTTCTGATATTGGACATTAGTGCAGATCCCCGATTATGTTTAACATTCATTGCCAACACTGTCAAACTTCTTTCTTTCTGCAAATGGCAACTTGTATATGGTTAATGTTTGGTTGTGGTTATGGTAAATAAACTATAATTAATTCACGTTATAACTCACGTTAGAAATCACTGTCAAAAAATATATCTGTTTTTGGGTTTGGGTTAAAATTGCTCCTTTTTATGGTTGGAGCACCTGTGTTGCAATAATAAACAGTTGGTTTAAGGTCAGGGAACGACAGCTGTTGTGGTTAAAAGGAACGGTTGAATCTGTCGGAAACAAGAAATGAGCAGTGGTCTCTTTTGTTGTTGTTGTTGTTGTTGTTGTTGTTGTTGTTGACCCATCGAGCTCGACCTCCTCCCTCTGTTGACTTTGTTGCTCTATAACAACTTAACCTGACTTCCTCCCATTAGTAACCACACTGTATACGGCTTTGGCCTGTGACACCTACAGCTAGAAAGGAACGATTAAGATGAAAGAACACAACCATTTCAGCTGAGGTTCAAGTGAAAGCTCTTACCTTTTGCACATTAAGAGATTCTCACTGTAGTATATTTGTATTTGATGTGCTGCTAGAAGGCCCTGCAAGTCCTCGGAGCTAAAGCGCAGGTCAATAAATAACATTATGTAGATGAACTTGTCCAGAATGCTTTTTAATTCAAGATAAATTTGGATAATGTTGGAACAAATAATACAAATACGTACAAGTTATGGCCGTGTGGAAGCTTTCCCGAGCCCATTTTATTACATAAAATAGCTCAAGCAGAGCTCAAATGGCTGTTTAACAGTCCAAGTCCGAGTGGGCAACATCAGTCTGGGCTCTGATAGAGGGAAAAGATGACACATTTACTTGCTGTTTAATTTGAATTCACACTGCATTTTCACAGAATGCAATTTCCAAATGAGCATCTTGTGGCATCAAAAAGTGCGCGCAGCAGTGAAAACAACACACAGGCTCATCTCGCCTTCTTATTTTCCAATCCTTTACCCCCTCTTCCCCCCCGGCTTCCTTAAAATGGAACTGTGTGCGCACTGAGGACTTTCATTTGCTCTTGAAAATATGAAGTTTACCTCAAATTTATTTTTGATCTAATATCCGAGCTGTGCTGGCAGTGATTTGGAGTGTCTGGCGGGGAGGCGGGGGTGAAAACATTTCAGAAATTTCCGCTTATACCTTTGGACGTCCAGGAAAACCAGTCAGCTTATAAGTGAAAGGTTTAAGAGGACAGCATTTTGCTGATGGACGGGGTGGCTAAATGAAATCTCAGTCCCCCTGAATAAGGGAAAAGATGGAGGGCTAAGCTAACTGACAGACGGCTCAGGAGTGTCTGTAACTCAAAACACATTACAGAGCCATCAGACTGAGTGACACCCCCCAACCCCCCCTCTCTCTCTTTACAGGCGCCACGATGAATGGCAACCTCTTGTTCTCCCTCTTGAAATGACAACCTCAGAATATCAAACGTCAATTAAAGAGGAGACAGGCACAGCTGGAGGAGTGGCATCTAATTCTCATCAATGTGATAGGTAGAGAGGGGGAAAACAGCAGAGAGAGGGGTCACTTTGAGAGGGCCAATCCGGCCAATGTGCCGTGTTGAGATATTAAAAGGGAAAGGCAGTGCACAGGTGCTAATAGAAGCCATATTAGAGCTGCTGGGACTAAATCAGAAGTGAAAAGTGTACTAAATCTGGTGGCAGAAACAAGTGAATAGGAGTGTGTGTTTGCGCGCGGCCGTGTGCCGTTGTTTAGCTCGCTCTGTGGAAGGCAGTTACATTTTCAGAGTGAGGGCGTTATGTCTGAGCCTCGCCTCTTCAAAGGAGGTTCAGGACTTGGGTTTAAACTTGATTTGATTAATGTTACAGTGTGGATAAACGTCAAAGGAAAAGTAGAACACTTGGTTGATATTATCATCATCTCTGTGAAGCAGCCACAGTTGCATCAAAGCGCTGTCCAGATACTCAAAGATGCTGTTACACATTGTGTCCTGTTGGCCAGCAAGCTAATCATAAATAGGCTACATCCAAGAGTCATCTGGGCATTGTGCACAGGAAAAGTATGACTATGGAGTGGCTGACACTTGTTACACAGTACAGTAGCTCCAAACATGGCCACCTTGGAAACCACTTTAATATTTCCCTTCTGCCTCTATACGGGTTGAAGGAATAGTTTGTGAAACCACTTAAACAAAGTCAAACATTAAAGTTAGTTCTTTTTTATAGGTGTTAATTGAATTTGGATGAGCTACCCCTGGTTCAAGTTTGACCATTTTTTTCATGCAAGCTTTTTTATAATAAAAAGGATGGTAATGATATATATGCTTTGTTTGGATGGATTTTCATGGTTTTCTGCTCCATAAAAGTGGTTAAAATAATTGGGTTGAGGAGAGAGTTTAAAACCTGTCTGCTGGCTTGCGTGGTCGCGGTCACATCTCTGCAATTAAGCCGGTGGTTCTGTGTTATTATAACTGATGGGAATGGAAATAATATGCATGTTGCAACTGAATTTTCCTTCATGGTTATAATTTGCCGTTATAGTTTTGGGATAATATCTACAATGGAGGATCAGATGCAGATCCAGATTTTTATATTATCAATCCATTTTGGATCACGAGTCTGTCTAAAGCGCTAAAACATCCATGATGCTGATCAATACTGAGTTTTCACTTCAAATTAAAACAGACATATTCAGACTGGGGCTCATGAGCTCATTGAAACATGAATGACGACACATTGCAGAATGGTTGCAGGGCTGTTTGCGGTTAATCATCGACCTGATTAGCCACTGGCCGTAAGGTCTATAGCTCATCTCGTTAAAATTAGAACATAATAGATTATGAATGTGGACGTACACCAAGGCAATTTCCTCTTCCATCCAGAGCTGTGAAAGTAGCATGAATCATTAGTGGGCTGAAATCCTCTCGGTATGAAGCAGCTCAAGGTCAGTGCAGTAGCTTCAGCTCATCTTTAGACGAGAGGGTGCACTTTAACTCCTCTGCTACAGGTTGTCCTGGAGCTGTGGCATCTACTTTCACATAGGTGTAAATGAAATGCTATTTTTATTATGACAGAAAGCCAACATATGAACCATATGTACCCACAAATCAATTCCAACACAGTATTTGGGCGTTTGCTCTTTCTGAATGCATTGATCTTGTTAGTTCAATAATAATAATTTGTATTTTTAATTGTTAATAATGTTATTTATTGTTTCCAATCTGAGGGTGGGAATCCACACTAGGGTCACAAGATAAATAGAAGGGATTGTGAGATGATTATTTAAACAAAAGAGTGTATATTTTTTAGAGTCTTATCTAATCTCTTGCTTTTTTCTTGTGGGACAATTTGCAGAAAGAAAAAAAACAAACATTCCTCTGTTGAACAGCTCATAATTCATAGACATACAATCAATAAGGGGTCAAGCAGATATTTGTATGTGTGTATATGGATAAGCCGGGCAGCATTCTATATTTTTCTCATTGTCAACAAATCCAGTGTCATGACCAAACAAACAATGCACAAATCCATTTCTCAATACTTTCTGATTTCACTACCCGGTCTGTGGCTCTCAGCTCCTAGTGCATTGGTTCTCTCTGAAGGGGGGGCAGGAGGAAACAGGAGGGAAAGTGTGCATTTCTTATGGACTATTTTCAGTACTTTAGTGACCAGCGGGAGAACTGTGTATGTGGGACGAAGTCAAAATAAACTATAATGTGTGTGTTCATGGTAATGAAGTCACCCAGTGCAACAGTATGGCTCATTGATGTGTCTTTTAGTTTTTGGAAAACAGTGCAGCTTTATGCTATAACAGAATAAGATAAATCAGGCTTTGGATAGACACGCAATACTTATTAGTAGAATACTTTCATTTTTTCATTTTGTGATCTCATGCAAAGTGGATCCACTGGTTTATAACTGTGCAAATCAACACGCAAAGACTTAAAACTGTCTAACTTAAGGCCTGGTGACACCAGAAAGTGGTTCAGTGAAATGAATCGTCGCGTCTTCACTAAATATTTGGTGACGTAGTGAGCTAGTTGTTGAACTGAACTGTAGTTGGCGAGCTATCCCCTAGCATTTCTAACCAGCTCAGCTTGTTCGAGTCAGTCTCAGCTCAGCAGCGTCAACAGCTCTCTATAATTTCTCTGTGAACAAAACGAACAGAAGGCATTCATTTGCGAATGCACTGTGTTTACTGACAACAGTTTTACAAAGTGTTCCTGAGCCCATGTCCTTTCCAGGATGCTCCTTTCACACCCAATCATGATACCATCACTTGTTTGGAATCAGGGTTGTAAAACAGTTTGTTCAGTAAAAAGTTATGAAACATTAACGAACTCTCCAAACCAATGAGATTAAGGGTCAGTTAGCAAGCTTGGTTGCTAATGGGACAATAAGTTCACAGTTTGTTGATAGGAGATTTATTGGCTCCTTTTTCATAATCGTCTGCAAACCACTGCTCTTTTCTTTATACTCAGAGAAAGGAGAGTAATTATATTTGGATGGTGACACACAACTAATAAGCTATGAGAGCTCAACTTTGTCTTGGCCTCACTGGCTTACCGTCCCACTAAAGGTCAGCAAAGGTCAGCATTATCAACACGGTCGATGGTCAATTCCTGGGTCAAAGTTCACTTAAGTTGAACTTGGTAGAAAATTTGTCCAGATCGACTTTACCCTTTCAAGCAAATCCACCAATTGTGGCAATTCATTTGGAATGATTAATTCATTCATTATTCAATGTGTCATAAAATATTACAGGTTCCACTGCTGATGTGACCAGACCTTAATACTGCATTCATGTTTTGGTCAGAAGCTCTGAAATCTGACAGTTGGCCACTGAACAATGTTGCATTGACAATTTTTAATGTGGAAAATCACACTCAGAAGACATACAGGAAGGTCAGACAGACTCAGTCAAAAGCAGATGGTGAATGTAAAAAACTTTTTATATTAATAATGCTGCTGCAAACTGTTGGTGTATGGTGGACACACTTCATAATTTTAATAGGTGACTCTTCAACTACAGGTTACAACAGAGAGATTTCAACAAAAAATACTGCTCTTAGCCATATTTCACTCAAATACCTTTGCTGTTTTTGTTTTTTTTAGTACAATTATTTTCTGTCATTTTTTTGTATGCAAGGTTGTTGGATCCAGTTAGAGAAAAAGACTAAAAAAAGGAATTGCATTTAAAGGCCCTCTTCCAAACTTCCCCTAAACTTACTGAAAACTGAACATGAACAGATTTATCTTAAGAGCACTCCTACTCTGTCCAAGTGTTTCACTTAGTGAAACATGGACTCATTTCTGCCCTTTAAACTAAAGCATTGTTTGCTTTATAGAGCTGAGCATTTTTTTTTCATCTTTTTACATACCAAATTTATTCCAGACCTGATGCACCTGAAAACCATTCATCAGTTTAACCTCAAGTCATAGATGAAAAAGTGTATGCTGTGCATATTTTAACATCACAACTTAGCTTATGTGAACATTAATGTTCCATCCAACCATTCATTACTGACTGATTATTAATGTGGACATTCAGACTTCGTTGGTTGCTGCTTCACTGGAGCCATGTCCAAGGCTTTGTCCAGGGGAGGTCAGGTAATGTCAGCTACACATATCAATAAGCTGGATCCTATATTCAGCATGGTCATGCAACTGTAATATGGTGTGTCATATAATCAATACATAATGTAACGTCATTCTGAATAGACCTGTCTTGTTTTGTTTTCCTGCAGAAGACCTGAACCTATTCTCTGGTCCACAGTGTCCATGTCCAGTACTCTGAGAGCAATGTCCTTGCTCAGACATATCATCACTGAGGCATCACTGTGTTTGATCTTTCCCAGATTTTGGGGATGGTGAAAAACAACAGCAAATATTTCTTGTGTTCCTTACATCTGCATATAGCCCCCCCCCCATGCTGTTATAAAACTCCCGTAACTTCTCTGTATTAATGTTTAGCACTACAGCTAATTCTCTCATTAACATCACCTGGGTGAGTACAAGTACACATAGTGAATGGACTGGAATCACATATGCCAGAGCACATCTGGAGGTGGTCATGCTGTATGGATTGCACTTACACCTGGCTGAGATCCAATCACAATGCTGGACCATTGTGCTGGTTGAAAGGTCACATAACTCTAACTAGATGGCAGTCGGCACGCCTCCTGTTTTGAGAAGCAGCAGGAGTACTAATGTAGGAAGCTGAGCAATGCACTGCTGTGGCCAGGGGCAGCAGCAAAGCACATTTTAAGCACCTAAATAAGGCCCGCCTAAAATAATAAAGAACAGTTTAAGGGTTAGACTACAGTTGGATTATTTTCACTGCTTCCATCAGACAGCCCTTTACAACAGGAAACTGAAGCCATTATATCCAACTATTCTCTCTTCAAAGCCACCTGACTCCTTTGACAAAAACAGTCATTTTACCTGGCAGAACACAGGAGTTGCTGGTCGACCGCTGCCTCGGTCAGTTAGTTTGTTTGTGTTATTGGCCCAGTTCCCCTCCTTGAACCCAGCACTTGTCCACACCCTTCTGTTTTTCCCATGGCTGCAAAGGGTAGGGTGTCCTGTTTGTGCAATATTTGTTCAGTTCTTACTGCAGTTTTTGTTTTGTTCATGCTGGACTGACAGGGCTAAAGCAATGCATTTAGCAATAAGGAATTAACACGTTTGGAATGTTCCATGTACATACAGTATACACACACACATATATATATATTTTTTTTTTTTTTTTATTTTTTTTGTGCTTATATTTACATTGAAGTGCATATGTAGGCTCTGAAAAAGTACCTTTGTCAAAATAAAGCTATTTCTGGTTCAAACATTGAATGAAGTCTTGTTTGTGAGCATTAATCTCAGATTCTCCTATACACTATTTTTGTCATTATACTGGAGGCACAAACTGCTGTACAAAAAGTTTTATTAAACAATGTACTAGTGGATGGAAAAAATGTTCTGGATGATACAAGTGTGATAGCATATCAGACAAATAAATACAAACCAAGCAAATCATGGAAAAGTACCATTTCCAGTGATGACACCTGAGGATTACTACTACTTTGGTTTTTGATATTCTGCTTATTAAAAACAAAGTAAATACAAGTTTTATGTTCCTGTCATTATTCAGGAACATAAAACGAATGTTCCTGAATGTGGGCTACAGAGGTGCACCACATTCAATGGAATGACACCCACCCAAACCCTATTACCTCAATGAGACACGAAGGAAGAAACCTTGAGGGTGCCTACTCAAAGAGGCAAGTGTCTGAGTCACTGTCTGCAAACTCATCCCGCCACCTGAAATGTTGTACTGCTCTTCTCATCCTCATCGTACCCCTCTCGAGGCCGCTATTGCAATCCACCTAGCTGTGGGTCTTCTTAATGTTGTCATTATTGCTGTTATGTCCGAGGTGACCCATTGCCACATTGGCAACCATACTTTGCCTCGGTGAGTGGATTGAGCTCCTTGGTTGAAATAGTCTGAATACTGTTTGCCTGAAGAAGATGTGTGTCCTCCGTCTTCTTGTCCGTTCATCTTTGCTGAGAAGATCTCAGAAGGAAATAGTCCGTGTGTAGAGACTGAACACAAGGGAGCCGGCCTGTAAATCTACAGATCCCTCGCAAACTTGTTGGAAGAAAGACAAGTATTTCTGAAATATGTCTCTTCTTAGAAAATGTGCTGTCATGAAGTGTGTTTTATCTGGTTATAATGGCGGCGAGTAAAGAGTAACTTCTGAGGGTGTAATGAAAATTCTCACTGTGACAGTGATTTTATTGTGAAGTCATCAGAACTTTCAGAGCTAACCTGCCATGATAAGCTACTGTCAGACTCTCTGTGTCTCCGCTGGAAAGACAGGGAGCCTGGTGGAGTTATGACAGTCACTAGAAGCACATTTATGGCCCTTTGAGAGAGTTACTGTGTGGGTACCTGTGTTGGAGCTGGGCTGGCAGCTCCACTCGCAGAGGCTCTCTGGTGTGTGTGTGTGGGGGGGGAGTGTCAGTACAAAGCTGTAGCCATGCTGTTAATCGTGGTTAACTTTTTTGTCAGCCAAGCATATCTTGTCTCTGAATCTAGAGGAATAAGTCATGCAGGTATCCAGAGGGATAAATCTTGTTATTTGTCTTGGTATTTAGTTTTTCCAGTTCTTACGAATGCAACCAGGAGTTATGTGTGTGAAACTGTGGCAAAGGTTAGCCGGTGCTCTGAGTTTTATACACCTGCTAATACAGCCGGGGGTTCGACAGAGGTCACAGATCTCAGTCTTGCCTGTTTCAAGAGGATGAGAGAATTTGGCTGAACCAAACTTTCAAATCCAAGCAGACACATACAGTCAAATTTAGATCTAGAAAAAACAGCTTTTACACATTGTATGTGTTTTGATGGAAAAAAAATCACCTTATTATCATATGCCAATAAGAATCTATGTGATTAGGTGAACAGCAGAAAAACAATGATTGAGTGTGAAGTTACATCATTACCAAAGCCAAGTTACATATTATTGAAGAAATTACTTTTTACAGTAAACAATAAAAAAAAAAATCTTTATATTTAAAGCTAGGTTTTATGATGAAGGACATTTAGCATATTGAAAAGTGAATACAAAACTGAGCATATGATTGAGTACTCGATAAAATGCTGAGAACCAATTTCTTGATATAAAACAGAACAATGACCATATACGTCATTAGAACTACTATACTATACAAACACAAAAAATCAATCTCGTCAGGGATGCCAAGATGTCTGCCTTAGAAAACATTTAACATGTGTTTGCTCCTTCTGGTCCTTCCACCATATTGCAGAGCCACATGTTTATTACCATCTTCCACTTCTGAATCCATGGCCAAGCTGCTTTTAGTCACAGCATTTAAATGAGAAAGAAAACATAAATACGTCTTAAAAATTCTGATAGATAGATTTCTTTATGTCTCATGCAAATTACCATCTAATTGATCTTTGTATATTTATTATATGAATATAAAGTAATGGAATGACTGTTTCAGAGGGCATTATATAACCAGGCATTATCATTCTGCCTGGCAATGGTGGCTTCAACCTCAGGTACTTTCTCTGTGCGCATTTGTTTTTCGCAGTCATGACCATTCGTTGTTATTTGAATACAAATGAACTATACCTTCAAGCAAGCCGAGCAAAAGTTACAAGTAGAAGCAATAGCACTGCCTTCACAAGAAGTGAATTAAAAATGAGTAACAGCGGTCCATGGCACTGCTCCCCTCGACAGTCTGCCAGCTCCGCCCAGCTAATTTGCACATTAAAATCCAACTGCAGTGCAGGCGCAATCGAGATAACATCAAGCAGCCTATCCAAATAACATATACATACCAATAACATGTTAAGACCAGGTTGAAACATGGCCTTGAAATAATTACAAGTTATATATCTGTTGAAAGTCCACATCAAAATGTGCAGCATTACAGGCCGTGTTTGTCTTTTTGCTCTGTTGGTCTCCACCAACTGAGGTTCTTTAGCTGGTTCTATTCTATATAGCACTTTTATCTAAAGCAATTTACAACTGGTCTCTCATTCACCCATTCATAAACACACTCAGACACAGATCCCGGCAGGCTACCACTGACCTAACCACTGGGAGGAATTTGGGGTTCAGTCTCTTGTTCTTCAGCACAAGCTGAGGATTGAATGACCCACCCTGCAGTTAAGTGTCTACCTGATGAGGTGGAGCTGGTGGCTACACAGTGAGCTACTCGTGTGGGTCGTAAATGCTTCACTATGATGAACTACTAGTTTGTGTGTTGGGGTGGGACAGTGGGATTTTCGATCTTTAACTGGAAACAGCAGCCTGCTGCTGCTGGAAACAACACTGATTAAAGGTTTTCCTCTAAAGCATTCTGTAGTGTCGAGGGGAGCTCTCCTTTGCAATTACAGTTCATATCTTACTTTTCTGGACACAATCCATATCCTATCTCAGTGTGAAATAACAGTGAGATTATGTCTGGCTGAGGAACAATAATAATAATAACAACACATTTCGGTTGCAGTGTGAGCCTTTGACAACTGGCTGAATTGAGACGTCTACCTGCACAGATGGCTGCCAGACTTTCTCTCCATTTTTAAACACTGGCCTATTCAAGATGCCACGGGGTGTTTGGAGACAAGATTTCATTAATATAACTTATCCATATGATACAGATCAGAGCTGAAAAAAAAAGCCACTCAATACATCATTTGTGGATCAGGTTGATTAGGAAACAAAAACTGGGACACTTGAAGCAGCATGATTGCCAGATTGAGGCTGATTGAGTTGCAGCTCTCCAGGCAGGAGTTATTGCCTCTGCAGACTAATTTATGAAAACTTGTTAAATTATCCTCATTGCCACTCGGCTGAGTGATTTAGACAGATAGAGAGCTTACATAACTGAAGGTCAATTATAGAAATAGTACTCCACTTTAGGCCAGTAATTAAAATTTTGGTCAAAATGCTTGCCAGGAGACGGTCATGTTTATTTCCACTTCTACAGCGAGGGTGATAAAAGAGTATCTGCTAGGATCTATTGCTAGTTTTACAACATGATTTCATTTTAATGTTGGTACAGAAATGCGCAAAGATGTTTAGACATGTCATGCCATTACACAGCAATAAAAAAATGCTCTCTATATACCCATCAGAATTAGCTTCAACATAATAGAATGTGCACACACTATTTCATTTCTTGCAAACTTTCACAGACCTTCAGACATAAAAGAGAAATGGAATGAAAGAACACTGTGTCTCTTTACCTTGGAATTAATTGCATTAATTGATCAGTCAATTGTTGAACTGATCACAGATCAGATTTTTCCTGTCATGTCAATGAGACAGGAAGAATGGCACCTAGAGCTTCAATGTAACATCAAGTGTCATTATCAGAGGGTGACAGACCTTGTGATGGTAGAAGCTATTACCACAGAGTAATGAGTGGCTGAAGTAAAGAATGTGTCTTGGAGAGGTGGATGCATTTACGCCTTTTCAGCATTGGGTTCGAACTACCATCATCACCAGATTCTTCCAGCCAATCAGCCTAGTGTTGCAAGGCTGGATTTTTTTGCTCCTTTGTCACTTGAGCAACAGGTTGGCTGGTGAAGTAATGACAGCACACTCTTCCTCTAGGCTACCATCAGCTTTCAGATTTCAATCTGTCTTAAACACTTTTTCGATGCATTTACTTAGCTTTGCATGCATGAAGTGAGTAAGTGTAAATGAAGCTGTAGATATATACAGACACTCCATTAATTAGTCCCAGTGCAAAACATCTCTGGATCCCTGACACAAGATTATACTCAAGGATGTTTTATTAGGGCATGCGTGGACTACAAACGTGGAGGATAAACTAGGCTTATGCTGGCATTACACTAGAGGATGATTTGTGTCCGATTTGCCCCTCCAGACAGTCGCGGGGATGTTCCTGGCTTAATGCTGGTCCGAGCAGATAATTTGCCCAAATTATTATTAGTGTGAAAGGAACAGCAATGTAATATTGCAGAAATCTGCAATAGCCAATGAGAGCGAGCCGACAGGGAAGCATCACCAACCAGATGTTAATAGTGAAAATTGATTTTCAACTCACTTCCAGATCACGCTGCAAAATGTAAGCCGTGCTGATTCCGTCTCTCAGTCATGACTTCATCCAGTTTTTCTTTTTTTGTTTTCTGGTGCAAAATATAGAACACACAAGTGCACACTGGCTGATGACAACAGTCCTATTTTGTTTTGTTTTTTTCTGAAGTCACGTTTGATCATAGCAGTTTGTGTGAGATCCCAATTCCCTGGAATTACTATTCTGAAATCATTTAGTTTACACGCCAAGTGCGATCCTGTATCCTGACTAAATTGTGTGGTCTGTAAGTTCTTACAATTAAAATATTTTTAAAAAACGGTTAAATCTGACATTCTATTATGCTTTAATTTGATGTTTGTAAAGAATAATGTGGGCTTTTACTTATCCTCCATTATGGTGGTCACTACATGCCACATGACGACAGTACCCATGAGTATGATCTTGCTTGAATATTTTTCATAGGGGCCATTACTGAAATGTCCTGCATATATACACATAGGTGCACTCTCCTTCTATTCGCCTTGTACTGCTAAAGGTCTAGCCCATGTATTGTCAGAAGGTATAAGGAATGCTATGTTAAAAGAATTTCTAAATGAGCTCATGAATCCTCAACAGACATCAAAGAAGCTGCTGTCAGTGAGTGCAGCTTTGACTAGGTTAAGACTTACAGGTATGTTTTTCTCACACAAATTGCATTCATCCGATGCAGAGGGTTGTGGCCTGTAAGTCATAACTTTAACCTTTGAGTACATCCCACTGACATATTAAACCCTGTCTTATTCGTTATTTTGTCATTTAGTGTCAAAATGGCAGAATTACTGTAAATAATTGCTTTTCTAACATTATTTTTTTTCTAAAATATGTATTGTATCTTTAGAGAGCCAAGGCATGTAAGGGTCATGCAGAAAAAAGGATGCAGTGTGTTCATGTCAGCGTACTGTTATGGTGCAACACCGCTGCACACTGCAGAACAGGCCTTTGTCTCTCTGAAGCAATTCCGATAATGTTAACTTTAGTTGTGTTTAAAGCAGTCGCTGATGAGGATGATGATTATTTTTGTGCAAAGTAAGCATTATAAATAACCATTATTCAGGCAGTTTGAAGGAAGAATTGGAGTGAGTCACGAGCATGATGGTTGTTATTTCAGAGGACATGAGATTGACAGTAAAATGACCACAAGACAGTGAGTATAATCAGTGATTACTCTACTGACTAATTGTGTTTGGAAAGTCCCAGTCATTTAGCAGCCTACGTGTAATGTGCATAAAATATAATGCAAGTTATTTTAAATTGCATTGGCTCTGCTACTATCTATCTATCTACCATACAAATGATTGAAAAAACAAATAAATAAATAATAAAAATAATGCAAATTATTTATTATTGTGAGCAGCATATTCTCAAGTTTGCAATTAAAATTTGTTGCTTTGGCAGAACATCCATGCATCAGGGACTCATTTTTGCTCATGCTTCTCAGGAAGAAATACTCTTCTTTTACAAGACTAGGCCCAGTTTATCCTGTGTATGTCTATGTGTGTGTGTGTGTGTGTGTGTGCACAAGCACCTGAATGAAGCAAATTATTCATGAAAGCCATCATGCGAATGAGACGCAAATAATGAACGACTTGAATAAGATGAAGATTTTCGGAAAGTTTTGGCAAGCAGAATGACGGCAAATAATTGGACAAGACATAAAACATGGGAGTAAAAGCGCACTACAAGGAAACCCTGAAGAGCTTCATTACCACCAAAGACGGGAAGAGAAGGCCAGTCTGTGAAAATAATTGAACCAAGCAAAAGTCAAGCTGGTGGAGGAAAAAAAAAATGATTGCATTAGCTGCAGGGCAGAATATCAATTGCCTTGGACCATAATTTAATAAGTCACTAATTAAGTTACTGTCCAACTTTTTGGAGCCTGCTTTGTCTGACTGACTCACCAGGGAGTTCGTCCCAGCCTCCATAGACTCTAAGTTGAGCTGTCTTCCTCTGTTCCTCCCCCCCCTCCCCCTCACGATGACAGCAGCAGTAGCAGAGATAAGAGGACTACGGGAGTCAGACTGGACTGGTTGTCATTTCCCAGAGCAGCATGCTGCAGGGAAGGCCACATCAGGCGACAGTTTACTCTGTGGTGGGACGCATCCAACCTAATGAGCCACAACCAGATGGAAACAGATCATTAATGCCGAACTGATGTTTGAGTCTCAGGGGATAATAACTGGTGTGAGATACTATATGGATGGCGATGGGTGCATGATGAAGAACTACTTGTCTGCAGACAGGGGTCGTGTTATTTTTTTTGTCATCCATGAATCCGATAAACTGAAAAAGATTATAAAGAAGCTCAGGGGTAGTAACAGAACAGGAATGTTTTTATAATCCTCTCCTAACCAAGGTGTAATTTTGTGTCTAATTTAATCTCATCTTTGCCTCCTGTGTATTTTTAAAAATCCATGGCAGTAAGCAGTGGAGAGGAGAGGTTTGGGGATGACGAGGCGAGAGGTGGAGTGTCTTTAGTCTGCCTTCTGTTTGTTCCACCAACCAACTCTCAAGGATTGTCTCACACATTTCCTAAGTCAGACTCGGGTCATGGAACTGTTGGAGTCAGTGGATTTGAAGTTTGACCCTGTGATATGTGTAACCTTAGTAACTTGTTTACAGTTCTTCTGTGAAATGCATGTAACACAGTTCAGCCAGTTCTGATACTGAATTAAGTAGATGATGTTTTAGGACACGTATGTGTTTGCACAAGCAGGTGAAGTGGTCTACATCCTTGCCAGCGATTTCACATTATTCCATTCAGAGCTGTAGTGATAAAAAAAAAAGTGTAAACTATATAATAAACTTCAGTTCCCGTATACGAGACTAGAACCCCTGAGACCAAATCACACATCAATGTGTAAATATATCATTTCATTTGTTGTTGTGTATTTGGTCTACTAGTTATCAACAATCAATATTCAAATGTTCAGTTGTGTTTCTTTAATTGGTTTTCAAATGTCAACTTTACAAACCTATTCAAGCTGTTCCCAGCCCTGTGTCCTTGTTCATCATTGCCCGCCTCTCTCCGTACACAAAGTGCTTTCATTGGGAAAACGGAAAGTTAATATCCAGCCAGCATCACTGGAAATGGAGTTCTAAGTGTAAATGTTAGCAGTCAGTTAGGCTGCCTCGGTCAATGCCTGCTGCCTAATCACTTCAGCCAGGTAATGGTATCTTGCAAATGAACAGTCTGATTGAGCTCATCAAGCTTCAGACTCAATAATAATAACCAGTGTTGGCCATATGTGTGTGTTCATCTAACTAACTGGTAAACAAGCAATCACTGTTTACCACTTGCAACCTCTAGCTGTGGTTTGTGTGGAGGATGTCTGAATAAGTGACGGGTGTCCGTGCCGGTGGGTGTGCACGCATGCTGCTGCGCTTTGATTTGGTTACAGCCTGCAAGCACTGTCCCCTTAGGAGAGGGTGAGAGGGAGAAACTGAGCACAGGATTCACTGCAGTCAAACGTTTGTCAGTGATGGTGGAAAATGAGCCGATAATAGCTCTTATTTGTTCATCATGGGTTTACATAGATTATTGGCAACATATTGTGGCGATGATTGTCATTCTGTCCGTCTTTTAAGAGAATATTGTACATAATCCTTTGGTAAAATGACAGTTGCTTTAAGAGAAGCCCCTGCTTATTTTATATTTATTTATGTACAGCTGCCTGCAGCAGGTGTGTATAATGGAGCAGAGAGCCGCACAGACAGGAGCTTTATGCTTCCAGTGGTTTGTGTAGTGGCATCAGATGCCCTCTGAGAGGGGAGTGTTTCCTGCAGCACAGTCTGACTCCTGTGCAGAGTGATGTACACTGACAAAAAAAAAATCTACTCATGTTTCATATTCTGGCCTTCAAGGCTTCCATCCATTGGTCCATTTTCTAAACCGGCCTACCTTGTTGAAAGTTGTATTCCAGCATGCAGTTTACCACAGGGATCTTCAAAACTTATTTAAAGACCAAATCAGCAGAGGAGTGATATAATGCCCCATACATAAATGACAAACAAAACTCCGGCTGAAGTTTGCCACCAATTTCTTCTTTGCAAAAATTTTACTGAAACATTTTCTGCAATTCACAATGATTCTCTTGAGCCAGAAAAAAAAAAAGATAATCAAAAGTGTCAGCCCTACCACACTGACTTAATTTGAGGTTTTGTGTAGTTGCTTGTGGCCATTCTGATCCTCCCACACAAGGACATCAGTTTCCCCATGGGAGAGACTTTTGTGGCAGGCCCAGTCTGGATTGTTCACCGCCACAAAGTTACCATGGCATGAAGCACACTGCTTTAACAGGGAAGGGAAGGAGGTTATTTAATGGGTCACGACCAATTGCCCACTGCCATGACTAAAAGCTGAGTTGATGTGGAGGAGGCAGTGTTATTAATGGCTGATAGATGCTGGCTCCAAAACATCACACTGTCTTGAACGCCCGTCAAAATGTCTTTACTTAAAATATTGTCAACAGACTTTTTAATGTTTTTTTTTTAATGTTTTTTTGAACAGCACAGTCTGAGCAAACTCTGCTCCAATAGGTTATTTTCTCACATTACAGCTATACCTGCACCTAACAAAGTAACACGTTTCATGAGGAATTTGTTTGCATCCATCCATTCTTCGAAAAAGTTTTGGTCTTGAAAGGAGAACTAAAAGAAACAGAAAATCATGCATTTACAATTTTTTATTATTTTGACAGTTTCCAATTTCCATCTTTGCTTTTGTTTATCAGATTGTTTAACAGGATTGTCTCAAAAACCTGTTGACAGATTTCATTGTGGTAGAACCAGCAGGTCTGCTCTGATGCAGGTGCAGGTATTCAGGTGCAGATTAAAAAAAGGAAAAGAAAAAAAAAAATCAGTTTCTCTCTTTAAATACAGAAAGGTAGGAGTCGCCACATACCAGAATTGTTTGGCTTTTTTTTTTTTTTTTTTTTTACCAAAAGTTGCCTTAAAAGTCCTTAACTCAATGTTGGTCTCACAAAATCAAATAAACTATTAAAACCATCAAATATGATGCTAATAAAAAGCAGCAGCACATAAGCCTGGGTTGCAAGCTGAAGTACAGAATGCAAGATGATAAAACAAAAAAAAAAAGCCCTGGAGTGGGCAGGAGCTGCTTAATGTGTGTATTCATGTTGTTCTGTCCTTCTTCTGTGTTTCATAATAAAAGTCCTGTTCTGAATCAGTGGATTCACACATAAAAAAGTTTTATCTTTCTTCATGGCAGCCAGTTTCATCCGCCCACAAAGTTGGAGGACACTTTCTGTGCCCTTGGAATTGAAGAAATGGACAGGAATGTGTAAAATCAGCTTCTTGCAGATTGTCAAATTAAAGTTTTCATATTTGAAAAAAAAAAAAAAAAAAAAAGAACAGCATGATTCGACACTCTGGCTCAAATTTCCGCTGTGGCAGTTCTTCCAGTCACAGCAGGGATGCAAAACAAATCATATCCACTGGCAGTTGTCCTTGAATCCCAGTTTGGAAGCGTCGCTGATGCCCAGTCCTGCTCGTAAACACCGTAATCTGTGGAAGCAAACAGTCTGCTGCTTAACATGCGCGGCACCGTTCCCTGATCTGGCAACCGCACATGGACAATGTGAATGACCTCTGATCATAAAACAGGCTGCCTCTGTAAGACAACGCCTTGAGACAACGCGTTATCACCTGGACTCTCGCCATCTAACAAGACCTTTTAATAGAGATTGGTTTATCTATTTATGGGGATTTATTGGAAGGAAAGATATTTCCGTCAGGCTTGATAACAAGCCTTAAGGGAGGTGCAGGGGGCTGCTGTGTGTGTGTGTGTTCTTGTCACCCGAAGACTTAAATGTATGTGAGGGACTGTTTGCTTGAACGTGAAAAGCATCTTTTAAATGCAGTTTTCAAGGACACACACAAAGGAGGCTCTGCGTGTGCACTCCCAAACATCCATACAAATGAGAGCTGCACACACACACACACACACTCATTCGTGATACTTTTGTTGTGAGCAGCTTCAGTATGAGCCTACATTTATTCCATTAACCTAATTCTGACACTGAACTCAGATCTTTACCCTTAAATCAACTGATACCTTCAATCAAGCCTGAATCTGATTCCAATTTCAATTTTAAAGGGTCAGTTCGTACAATTACAAACACATATTTTCTCATTTAGTGGTAATTATCCATGCAGATAGTTTTGTTTTTGGATGAAACCCAGTCTGTCCCTGCCATCTAGATATATTTTAAAACCAACTAAAGTGGGCTAGGAGACTGGCAGCAGGGACTTGGCATTGTCCTCGGCAAGTGCTTCCAAACTGGTCGAAATTTCCACAAGATATAAAGTCACAAGCTATAGAACAAATAAACACACATTCAGTTTCCATTTATTCATTTTGTCAGTCGCTCTGCTGCCATTTCACTTACATTTTGCAAAAAGGAAAATAGAAATAAACAGACTGGAATCAAGGCTTAAAATACAATGAAAGGATCGTCACAACTAATTCAGGCTACTGTTTTTAAAGCAGAACATGACATGAGCACAGCTGCCATTTTCATGGTAGGTGTTTTGCTTGGACAATACTTTTACATGAAACATATTGGTGTTACTTCGTAGTCAAGTACAACCAACATTAATGGTTTGTGTTTCTTATTTGGGCTCAGCTGAGTTGAGGGGTGAGCCAGCTCCGTCTTTGCTACAAGTAGTGGAGCGCGTGGAAGGACAGCTTCAGTCAAAGCATGTGTGAAGTGAGGGTCAGGTGACCACCAGAGGCTCCATGTTGCAGCACTCATACTCACTCTGCAGCAGGAAACTGTATTCTAAAATAAAAGCGCTAAAATAAAAGCACTGTCACAACACTTTAAAAGTTGACTCATGTGCTTGAAACTAAGCCTTAATATACCTGGGTCAAAGTGGACCCACCTATTTAGAATCTCTGTGCAAGGCTAGCTCAGTGACACACACTTGCCTTCCACGAGTTGGGGGCATAAACATTTTTACCCACTTATGTCAGACTTCTTTGAAACTGTATGGTATGATCCCACCAAACTGAGTGGACTTGAGTTGGTTTTTATTTATCTGCACTGTTGACATTTATACTGTTGATAGAATTCAGCTCAATTAATGGCTTAAAAAAATAATTTGCGCTGTAATGTACTCTTTAATTTGTCCAGATTTTTTTCTTTTTATTTATTTTTTAACAGTGAATGGACTTTTGTTTGTGGTGCTCATGGCCAAATTAATTTGGTCCCTGGAGAAAAATAAAATGAAATTGCCTTTGGCAAATTCTTTAACACATTAATCCCAATACCAAAAACCAATACACAGTAAACCTGATAGTTTGAGCACAAAGCATTGAAAAAGTGAATGAGTTTGCAGTTTTACAGTTTCAGAAACCAGTCATTATTATTCAAGATTACCTACAGAACACACAGAGAACCACTGAAGGAAGTAGCTTCAACTTTTAGTTCTAGGCAGACGACTAGAGCGACTGTGTTAGGTTCACGGTCCATTATTGGCACTCTGACATCTCAGGGATTTCTGGAAGATCTCTGCCTTTTTTGAAACTGTGAGCAATATCTAAACAGTTGAGAGTGGGTTGCACAGAAAATCCCCCTCCCACACACACACACACACATACACACACAGTTACAGTATTTCTAAAGCAGTGAGAAGTAATAATATAAGTAATAATATTTTTTTGACATATGTTCAATTGAAAACAGTACAAAGACAATTTAATATTTGATCTCATCACCTTCATCGATTTTTGTATCGATGTCTGTTTATTCTGAATTTGATGGCAGCAACATGTTTCAAACAAGTTGGGACAGGAGCAACAAAAGACTGTGAAAGTTGTGGACTGATCCAAAAACACCTGTTTGGATCATTCCACAGGTAAACAGGTTCATTGGTAACAGGTGATAGGATCATGATTGGGTATGAAAGGTTCATCCTGGAAAGACTCAGTCGTTCACAAGCAAGGATGGAGAGAGGTTCAACACTTTGACAAACACATGATTGTAGAAAGGAGATTAATACAGGGGTAGGATCACTTTGTAAGACCATTCCGGTAAACAAGTTTGATTGCAAATAATTACATTCTGTTTTTGTTTTTTTCAATTTCAGACAGTGTCACAACTTTATTGGAACAGGGGTTGTACCTCAAATGACTGTGTCTTTTTAATTGTGCTTGAGAGGAAACCTAGGAAACATCCTTCCATACCAAACTTTCTATCATACTCTTTATCAAAGCTGTTAATGCAGTTGGGACTGTGAAGGGCTCTGGAGTTACAGTTGTAGAATGGAAATGTTTTTGTAATCTTCCCTTCACTTCACTCTCTCAGATTTTGCCTGGACAACTTCTGCATCAGCAAATTCTGCCTCATGCACTGAGGGACAGCTGACGGAAAAACTCGACTCTCTTTGTTCAAATGTTCCAGCTTTTATAACTTGAGGGCTGAAATGAAAACCAATTTAATCAGTCTATTTTCAAAATTAAAGCTGTGTTAAAAAAATACGACTGATTTCGAACATTATAATGAGAATGGAAAGCTTAAATACCTTGGCTGCAAAAACGAGAACACTGTGTGTATTTGAATTTAAGGTTTAACTAATCACATCCCAGAGCATGTCCAAAGCTAATTTGCTTTCAGCATCACCTGAACTAAATTGAAGTTCTTAAAATTAGACAAATTTAAACCAATGAAAGCGTGGAAAAGGCTCTTAAATCCTATCCTTATGTAAATGTAAGTTTGTATTTTTTTTTTTTTTTAGAATTGTGCACATTCTAATCCTCCACGCTCAAAAAGACCAGTTTCATTTACATGAAGAAACATCCTTGAATAACGATTTACTGTCCTTTTAACAGCTGCATCAAATGTTCGAGACGTCAGAGGAAAAAAGCATTTAAAAAAATTTACCTCTGGTCACATGTGGAATCAAAAATAAAGATAATTTCCAAAAGCCTCTGATAAAACTTAGTAAAGAAAGAAATATTCACTGTCTGTCTCAAAGTGGAGAAAAATTCCTGAAAAGAAAAATTTAAGTGAAAACATTTGCAAATCTGAAGATCTGAATTGGAAGTGACTTGCAGCAACAGCAGCTAAAAATCTTTTTTTTTTTTCCTTTAACTTCTCACCTTGTTGCAGTGATGTAGAAGTGTCTTTCAGTCTATTGGTACACTGTGATATCACTGTAGGGGGTTGTTACAGCTTCAACAGACATGTAAAATGTTCAGATCCAGACTCATCTTAGCAAGATACTCAGGTTCAGATTTTGTACATTAAAAGAGACACTAGTCGCTAAAATCATTCCCCTGTTCACACTGACTGTGTAGAAATTCAGTCAAAGGACGACCATAGATAATAAAGTGACTGTTCAAGTTACAAAGTTATTCTTTAAAACTGCATTTAAAGTCCAGGCGAGGCCACTATGAGCCAGTGTGAGTTACCCAAATTATGTCCTCATTTAAAATGCCTCATCTAATTCTGCTTTATATTTAGCATGAAATTCCACAAATGAAAAAAAAATTCAATCTGTAATATATTTTGATAGAATCCCATTGTGACACTTTCATTTACACTTTACATATATGCATCCCTGTTGGCCATTCACAAATATGACTGCATGCATCTTTCTATCATACTCTTTATCAAAGCTGTTAATGCAGTTGGGACTGTGAAGGGCTCTGGAGTTACAGTTGTAGAATGGAAATGTTTTTGTAATCTTCCCTTCACTTCACTCTCTCAGATTTTGCCTGGACAACTTCTGCATCAGCAAATTCTGCCTCATACACTGAGGAACAGCTGACGGAAAAACTCGACTCCCTTTGTTCAAATGTTCCAGCTTTTATAACTTACATACAAACGGCTCTACTTCAGTCCAGAAGGAGGAGTAATACACCTGAACAGTGTCACTTCAGCTGACATTACGGAGGACGCTGCCAAAGATGTGGTCTCACATGAGAGGAGCGAAGATTACTCATGTGTCTTGGAGAGACAGATGGATTTATAACTTTTCAGGACTTTGCTAAAATATATCTTCATTTCATTTCACTTTGATTTTTTTGACATCCAGAAGCTATGCGATCTGTTAAGACGTGTAAAGTTGCCAAATGCAAACGTGTTACTTCTATTCTTTAACACAGGCTTAACAAACACCTCACTGTCTGTGCGCTGTGTAAATAAATATGGAAGTGGGTGCCCTGCAAAATGCAACACGTGCTAATAACCCCAGCCAAATTAAAATCAGTGTCTTAGTGTTGCCTCCGACATGCTCTAACTGGCAGCTTATCACCTACAATCTTCATATGCACACTCTAATCGACATAATTGTGAATTAATCATGCTTAAATGCTTTCACTTTCACTGAGAACAGCCTCAGAAGTTAAATGCTGGTAGATGGTTTAAAGATAGCCAAAGTAGACAGAAATGTTAATGTACTGTCACCTCTTCTTTTTAGTCCATGTTTGTTTTCTTCCGTTATATCAGTCTTTCTGTTATTTGGTGGAAAAATGTCATTGTTATTTTTATTAACAGTTCCCATTACATATGTAAGCAAATGCAAGTAAAGGAAATGTGTATAATCATGTCATAAAAGACACTGACAAAAAAGGTTTGCCAGATGGCTGTGGTATGATAAGTGATTTTGCACATTAACATGAAGCTCACAAGGATCTTCAAGGTGTTCTTGTTGAGAGGTTCAGATAAGGACAGGGATATAAAACTATATTTTGAAGAGCTTTCACAGAATGACGGCAGCAGTGGAGCCTTCAGGCCACCACGCAGAGATGGATGATCATGACAGAAGCTCATCAGGTAGCTCCTTCAAGGTCAGTAACCTGAAAACAGCTGCAGGTCTGGGCGGCAGAGAGTGGGTACTACATGCATACAACATATTTCTAAGTATTGTGCCTGACATTAGTTTACCAGTCCCTCTTCACCTCTTTAAGAATCAACTCCACATATATGTCTTGCAATAGCTGTAATCCAACAACCTTCCAGTCATGCCAGACAAGCCAACAAGCACCATTATTTTTTTTTTCCAGGTAGGTAGGTCTTTTGGCTTCAGACATCTTAATGAACCTCCCATCAGCTGCCCATCATGAGTCATGAAATATGTTGTATCAGTGAGATAATAACTGTAAGTGGACATGAGTCATAAATGACTCTTAAGAAAGACGCAGCCCGAGATGAGCAGGAGGAGATGGAGCAACATTTTATCCATCACTTGCTTTTTTAATGCATAATAAATAAATATATAAATAAATGTTCAATCTTTCAGTGTTACCACTTCGACTGCCATTTCCACCTCAGTTTCATCTCCTTTCAGTGCTCGATTTTGGCCACTCTATGGACGGTATCAGTTACCAGCTTCAGTTACCACTTCAACTCCTTTCAGTATTTTAAATGTTGTTCTTTACTTATTTCAGGTTTTTAACAGCAAGCACAAGCAAGCTTTCTTAAGAGAATATTAAGATCGAGATATTTTTTCTAGTTTCGTACTGTTGGAGAGTGTTTAAGAGGGGTTGACACACACAATCTGTACACCTGTTCAACATCATAGAATAAGATAAATAAACCTTTATTCGTCCCACAGTGGGGAAATTCACAATGTACAGCAGCAAAGGGGATAGAAGCAGTTAAATAGTAAAAAAAAGAACAATTAGTAAAAGACAACAATTTAAAGACAATTTACACAAGACTTAAATACAATTTGTATGAAATGTGAAATGTATGTCCAGTATACACACTATCGGCTTGAATTGCAATAAGAATTCAAGCTTGCATATAAATATGAAATTCTGGATACTAAATACAAAAATATTGCACATTGAATTGAATGAAGTATTGCACATAAAAAAGAGCATTGCACAGATGTACAGTCATTGCGGTGTATAGTCTATTGGGAGCAGTGCTGGTTGTACGGCCTGACAGCTGCAGGAAGAAAAGACCTGCGATACCAGTCTACCGCTGAAGGAGCTCTGATACAACAAGACACAAACAGTAACTTTCAAAATGCATTGAGCTGAATGATCAACTCCCTGGTTGAAATGAAGGAAATCTTCTGAAAGGGAGTATATATTCCTGGCTATGTGTTCATTATTTTATGTCCACCTGGTGTGCTGTTTGAAATAGTGCAGTGTTTTCCATTGTGCTTTGTTTATAATACATATTTAGACAAGAGTACTTTTTTTGGTTTTCTACCTTGATTTTGGTTATAAGTCAAATTTACATGAGCAAAAGCATAAAGTCATGGATTTCATCTCCGGCCTTGAGGTAATAAAAGAAGATTTGAAATGGTGAAAGAACGTGTAGACTTTGGGTACCCATTCCTTAACAGCCTGGAGCTCTGCTGGCTCCATAATCCAGCGTGCATGAAAGCTTTGGATCATCAATTTCCTCTCACTTTAGCTGAAAATGCGTTGATAAATAATTTAGCCGAGAGAAAATGATGAATAATATAAGAGTCCAAATATTATAACATTTATTATGGTGTCCAGGAGAAGTTTGGAGGTGGTGGGGGTGGAGGCATTAGTCACGCTCGGTGGCCTTTCCCACCTCCTCGGCTGCATTTCATATGTACAGTAACTTGTCTTCTGCATCAGCTCACCTCCAGGCAAAGCATCTGCATTCTCTCAGCCAGTCTGTTCTGTAAAGTCAGTCCTTCCAACTCCATTATGGGGGTCTCTCTCTCTCTCTCTCTCTCTCTCTCTCTCTCTCTCTCCCCAGCATCCACAGCAGACAATAAACAGCCCCACCTCCCCTCTAACACTTTCCAATTAAATCTCTTCCATTTGTCGACTTGGAGATGCCACCTTTAAGTGAATTATGGTGGAAAATGGATACAGATAAGAGGGGAGGGTTATGGAGAGGAAGCCTCTCTGTGCCATGTGTGAACTTAAGACAATGTATCCTCTCAGCAGTGAAAGGAGCAGATTTGATAGATGGATGGAGGGAGAAACAATGGAGGAGATAGACAGAGAGAGAGGAGAAAGGGAGAGAGAGTGATGCATGACCCCCAATTTCTCAAGGCTTTGTAATAAAAGGCTGCTGTGTGGTGTTCTCTGTCTCTGTCACATTAAAAGTAAATAAGACTAATAGCATGATGCTGAAAACTCCACAGGGCTAGACTGCCCCAAAGTGAAATGTGTGTGTGTGTGTGTGTGTGTGTGTGTGTTGTATATTTTGCCTGTCACAAACACTGGCTGGTTATATTGTCGAACAACGCCTCCACTCAAACAGCACTGGCCTCATTATGCATTCATGTGCTGGCAGGATTATGAACCACTCGAACGTCCTCTCTGGGATGGGCACTGAAGTCTGGGACATTTAGGATTTTTGGGGAATTGGCCAAACTATGACGCAGTTCTATCAGCTTGGACTGTTGATGGTGGAAACTTTTCAAATCATGTCGTGACTAATTTGTCAGAAGCCTGACTCTAACATTACTCTGAGGAAGCAGGTGAACAGTCTCACTATACAGCATCGGTTGTTTGTCAAATGGGATTTGGGGCACACCTTCACCTACTTGCAAGATACAGGGAGAGGGAAAACAGTCTTGATGACTCAAAACTAAAGTAATAAATTTGTTCCTAATCTTAAACTTCAACTGCAGATATTTCCAGAGTTTTGACCCTTTCAGCATTAGTCGTTTGATCAAACACCTAAAATGACCTTTTTTTAAATGTATGTATTTTGTTTTGATTTAATTTACTGATGAGACAAGATTGTTGAGGAGGCTTGTGGGATTTACAGCCAATTATTATTGTTTCATTTATTATATTCGTCATCTGTATTACTATTACTATTAGTATCAACAGCTTTAAGGGTAATTCAGCATTTGCAGAAATATTCTTTTTTTTTGTTTCTGTTCTGTTTACGTGTTTCTACCAATGGACCACTTCATATACCTCATACCTTAAAGCAGGACAGAGAAATTTATCTAGTTCTCCTTGTGAAACAGTTGGTATTGGTGTTATGCTGACTCCTTGGGCTCTTAATCGCGAATTGGACAATCACACAGTTAATGTGTTGACTCAGTTAAGCAGTGGACTCTGACAGAGAAGGGTTTAATAAAATTGGACGGTGTAACATGGCTAATACAAATCACTTTCTCTATTTTGGACTCTCCAGGTCTCTGTTCTTTCAAAGATCAGCACTGTTAAGACGGCTTGCAACAGTGCAAATTTGTATGTCAGAGTTCACCAAACTCTATACAAAAGCTCTGCATGGATCAACTTTGCCTCCTCAAGCAGCATTCCTTTGCAATGTTTTGATTTTTATTTTTACAGTTCGAAATGTCAGTGTGACTCTTAGAGCAGAGGTCATCTTGGATGGCAGGATAACATCCTTTGCCATTTCCCTCCAAACAATTCACACAAGCACATCTGAATATGCCACCTCTATATCAAAGCGTGCAACTTTGACGAGAGAGAACGCCATTTGCATCCTAGCTTCTTCTGTCCTGAACATTAATCAATGATTTTCAACCATAGAGGTGGCAGATCCAAGAGAATCATGTGAACCCCATTTGTAACAGTCAAATGTGCTGCTTTGGGGGGGCTAAGGTGGCAAAGGATGCCATCTTGCTGATAGGAATCTGAAAATCATATGGCTCAAAAGCGTCATTTGAGAAAACAATGGCAAACAACTTATTTTGTCATTTAGGTATGAGAACTTGTTGAGATGAATATATACATATTCCCAATCTGAAGTAATTCTCTGTTAGACCTATGTGAGTGTTCAAGTTAGTTAAGCAACATTATTTAGTTATTCATATTGACAGGATTTTGATTCCTCATTTATATGGCTGTGCTTGTTTTAACCCGGGTATTTGAGCTCCACCGCTGACTGAGGCCGGGCTGAGTGGCAGTGTAATCACCCTGCTACATGCGAAAAATGCTGAAGCTAATTGGACTCATGGGACTCAAGCAACTGGGCTGATTTAGAAGGTGGTTTTGAATGAATTGTTGGAATAGTTTGGTTTTTCTTTTCTTCTTTCGTTTCCCTTGTCAGCGGCAGTTGAGTTCTTTGTTAGTGAGTGGAATCTTGAAGTTTTGTTGAGTTTAATTAAGAAGGGTTTTGACAGTGGCAGACTGCTGACTGTGGGCAGGAATACATGGAACACCTTAGTTTAGCAATACTGTTCTTGCATTTGGTCCTTTTTGCATGAAACTTTGGTTGCCTGTGCACATATACTGTAAAACTCATCAAACCAGCCTCATACTGAAAATGGTCTGATGTTTTTCTACTTGCCATCACTGTCACATAATGAAATGTAAACTCCTGTGTACAGAAATGACATCACACTCATGAAGAAGGGAGGTAGGAAGTTGGTTGTTTGCATTGTCCATACACACCTCCCTGAGCTGCTTTATGCAATAACTGTATGACATAAACAAGTCTCTCTTTATAGGTTTTCCCATTGCGAAGAAGTAAAAGAAGTAATGCCAAGTAATACCCAGTTTTGAATGCTGCCATTTCTGCCATCTTTGGTCACACTGTGAATTGCCAGAGCACATCACCTATCGAGCTGCGTTCCTTTCAGCCTTCCCAGTATGCCGCTTATTCTGTTGGGGCAAAATGAAATGATGTAGATGCCACGTCCATCTAGCACACTGATGGGGAGCGTCCGCTCTCCGGGCCATATGTGGCCTTACAGAAGGTTTGGACCAGCCCGCGAGGCATTCATAAATATAAGAAAAACAATAGCAATTTCTTTGTCAGCATTGAAAGAAAATAACATTGTAAATAAAGAAATAGTAGACTAACATGTCCTTCCAGATGGTCCCTTCTGGTTGTATGTCTCTCCGGGTCATGATCAAGGAGAAAACAACAAATATGCAGCAGCTACATGTCATCAATGACATGCATCATGGCAGCTGCCAAGAAAAGAAAAGAATTTTGCATTCTCCACGAGAGATGGACAAACAAATTTTTGTTGTTGTTGTTAAAGCAAAAGGCAAGCCATTGTGTCTAGCACAAAGCAAAGACAAGCTCTGAGTGAGGTACAACAACCTCCCTCTGCTTGTCTTCTGTAAACTGTATGCACGTCCTGAGGATTTTCCCATTCTGAGGAGACAGTGAATCCATGTTTGGGACAACATTACTGCCAGCAGTTCTTTTCAAAACTGACTCTTACAAAGACTCAATTCTGCTCAAGACTCACTGCCCCAAACCTGGAAAACCAGCTGCCAGTAACATCATCATCACAACCATCTGACATCAGATGCCTTGCCAAAGAGAAGCAGTTCCAGCCATCGCACTAGAGGTTAGTGTGATATATGTGTTAATAATTTAGTACAACCTGGTTTGCTATAAAAGTTGAAATGATCTTTGATAGGAAAAAGGTTCCCCACCCCTGATCCAGCACAAGGTGGTAGTGTGCTGGTTATATTTAGAGGTGCACTCTCACTAAAGCTAAGGTCATTTTAACCTGAATCTCTTGGAGGTTATTACAAGTAAGTATGAGCCCCTAAAAAGTTCTCTAAATGCTGTCAAGGAGATGACATGAAACAGTATGAGTAGAAAAATGACACCTAATTGACACAATCCCTAAGTTGTAATAATGCTTAAATCCCTGCTGTTTGTAAAGAACGAGTCTTCAGGGAACCAGCAGAGCAGTGGAAGAGCTGAGTTTGAGCTTCCCCAATGACAGGTGATTTGTTTAATGCAGTTTAACCCTCAAGCGACCAAGCCATTTTCTTGGCTCTTCACTCAGTCGCTTGAGGGTTAATGTAATCATGTAATGACTAATGCTAATTCATGTCCATAGAGAGTGGTTCAGACCGAGCCCCGCACGTGAGAATGTCCTGTTTCTGTTCACATTCCGTGCTCAAAGTGGCAGACGACATGACACAAAGAAAAACTGGAGTTTTATTCAGCCATAAACCCTGATTCTCGTGCTAATGGTCAACACAATTGGCATTAATCTGGTGTGAATGTATCTGTGTTTATGCATATGTCAGATGGTGTATATATGCAGACTGTGTGTGTGTGTGTGTGTGTGTGTGTGAGAGAGAGAGAGCGAGCGAGAGAGAGAAGCTGGCACTAACAAGTTCCCTCCTGAGCAGTATGTTTTATTTAACAAACAGTCAGACCACAGCGCCGTTGACACCAACAGCCATAAACAACCATGGAGCAAAACTGCAAGGCTCAGCCAGAGCTACATTAGACGTGACTGGCACCACACAGATGTAAGGCGCAGAACTAATTTACAGCAGCTTTGTCTGCAATATAGACACAGCATCCGTTCTACTGGCAGCTCACTTCTACCTGCATGGATTAGAGCTAAACCCATTACAGTGAAGGTCCTTGTACGAATGGACCATATATGGGCAAAATATAATATTATTTTGGTGCAGCTGCGCCGGCCATCTGGAGCAGCAGTGGGATGTTCCCTGGAGACCGGTCAAGTTATAAGCAGTGAGTCCAGAGACATCGATACTGAAGCAAGGCCTATAGCTCGCTTCTTCCTCCTCTACTAACAGGAGGCGTTACTGGGACTGCTGGAGGACAGGGGTTAAGAGAGGTCAAAACTTAGGACCGACAGAAATATTATAGCACAGAAAAACATCTGCGATAGTATTTCAAAAAAACAACAAGTAAATCAAGATGTAGATTCTAGTTTAGCATTTCCACATATTCTTGGCCACAGGTATCCTAAGGTGATTAGATGAGGGGGCGTATGGAACAGGAACTGTTAAAGGTCTGGTGAAGCTGTCAACTGCAAATGATCAAATCACAGAAGAGGACTTAAGGACAGTCATTCATTTGCCAAGAGGACGACCGGAAGATTAGAGCTTAAACGAGGCAGGTAGGAGTGATGATCCCCTCTTTATCTATATGTACTGACCCCTCTTGGCTCCGATGCACTCTTCTCACTGTCATCTCACTGGTTCAGTGTAAGCTTACTTGTGTATGCCATTTCAAATGTACACTTTCTTTCTCAGTGCCTGCTGCTGTGACCGTTTTGCTTGTTATGCTTGTTAGTGCTCACACAGTGTGAACTCCAGCAACTAGCTTTGTATCAGTCTTTGTGCTTTCTGCAACTCAGAGTCTTTGATGTTGTTTGAGTCTTAGTGGATTTTAAAGACTGACTCATTACTTTCGTAATCACCCAAGTGCTAGAGGTTTTTGTGAACAGTCAAACGTATTGTCTTGCCTTACACAGAGATGCTTCTATTGTTTAGCCCTTAATAGGAAAATCTCAACAGTTGAACTGTGCAGTTAAATCAACAGTTTTCTAAAATAGTTTCAATGAAGACTGATTACAACCCTCATGATCAGGATTGATCGAAAATTACGGTTTCAGCATTACTCAGTGATAGAATGGCTGAGATTTTAGCAATATTGCTACGATGAAAAAATGCTGTCTTGGCTGTCTTATCTGTTGAATCTCATTGACTTTCATTGGTTTTTTTTTATTGTAAAACATAATAACTTTGTTTTGAAAGCTGTTAAATAAATAGAATTATTATTAAAGGGCCTGCTTGTTGCATTGTGAGGTGAAATGATACTGTTATACAAATCACCACGACAATATGCTGCATATGATAACTACGGAACAACCGGTCTAGGAGGAGTTTGAAAGGAGACGTGGTTCTTTCTTGAAACCCCCTGAGGGATTTTGTTCCACCAAGACATTCAAACCCATAGCCCATGCTGCACCAGGTGGTTCAGATAATGATCCATTAACGATTCATTTTCATTGCTTTTATTGAATACGCTAAGAGGTTTGGTCACTGTATGGTGCTTAACACATCACAAAAGCCCTCTGCAATGTATTCTTAGTCAGCTACGTGGCTTTTAACAAGCTGCAAGGGAAGAAAGGAACACCAGCTTGAAAACAGTAGCTCGAGTACCATCCACAGGGGGGAGGAAGTGGAAATGGTGGGGGAAGATGACATTGGAGGCTCAGTAAGAGAATACACATCAGGCTGGGGATCAGTGTTTTGCATTTCAAGAGGTGTACACAAATTTCAATCAGCATCTGGCGGAGATGTGTGAGGAGGTTTAGCTGTGTGTGGATAATGGTATAGGTTCTGTTCCTCTGAGCGTGCCTGTGCATTTTAATGTTATATGCTAAATTACACTTAAGTGTCGTACCCACAGTTGACCAAGTGTTAATGATCATTTGTAAGTATTCTGTAATATACTTGTAAGACAGACATTCTTATTTGTAGGACAGACAGTGCCGATGGTTTTGTGCAGATATTCCTTAAATTTGACACGACAAATTGGTCTACAACATGTCTTCCGTAGCTTTATTTTCAAAGTAAAGACAGGACGCAACTGCTGTCAACCCTCTTTGTTTTATAAATGTGCCTGAAGAAAGCCACTGCGTTTTACTAGAATTGCTCGCATCACTTCCAAATGGTCCATTAGGTAAGACTGATCACCTTTATTAAGTTTCCTTAGGGAGAGAAACAACAGAGAGGTGAGACAAGTGAAAGTCTGACTGGGAAAAATGTCCTCTGCATTCATGAGCAAGAACTGAGTTTTACTTTAAGTGCCACATGACAGTATTCTCTAGGGGTAAAAGTTTCACAGTCATAGTTGAATTAAGGTGATGACAGCTTTATCGTTCAACTCAACAGAAATAATCAAATTGTTTTGTTGCAAAACTAAATCAGCTGTGACTGCATGCGCTCATACTATTTGATTGTGCTGTTTTTTACCTCCTGCTTTTTGTATTTTTTCCATGAATTATATAGTGTCTAAATAAATATGAGGCATTTTACTATGGGAAAAGAACATTCCTGCTACTTTATTGTACTGAATGAAGATGCTCTCAAGTGCTTAGAACAGCGCTTTAGGAAAATTTGTATTTCTTTTGAATTACATATATATCAAACAAATCTGATGTGCCTATTTATGCCTATATCTTGTCATGACACGTTGACCTGGCTAAAACTAGTTGTGGTCATTTATGAAAGGGTCAAGGGTCAGTTAACATTCAGTCACAAGTTACATCTATTATCCCCATGGTATTGCTTTTTGGAAAGTTTCTGTTTTATTTGCCCATATTTTAAGACATCTTTCTCTACCTCCACCCAAATAAAGCAAAGTAAATGGAATTTAGTTTGTGGTGCTCACATCAGTGGAAAAGAAAAACAGCAGTGTGTCTTTCCAGAAACAGTGTCCTTGTCACTCAGACCTCACTGTGAACAGCTTTCACTGGAGCTACTTTCAACCAAAGAAATAGTCCCTGTAACAAGACTATGACTACGAGCTATGTCAACTGTATCAGTGGTGCAATGCAAAGTACAGATAGAGCATATAGAAATATCATACATTTAAAAAAGTTAAATTAAAAGCATTGGCTAAAATGAAATTTGGCCTAATGACATTGCTTGATGAAAAGATCAAGCACCAAAAGGGTCACCAAAGTTATGTTTTATCCTGTGATGAACATTAATGTCTGTACTAATTTTCATGCAATCCATCCGTTAGGCGTTGAGATATTTGACAGTGAAGATGAACAGACAGAGGGATCATGGGAACTGTGAATGTCTGTACAAAATTATGAATGTAGGCTACCTCTTACATAGCATTTTGGTACCTGTAAATCCTCACATGCATAAATCACTGTATTATAATTTTGCTCTCATACTTCCTTTTTTTGCACTGATTCGACAAATGATTATGTGTGAAGGGGTTGTGACTGTAGCCCTGGTGAGTGTGGGGATGTCTCTGAAATCCAATGAGCATGTAAGGATGTATCAGAGCACGCCATCAAGGTGGCCCTTTGATAACACATCTCTGTGTCCCAAATTGCCTGTCTAGAAGTCAAGGAGATTAGACGGAAACAGGCCCACCTGAATCCAGCAGCCATTACTCTCAAAATAGAAACAGTCTATAGAGTCCATGTTGGCAAACACACACTCACGTGCACACACACACACACCTCTGAAAGTGCAGAACCTGTCCAAACAATCTATCAGGGGAGATTTTGGAGGTGATAATGTCCCGTTTTGTCTTTTGAATGTACTCGATATCGTGCTCACCTTTTAAACCTGGTCATTCTTTTTTTTGTGTTAGTAGAACATGCGGCACAAATAATAAAGTGCAGTCTTTCAAAACATTGCAATTGAATTCACTGATGCACTCCTGAAATTTCAATAGCATGCGTTATGTAGTCTGAAGCTGCAGCATTTAAGTTTTCACCTCAGTGGCTTCAAATGGCTGCAAGAGATCACCGTTTGAAAAATTTGAACTTTAATACCCGAGAATCCTGAAAGGTGATGTAAGTGCACTGCCATAGCCTTGGCAGCTGCGTGATTGCTTTATACCAAAGGATACCAAAGGGATGAGGGAGGGAAATGATTGAATGTTGGTTGATTGTGGTTTTCTCTGGATAGAAAGCTGCCTCGCTGCTGGAGTTAAGGAGACACAGCTGAATTCTGCTCATCAGACTCAATTTGTCCTTCCTCTGTGGAGATTTTCCACCAGTGACCAAACTGACACAAGAATTTAATTTGGGCACATAAGTTAACACTGCGGCAGCTCAATTAGTGGTGCCAGGGTGCTATTTGTGAGCTGCGGACTTATTAAGGCTGATGTTAGAGATTTAGCCAAAAGAGCATTGGAGGATAATTTCAGCCACAAATAAAGTTCACATAGGCCAGATTAAAGTAGAAAATGAGAAATTGCAAAAAGAAAGGAGGGGCACAAATGACTGCAGTGCATTTGTCTTTTCATTTTACAGCAGCTATCATGGAATTTTTTGGGCCACTTTGGGGCAGCTCAACAAGCTGTAAACGTAACGCTGACATATTATGACCTTATAAAGTTGTTATAGAGCACATATTGGCAAATTTGCAGAGGTTTCTTATCAACAAATCCAATGTGCAGACAGACACCAGCAATGAATGTATTCTACAAGTACTGTGTGTGTATCCAGAGGCTGATACATCTCGATGGTATATCTCTAAACTATTATACAGGTTATGTTTTCCTTCAATACCATGAACATACGCATACACACACCTTAACAATATGAAACTATATATTTGTGAGATGGATTTAATGATGTATGCTTTCAGGACCAAACAGAGGGTTTGCAGCTGAGTCCCACACAAATCAGAAAGTACTCAGAGATGGACTAAGACATTCTTGGTCTTTTTGTAGGATTTGTTAACAGTAACAAAAATGTATTATATCACCAGTCTCATCCTTTAAATTTTAAAATTAGATTGATTCTAATGCCCTTACTGGATTAAATTTGGCACCCCAGCACTTGCACATTTATTAAACTTATCTCTATCCGAGATTGCTGAAAGATTTTCTCTCTCCATCCCACACACAGGTGAAACAGGCTCACACTGTTTAAAAGTCCGTCTTAAAACAATACTGAACGGCCATATGCATATTTCAAGAGTTAATGGTTGTTGTAATTATTCCTCTTTTTCATACTAGTCATAAAAATTCGACTCGATTCTAATGCGAATGATGGGGGTCAAAATCTGCAGTCCTCTTTCTGCGCTATGAGGTTTCAGCAGTCTGACAAGAAAGAAAGTGTCTTCCAAAGTTACAGTCTTTTTAGTGCAAAATGTCCTCTTTGTGGCAGTATCTCTCTACTGCAGCTCAGCAAGGACAAACTGTCTGAAGATACAAAAAGGGGGAGATTTGTACTAAAAAGAGATTTTGAAGATATACATTTTGGTTTTTCAAACTCAGACTGCTAAAGCCACACTTTTACAAGAAAAGAGGATTTAGCCCCCCATCTCTTACTTTTACATTTATCTTTGAGTGTTATTTTATATCAACAAATAGCAGTTCCAAGGATGCTTATAATGTGGTATTTGGAAAATATTTCAGTGACAAGCATTACTGCGTTTACAGTACAGTACATACTGTAAATACCATCTTATCAGAGGATGTTTACCTACCAAACAACTGGTGTAATCAACCTGCTAATGTTCTCCACAGTGTATCATTACTCTGACCTCCCACATATTGTCATTAGCCCTTCAGAGAAGAAGAAAGTGTGCAGAACACTGAGAGAACAGTGTGTGAGTTGAAAGAGAAACACCAGCTGTTTAATGAGACAGTTAAAGTGGTATTTGAGGAGAAGGTCTTGTTCCCTACAGTGTGTTTCACATTCAAATCAAAGCCAGGCACCGAGGCTACGTGAAGACAGGAAGCCGGGTGTTGACACAGGCCTGATGGGTTCGGCGCTTCAGATGTTAGGTGTTAGAAAAAAAAAAAAAAAAACAACAACCAGGCAGGCAGACGACAGGGGCTGTGCTCCCAGATATGATAGTGCCTGAAGCTAACCTGTCTGCAGGTGATAAGCGTCAAACGCCAAAGCACTGGGTTGCTTAAGAGCATGTAGTATTTAAGTATTTAAGCTCAACACATGTATCTGATTCTCTCTCCAACTCTGTCCTTTTCAAACACATCTGTCATTTAAGAGTTGGTAATTCTGTGTGACCAACTAGTATAAATCAAACCCTGTTTTAGATTATGTTGTTATGATCAGGTTTTGGAGTAGCTCAGTTTTGTGTTGCAAATACAAACATCATATCCTGGTTTCACACATGGACCATATCCCAGTTTTGAGAAAGCTGGAAAAGCTACTTGGACTACTCAGATAGAAACCACGCACCTGACCCAGATCTGTGATCATTCTTTGTTGGTACGGACCACACTGGCTGACTGGTGAGAAACACAACTGTACATAGATGATCAGAAACCTGGATAAGGCATATGAATAACAAAGTTTATCATGTACCCTGTATGATGTAAATATGAGATTCCAAATAAGATTCCAAATTAGATCAAAACCAGCAGAAAAGTCAAAACTAGGACACTTAGCACACATAACCCACTCATTACATTTGTTTGTATGTAATTACCTCTCCATTGCTGTATTTTCTCATTGATATCAGCCCGACTGTTTACTGTTTAATCACATACAGCCGTGTCAGAGCTGTATTCTCCTAATGCAAACCTAATATTTCCCACTGCTGCTGTCTCACATTAAAAGTGCTCCACTGGGGAAATACAGGTTGGATTTTATTGTTACAGAAAACCCAATGTATTTGTCACCGTGGTTAGCTCAGGTTGCGATCATTCATCAGAAATTCCAAAAGAAAATTTGCTACGACAAAACAAGAGACCAGTCATTGGACCAGTTTTAAATAGTGGATCAGGCTGCACTCCTCAAGCCCCTCAACTGCTATGGGGAGAAAATTGCTCGCAGCACGTGCATCATGAAATCATTTCACGGTTCCTCAAGGCATGATGGGCAGACTTCTTTCTTTCTGATTACGTAAAACAATGTGTGTTTGGCTGCAATGTGAACAGACACACCAAATGGTCTCCTGTTGTAGCTGTAGCTGCTCAGAGACTGTATTATGTACTGCAATTGTTACTACCAGTAACCACATGTGTTGTCACATCAAGAAAGAATGAATTGTCAAAGATTACAAGTTTAATATTGGATTGGATTTGAATTAAAAAAACAAGACAAAGTCAGGGGGGGAAAAAAATACAGTTTATTAGTTCTTCATGGTGTAATCTAATGCAAACAATCAAAAATCTAAGGCTCCCCACAAAGAAGGAAGCTGGAGGAGGGACGGGGCTATTCCCTGAAGTAAGCTGCTTGCTCTTGCAACATATGAAAGACAAACACAGTGTGCACAGTGCAGAAATTGAAAGAGCAGTGCGAGGTGTTAGATGAGATAGTTTTGACAAACAAGCATGAGGTGCCTGGGGAACAGGCCCCTGAAGTGAGACCCAGAGCAGCACGTATACTCCTGGCTTGTTTAAATTACATACAGTACTTCAGCACTCAAGTAGCACAGACAAGGTTCAGTTCTTACAGGGCAGATATGATTACCCGTACTTTTGGGCTGAAGCTGCTGACACACTAGATGTTTTGCTTTTCTTTTTTTTTTCTAGGGTCATAAAGCTGACAGAGCATTTTAGACATGACACAGTGAGACATGCACTGAAATCATTCCGTTCCTCTGTTTGCCAACAACCGCGTATGTCGAATGTGCAGTGCAAAAACATAGTAGTCACAGGCCGTAATGTTTCACTCATTAGCACCTGCATGTGTCAATACAAAATTTGCTAATTAAAATGATGTGTCAGCCTCAGCGGGACAACACGCCACATGCACAACAGTGACTCACCCACTTCCTCATGTCTGTCTGTGTTTTGTCTCTGATATAGCAAAACAAATTTCCAACATTTTCCATCCAAAGCTATCAGTCTGACCCCATTAAAACAAATAATGAGTATAAGAGACTTCATGCATGGTCCAACACAAACACTATACACTTATTGATCACTGTGTGTGGTCTGTGTATGTGTGTGTTTGTGTGTGTGTGTATACTCCTACGCATCAAATGAAAACTGCACACTGCACAGAAATTTTGGCTGCTTAGAAATGTGTGGAGGGCACCAGTACAGACAGTCGCTTCAGTGTTGCGTGATCACTGTCATCACACGCAGTCTAGACACATGACAGTGTCATGACTTCCGCTGGTCCCTCGTGAGAACAAGATTCCAAACTGAAGCAGCTGTTGATCGCTTGCAGCACCTACCAGCTGGTTAAGAGGAGTGAGGAGTCAGCAGATATAAAACAAAGCAGTCAATAAAATGTGTTTTTCAAAAATTCTGAATCAACCACAAGAGGTCCTTGAGCACACAGACTGAAATGTGCACAAAGAAATTAGGCTGATGGGTCCAGTTGTATGCTTGCACCCACAGGACTGAACACATGATCTTACACCGGGTGGAGAAAATAAAAACATAATCTGGCAATATGTTTCATCCCACAAGTGATTAGAAAGAAGAATCTGTTACATGGTAAATGCCGTGTGTTTACTCTGGTCTATCATGTGTCTTTATGTGAATTAATATTTTTCCTGTCTTTCTACTGAGTTGATCCACAAGGAATTATCTAACACATGATAATATCACATATAGATGGACTGAACTTTATACTGTACATGTTCATAAACCAAATGAAAGATTAAAACATGTTTTACACAGAAACAATGGAAGCACAATAGAAAAAATTATCAAAACCATTCATAAGACGCATCAGTATTAATGATAGCATTAAAATTGATCAATCAAATTGCTGGTTTCAAATGTGCTGTCAGGTATTGTAACAGTTAAAAAATATAGTATTAAACAATACATCAAATTACAGATTGATTAATAATAGAAAGCAGAAGTAAACCATCCTGATAGCTGAGGTGAAATGAGAACACACTGCTGCGGCTGTCATGGTGATAAAGGCTGCTTGTTTGAAAAGAACGAGGATGACTGACCTTTTTTTTCCCCCCAAAGTTACCTTGACATGTCGGCTTTGCTAAGTGTTATGTTGCAGTGCACCATTAGAACCACAGAAAAATATGAAACATTTGTTTTCAAACCTCACTAAAGTCTATGCTGCTACCTAGCACCTGGGCATATTTTAAAAACCCAAAATGTTCTTTTTTCAAAAAATGTAAGAAAGTACAACAGTTGGAAGAAATATGGTTGCAATACTCATGCCAAGGCTAAAATCTGAACTAGGAGCTGCTCTGAGTCACTGACGTTGGGGCTGATTACATGGACGTCTACAGAGCAAACCTGCAGGATCATGTCACAAAGTCAGCCTTAACGACAATCTGTTCCCCAAGTGTCGCCAGGCTTTTCAGTCGTCTGGCCAGGAACGGCCATGCTCTCATCAACACTGATTAAAAACGGTCTTGTAGGGGAACTCGGTGAGTTCAGTGCAGGGCCGAGCAGTGTGGATTAGAGGAAGAGGGGGAGGTGGATCCAGCCCTGAGGGACCCCGGCGGAGACCATGCAGCGTGGAGAGCTCCCCTCAATTATATCTGATAAGTGTGGTGCGACAGGTGGGAGGTAATCCATGAGAGATCCCCACGTTAGCATGGATGATGAGGAAAACGCTCTAAGAACTGATTCATGACGTTAGTAAATAACACTTGAAACAAATACGTTTTTCAACATTACAACATTACGTTTGTTTCATGTACTAGTTTAGTACTAGTTAGTCAGTTCACAACATATATTAAGGAGTATGTCAAACTTAAAATACACAAGCATTGCCTTGAATTTTTTCTGCGTCCACTTTACGAAAGGAGATATTAAGTTAGTGCAACTTATTTATCTGCTGAGTTTCAAGTAAGCGCGTCATTTCAAAGTGGACACGTCTGAGTCTGCTGGGCCTTGTTCTGCTGCCACACCGCGTCCAGCACATGTGGAGAAAGGAGGGAGAGACATGGATTTTCTGGCTGAATATTACTTGGTAAGTAGCTTTTTAAATTTTGTTTTTATTAGAAAACGTCATTAACTGTACCTAAACACAGTAATTAAAAAAACGTTTTCACGCAGTGCTACATGTAAATGAAGTTGATGGTACATGTGTGTTAAGCTAATTTTGATTTAGCATTGACACATTTTCAGAGCTGCACTTTAAGCTAACAGTGTCTTCGCTGTATCCTTTTATGTTGTTTCTGTGTTTGGCAGCTGAATGACGTCACTTGGCACTGAGCGTGTGTAGCGTTGGTTGTGACGCTGCAGGTAAATGACAGGTTTTTCATTTAGTTCAGAGTTTAAGTTGGTATCAGCTGAGTGAGGTTTGGAAGGGAGTGTTACTGCTCATTTAAAACATGGGGTAGCCTGCGAACTCATCTGTCAAGGAGCCATTCCTCTCGTGAAACAGTGACATGTATAGAAGTTCTGTCTTTCAACTGTCTCTGTTGCTTCTTGTGGAGGACCAGTTTAACAAATCTATTTTCTATCTTCTCAGCATGATTCAGTGGAAAAAGGAGAGAGGTGGCTGTCTGTTGCCTGGTGGTGCATCTCTTCAAAGACTTGGTGGGTAAATCCAGACACAAGTTGAAAAGCACCATACTTATGTTACTTCTGTTTTCAAATATGATACGGTAAAAAACTAACATGTTTATTCTGACTAATTTATGACAGGATGGTGAAGTGCCGGATGCTGTTGAGGTGATGAGGATTGTTGTCACTAGAGGTGTCATGATGGTTGATCCAGGGTTTCAGTGGGTTGAAATCTGCAACTTTACTGCAATCTTACACACTGTTACTTTTATATTTCATTTTTGTCCAAATATTGTTTGGCTTGTTTATTTTGTGAATTTTGTGAGGACAAAAATTGTTCAGTGTTATAAAAAAAAAACACTATTCGACTAAGTGTTTTATAATTAACAGTTTGACCATAAAATAGTCGCTGTGAGTGTATTTATTCTGACTTGGATGAATTAAGTTACTAATACTCAAAAAAGTCAATGCAAATTGTTATATCAATTTTTTTGTTAAGTAGCATGAAAGTAAAATAAAGGAGTTCGAATAACTTAAATGAAATAAATTGACAACTTAATATCACCACAACCTCTGAGTTAAAATTTAGTTGTACACAATTAAGCTTGTAGAGACCAAAACAAATCATGTTGGTTGTACTAAACTAATTTGGTTAGACTGACTATAAAAGACTTAAAGGATTTACTCAATAACGCTAGAGTTACAACTGCTTGAAAAGATGCATGCAAATTTTTGCCTCAATTTTTTTAAGTTAAGCTAGGGTGGGGTTTTTTAGAGTGTATCTGCTGGTTGACAGTATCAAAGGCAGCAGATAGGTTGAGGATGAAGAGGATGAAAAGCAGGAGCGCAGCAGAGAATAGCTCTTCAGTCTCAGCTGAACTGGCCAAGAGATACAGACACAATTTTATTGGTCCATGAGAAAATGATTGACTCCTGATAGTTTGTATGTCATATGTCAAGAAATAGTTGGTCATATATGAAATAAAAACTGATGCTAGAAGAAATAAGGAAAATGTTTATTGGCAACACAAAAAGCTGAGTCACAAGTTGACAGTGACACACAGAAGTGTTAAAGGAAGTGTAAAGGACTGGTCAAACAAGCATTAAAATCCAAGAAACTTTGCAGCAAAATCAATTCATTTAATGCAAAATCAACAAACGGGACTTGCATTCAACAGGAAGATAATAAAACCACTCCAAATGAATGATGATTTTGCAAGTTTGTTAACAAACTCACTGTATCAAACTGAAAAGTGACCACAAGTCATGAACGTGCTCTCAGATTGTATCCGCTGGTGGCCAAAAAAATCAGTGCAGTTTTAAGACAAGGGGCTACTTTATTTATAGACATTTACGTACAGTGTATGTCTCTCCTACACCTTCATTTTGGCTCATTTGCAGTCGTTTAATTCTAAAGGCCAATTCCATTTCTTGTGTGCACAAAAAAGCTCATTTGATCTGCCATTTGTTGTGATAATTTTTGAAGACTAGCACACTTCATTACAGCATTGATGGCAGCACGTGTGCTTTAATTTTGTGGGTCTAAATCAAAAATGAATGTCACCTACCATTGGTAGCCTTATAGCTTGCTCTCCATTGTCTGCTGAGAAACAAAATAAATTCTACATTTTTTTTTTTGGATGATGATGATGAATACACTTTTCAGTCTGCTGGTTCAGTTTGTGTGTCAGGTGCAAGCCGTATGCTGGAGGAAGAAAAAGAACATTGCAAACAAGGTGGTGCGCGAGGAAAAGTGAAGTGAAGGAGTTATTGTGTAAATGTGGTCAGCAAATTTCATGGCACCCTGAAGATTATGGCATTTTGTGTGAAAAGTGGACATTGTGGCCTGAGGGTTGTGTTGTTCAAAATGCATAAAGAGTTCATCCTTTGGGGAGCTGCACTTTAGATATTTATGGACAAGTAATTTTGACCTAATGGTAGGGCTACAGACCAGTAGTCTGTGGGTAAACAAAAACATTATTTTGAGCATGTGCGTTTATTCTTGACCTTCAGTAGGAAAGCAGTTTGACAAAACAATCTTAACTCAAGGTCCACTCACTAGCCTTTTCCAGAGCTTTCAACAATACAGACGCTGCAACAGCAAGAAACCTGAACAAGAGACTCAGTTAACAACAGAGGCAGATAACATCAGCTGTGCGGGAACACCAGAAAAAAGCACAGCATCGTCTGGAAAGAGGTCAAAGGTCATCAACCAGGAGTCAGTGGATGGATAGCAGCTGCTACATCTTTTTCTCACAGTCAGTGATGCACTTCAAAGACTTTCACACTAGTTGATTGCATGTGTCTTTCTGAAATGCACCTTGGGAATCTGGTTAACTTCTCCCAAAAAAGTGTATCAAAAAAATCCCAAAAAACAACACACTGTTGTTAATCTTGATCTTAATCTCTGATGATTAAACCAAGAGAGTTTCATGCTGATCCAAGCTGAAGAACTGCTCCAAGTGTAATTCACGTAACACTGTCAATGTGAAAAATGAACTTTTACAACTAGAACCAGGGGTGCAGACATAACTCCTCTCACTTCAAACCTCTGTAAGTGAGCATACAGACAGAATACCTATGTGCATATACCCTTTATTGTTTTGCCATTTTTCTGTTCACCTCGCCATCTTTGAAATAGAGAATGATTTTTGCTGTACTTAATTACCAGCCTCAAAGAAGGAATCCACAGTGGAGCATCTCAGTGTTTGATAAGTTGTCTTTACCTTTCACCCAGCAGCAGCACGCTCACACCTATGCACCCTCTTGCATTGTGTTGGTGTCGTTCTATTGTTAGTGTGAAGTGCCCTTTGGCCCCACTGCTGGCAGGACAAAAAGCAATTTTACCAAAAAAATAAAATAAAAGTATAACTCTCCTGCGCGGCTGCCTGTCAGAACATCTGACACTGACACTGTTCCTCACAGTTTGGCCGTTCTGCAAAGCCAGGTCTGACTGGTGCATTCTCGTTTCTCACATCCCTCTAAAGAAACCAAACTGAGAGGAGAAGGGTGAGGTGCTGAGAAAGGTGTGTGTAGAGGGGGTGTGTTGGTGATCGATTCGAGTGCTCAAAGCGAGTCAGATTTGAGTGTGTCCAGAGAGAGAGTGAGAGGGGAGTCGGCGCTGGAGCTGATTGCCTCCTCCTCTTGAATTGCTCCAAGATGTGACTCTTCTTCTTCGGCTCCACTGTAGGATAGTGTGTGTTAAATACCTGATCACCTGGCTTACATCCTCAGCAAAACTTGGCTCTCCCTCATGTCCTCAGTGGCACGGAGAGATGTTTCTGATACATCTGTGATGCCTGTCTGAAATGAACAAACGAGCCGCTGCACAGCACTCCCCAAGGTTTGACCATCGCTTTCTGCGAGCCCACAGCGGGTAATACATAAAGAGGCAATCAATAGCAGCCTAACCATTACACTGATAGATAAGGGACTGAAATTAAAAGAGACCTAAACACTAATGAGGGAGATAGGCGGAGACAGACACAGAGCTGTATTGCCTTCTCCATCGATTAGCCAGAACCGACATTCTGGCTTATATGCATAAAGACAAACAGAATAAGAGAAGCAGTCAGGAAAAGCAAAGAGGATGAGGATGGGGGGTGGGGGGTTTAAAGACTTATTTTATAAATACTTTGGACTTGTGATGGCAGACGGGGACGGCCGGGCTTTAATGAAACTGTCAGGCCATGTGAAGCCTGATGAGGTTCCCCTAACGCTACATTAACGGTAGACCCTCAGCCACCTTTTCATGCCAAATATAATTACGGCATCATTACCAGTGCCGTCCAGGTCCCTGCTGGACACACTAACCCCCCCCCCACCCCCTGCCTTGCTAACTCCTTGTTCCCCTTCCACCCCCCCCCATAATAACAGTTTCTCTGCATTGCGGCAGGGAAAAAAAAAAAAAAAAAAAAACAGCAATTGATAGTCTCATTAGTTTTCCCATGTCCTTCCTGTAGTGCCATTTTCACATGGAATGAAAAGAAGGGAGACAACAAACAAACTGCTGCGTAAGGAAGAGGGAGGCAGGGGGGAAGGCGGTGGAGAGGGAGGAAAGCTGGGACAGAAATGTAAGCTGATATCAAATTTGAGGTTTTTCTTGTGGACTTATTGTTAGGGACGTCCCTGAATGTGAATGCGATGTATTCTGAAGACATTTTCAACTAATATTTGCTCTTTTTGAAATTGTACACTGTCTAGTATTCGTATTGGGAAAAGTGACAGTTAGTTCTTCCCTGACCAAACACATGATTTTGCACTTTTTATTTATCACATTATCTTTACATTATTGCTGAACATTTTCCAAAACATGCAGTCGTGTTCGAGATTCAGGTTAACTTCTTCATCATTAGTGTGAACAGTAAACTTATGCCGGTTTGTTCTCTGTGCTCCTGTTAGATCTTTGTGGAGGAGGTGTTGTGGTCTTCACTCTGACGTATTGCACTGAATATTTACTTATGTAATTTATTTAATTCTAATTGTAATTCTTTCTCTCCAGATATAATTCTTGCCGTCTATTCTGGAGGAGGAATCTCTCCTCTGGCTTTCCTGAGGATTCTCGTAACACTGTGTCTACACAGAAGGCGTGTCAGCCTCGTTTTTGTCATCCATGTCACATGCATCTGATGGAATGGATATGCTTCTATTTTAATGAACTGAGCTGTCTGCCCAGGATGTTACTCATGCAAACCAAAACCTGCTGCTCTGCTTCTTTCACTACACAGCCTGTGTAGACACTGTTTTATTCCTCGTCTGAATCAATGGTCTAAAGATATGAAGTATTGTATGTTGTTAAAACTGTAAAGCCGTCTGAGACAAATTTGACATTTTGTGCTATACACATAAAACAAGTCTTCCAACCTAAATGGCAAAATACTCTTGGTCGCCTTCCAAAATGACCCATAATACTGTCTTCTGAACTGCTGCCCCTTAAGGACGACACAGTTTGTCAGTGCCTTCCAAAATGTCTATGACTGTTTGCTGGCCCATCCATCCATCCTAATCCCCAAACTTCTCCCTAAGATGTTTTGCGAGGCTATTCCAGTGTCCTCTTCCTCTTTTGCTCCTGACATACCAAAGTCATAAATCATGCGGCCACAATTTCTTCTTATCAGCCAAAACGTTAACATAGGTCATTTTAGGTATTTGAACACAAGACCTATGCTGTTGTTTTGTTGTACATGTTCAAAGTGTTATCCTTTCTGTCGCTGGCCTCCATTCATACAGGCATGTTATAAGACTCTGCATGTGGAAACTCTAAACTCGATTGGTCAGGTAATACTTTACTGTTAAAGACATCTTGGCTTGAATTATTATAGTTCAAAATGAGCACCTGTCTGAAAAGTCTGCATTCTGCTGAGTTCATGTTTGTGAGAAATTGCCAAAAGTAAATATTATAATTTGCAGCTAAGTATTGATGACCATGGTTGGAATTCATTTCAGGTGACTGTAAAACTGTACAACAGTAGCACAAAGAACAGAAAGTTTTGTCCCCATCCAAGTAAAAGAAATGTTTCTATTTCCAACCATCAATCCGGATTGAGATACAAATATTGACTTTTGTCATCGTGCCTAGTGATGCAAGTGATTTAAAAAGTCCTACAGTTCTAAGTTTCACTTTGACCAGAAAAGACATCCACACACAGGCTGTATTATGCTCCACAGCGTTTGTTTATCAAAGGCTCAATTCAGATCCAACAAAGCGAGGTGTTGGTTTGCATAAAGTTTCCCAGAGCTTTCACTCCATTGGTTTCCTTTCACGTTATTTATTTATTTATTTTTTTTACAGATGGAGCTTAGTCAGCAGATCATGCACAATGCTCACCTCTCCCTGAGACAAAGGAAACGCCCGCATTCCGTTGTAAGAGCTCAGACATGAGTTAGAGCAAACATGGCTTTGTATTGATTACCTGCGACAGGAACCTTTTCAACGGGCTCAGAGATCCATGTGTATCCACCGAAAAACATGCACAAGACGAGTATTGATGCCAGAGCATTATGCACAGCCCACCCACAATAATACATCAGTGAAAGTGGACTTACCCAGACAAATTCCTCCAACTCAGAAGAATGATGCACTGTAAAAAAAAATCCCCTTCCACAAGCAAGTAAAATAATCTGTAATCTAGAAATTGTTTGAATAAAAAACTAAGACATTTTGAAACACAAAACATTACGTGACCTGCAAATTAGACTAAAAAGTTATTGAAAATTCAGTTCAGTAGAGAGGATGTGAAAACATGAATTCTTAAGACATGAGTTCTTCTGTCTCTTTACACCTGATTACAAATGCTTCTCCAGTAGGCTGTAACACAGATGCACATAGGTTCACACAATCAAGCGCAGTTGGAAATGTTGCTTGAAAAAATAATTATTTAGTAGTATATGACTAGCTTTAAAAACCAAAGCAAACAACAACAACTACAACAAAAAGAACAGAGATACTGAATTCAGTGATCCAGAAGAATCCAGATATCAGATATCATTGTTCTGTCTGGCAATAAGATTTTGACTCTCTTCAACTGCCTTTTTTTTGCAATGTGCAGTGATGTAGAATTCAACAAAGAAAAATAATGTTTTCTTTTCATTTCACTTGAAAGTTATTACATTTCCATTTATTTCAGTATTTCTTTTTCATGCTTTTTGAATGAGGAAAAATTCATCAAGTTTCTAGAATGATTTTACCATTTCAGAGAAATGCACAATTATGATTTCACACAGAAATAAATCATCACACCCTCCTGTATCAGTGGAATCTTACCTACTCCTTACATCTAATTAAATTCAAGAAGAGTTTTTGTACTTTGTTTTCATTTGTCTTTGAGAAAAATCATCTGTCTGTCTCTGTTTTCGGCGAGCAGTCAGGTGCTCATCTGCCAAAATGAATTAATATGCTTCTCTCTTAGCTGTCAGCTCAGATTACCTCCTGAACTCCTAAATAATTAAATGTGACAAAGCAAAAAAGATATGCAGGGGCCTTGAATTGTGCAGAACGTAATAAAAGTGTCAATATTGGGGAATTGTTCTGAGAAAAAAAGAAGACATTTGATATCAGAAAACTTTGTGTTCTTGTCAGCGTTTTATAATCTGAAGGTCGTACATGGATGAGACGTCATTTAATTTCTACATTACCTTGCCAAACACCTAATGTTAAGATCCAGGTTTTTTTCAGGGAAGACTCTGTCAAAACTAACACCTAGATATATATGTTTGATCCAGTTTGCTGCTCAGCCCTCCAGCTGCTGTGAATAATAAAGTAAGAAGCAGCACCTACTGGGTCTGCATACCATAATCCATCTGCTCTGAGCCGACTGCTGACTGTCCTATTGTTTATCTCTATGTGTGTGACTCTGTATACAGCATTATTTCCCATTTGTACCATACAGGGGATATTGAAGGTCTGCACACCCTTTCAAATCTTATAGTTAAGTTGCCTTGAGGCCTGGAATAAAATCTCATTAAATCCCACTCTCAGTTTCATTTAAATATAGTAGCAACACCACAAATCAAAAGGACACAAAATGCTATTTCTCACTCTTTAAAAATGATTTTAAATGCTAGGATGTAAAGATATCACTGAAATCGTCTACTAATGACATGAAAAAAAATCCATGTAGTTATCTCTTGTGATGGTTACTTAAAAACTCTCTTTTTTGGGCATCTGTTATCCAGACACACAGGGTGTCTTCATGGATGAGTTGCTTTCAACTAACTGTATTGTTTTCACCAAGTACAGCTTTCGAGGCACGTTCCAGTCAGATGGCCAACTTCAGTTAAATGAGGACTAAGGCAAAGAAAAAAAATAAAGGAGAGGCACTTTATTCTGCTGGTCAATCCCTCCCTTTACAGTCCTCAGTACTGCCAAGCATGGTCTCTGTGAAGGTTTTGATAAGCAAACACATGTCATTGTCAACATCCAGTGGAGTTGCCGTATGAGTTAATGCTCCATAACATATCATTATTTCAAAGAAACAAGCCACTGGTTTGCATGTTTTAGTCCATTTACAGCAAATCACATCTACTTCACATCACAACTAATTATTGTGCAAACTTTGTAGGTATGCATTGATTTCCATTCATTTTTGTGTGGTATGAAAATTGATTTGCAATTTTCTCAAAGTAATATTATTAAGTAATCCAGCGCAGACCTTTCAACCCAATCTGTACTTGAATTGAATAACCATGGATTGAGTGTGTGACGTTCACAGAGATCTATGAAAACCAAGTGCAGCCTGGAACTAGATTACTTCAAATGAAATGGATGAACTGTAGTGGTACAGTAATAGTACAGCATTCACAGTTAATAAAGAATACTTCACTGGATTCATGAGGGTATTTCACTTGATTTTCTCTCTCATTGACCAGGAATATAAGTGTTGTGGCATGGCATGCCAACACACACCTGACAATGGCTTCATAAAGAAAACCATAAGCACAGCATTTTGATATGTGTTATACACCACTGTTGCGTTTTGCAGAGATTGACTGATGAGATTCGACCCAATGTTTCATCAGGTGTGTGTTTTTTTTTCCCCCCAGAAGAATTAAGACTTTAAAGATCTAAAACAAGGTTACACCAATCTAATCTGTGACTGGGTGAATGAAATAACGAACTGACAAAGGTGCTATACAGACATACAGTCACTTAATGCTGGCGACATGCGCTAGTCCATAACACTGCATAACACTGCTATCAAATTAGAGTGCAAATGTGCAAATTAATGCAGCTCTACATAAGTGAAACAGTTGTGCTAGTCGATTGCTTGACAATTGTATTACTATAATAGTGTGCTGTGTAAGCCACACACCCTGTGGGTTTTTAAATTTTATCTTGTTTTGGTTCATTCTTTGACTGTGGTTGCACAGATTTTTCCACTAAAATGAATTTATGTGGGGAACTGTTATATGATGTTGTATTGTTAAAGCTGGTCAGGATTGACTTGGACACCACAAGCTGGCAGCTAGTGGCAGCCAGGGCACCTTGGTGGTCTTCAGGAAGCGGAACCATTGATGTAGTTGACCAAGAGCTGCCAGTGAATATCGATTATTGCATATGAGCAAAATAGCACATATATTGTATATTCCTTTTGTATATTTTAGGTTTACAATATAGTAGTGATTTGAGGTGCTGACTCTAAGTCGACTGCATATCCTGATTCAGGTACAGCCCTCAGTTCAAGTCAAAGAATGGTAGTGTTAAGAGCACGCATGAAACAACTGATCAGGTTAGATATAATTTCATGTCAGGATATTATATTCCCACATTCACTCACTGTTTAATTTATGGCTAAAATTGGCAAAAATTATTTGAATAAAGCTAAATTGTATTTATCTTTTGTAGTCACACAGGCAGCTCAGAGGAGCACTTAAGACAACAGAGTGCTCTATCAGATAGCTGAACAGCAGCCGGTGCATTGCAAGTGGACCTGCAGTGCAACCACTGTGGAACATTATGTGTTTGAAGTAATTTTACGGTCATTTTGTGCCCTTTCTGGAACTCTAACAACCAGATCTCAATCCTCCTAGCTGCTCAGAGGTGCACAGGCAAACCAACAGTGGGGACTTACAACTGCCATCTTCTAAACTATTCATGTGCTCACCCAGACAAGTAGGTGCATTTTCAATTCTGGGTTGAAGTGCACCCTTTGACCTCAATGAGAGACCAGCCAACTGTTCGCCAAGCCTTCCTCAGTCTTAGAATCTTTTCCATAAATGTTGCAGAGAAGCAGGAGTCTTGAGTAGTCACCCTATCATTTATTTTGTAGTTTCACAGGTGGAAAGAAGCCTGCTTTTGAGCTAAAATCACACTGGTAAGAGAATAGAAGGCACATCGGTTTATGTAGATACCAATGGCTGGTTGACCATCCACACTGTGGTTTGAACTTTGAACTTCACAATCATTGCATTAATCAAGCTTTTTTGTCTTGAGTGAGGTCCTCAAATAGCACTTTCTCACTGGCTGTAAACTGTACTAAACCCAAGAAATGTGCCACACTGGCCAATACCAGAACAGGAAGTAGTTTTTTTTTGGGGGGGGGGGCTGTAGGGAGGACCTGACAGGGAGACTCAACTCAAGGCAACAGAGAAAAGAGCTGCAAATACAGAAAAAGACAACTGAAGGCCAAGCATTGTAATGATAATTGGATAACATCAGCAAAAATTAGACATCACTTTTTTCATTAGCAAATTTTTTAAGGGCCCCCAATTAAAAAAAGAGGTGGGACTTCCTTGTATGTTGATTGTTTGTAGAGTTTTAATTTACTAACTGGCAGTATTTGTTTATTCCCTAAATAATCTCTAAAAGAAAACTACAACCATGTGAAATTTATGTTTTCTTAATTTGATCGTGTTTTGTTTATTTGCAAGTGTTTTCTTAAGTTATCTTGAGTGTTTGCCCTTGTCAGCCACCGTAAGCTCAGTGGAGAGCTGGGGGACCTAGCTCTGATATCTCTGAATGGATCACACCTCAATTGATAGATATTGCAAAAGTAAAAAGTACTCTGTAAGGTGCTATATATATATATATATATATAGCATATTCTTATGATGACTTCAGACACACAGCGTTTCATTTCAAATTTCAAAACCAAACAAAAAAAAACAGCTTTTGTAATGCAGTCCAACAATCCTTCAATAAACTCCATCTTCATGAAGATTATAATGCAGGACTGTTGTATCAGACTGATTGAGTTTTAGCTAAGTGTACCTAAAAAACTGGCAACTAAGTGTCTTTCAAACAATGTGTAATAAAATCCTTTAATGGCAAGCTTTTTCATTTCACTTCAGTGATTTAAGTGCCTTATGGAACAATAAATTCTATAAGACACACATTAGAATAAGTACAATTAGCATCTGCCAAATTTTATGGCAAATATAATAAAATGTTCCATCCAGTTTTGAGGAAATAGTCCAGCCACAATGCATTTGAAGTAAGAGCTAATAAATGAACAGGTATTATCAGCTACCACTTAAGGCACACCTGTAAGGCTCTGTCACCCGGTGGCACTTGTTTATACGTTCATTCACATGTTAATTTGACACTGCAAAAACTCTGTGACAAAAACAACAATTTTTTTTTATTTTTTCCAAAACACCCACAAGCTCCAGTGGACTCCCATATATGCAATATTGTTGTCACCTGTGTCTCTGTCTGCTTTTAGTTGTATTCACTTCCTAAGCAGAGCGTGTTGCTCAGGAGGACTTCCCAGAGGGAAGCAGATGTTCTTTCATCAAGCTCTCCAACAGCGTAGAGCAAAGGAAAGGAATTGGAAAGCAGAGGAAGGAGGGTTGAGAGGGAGAAAAAAAAAATATAAAAGAGTGCAACACAGAATGGAAAGGAGAAGGAAAGGAGGCAGACATGGTGCAGAATTAGATGAATGCTTCATGCCAGACAATCCCATAATTTTCCTACGAGCTGCATATTAGCAAATGCTAATGACAAAAATCATGGCATCACATTTGAAACGCTTTCTGCTTGCCTATTACTCTCTGTCTTTTCTTTCTCTCCGGCAGAGAATCGTATTATTTCAAAGCATTCCTTCTAACAAACACCACAGTGCTCAGTGGAGAACTTTCATTCAAAGTGGGCATCTCTGAGTGTTTTCCTCTTTAATTATTTACAACCATTTGCTTTCTTATTTGAATTGCAGATCTCGTCCGCTCGGCGTAAGCACGTGTTTTTGCCTCCGCCACAAATTTACAACCTCTCCTTCCCTCCATCCGCTCGTTTCGCCTCGTAGCGGACACAACAGGTGCCGTGTAAAAAAAAAAGGCAAAAAAACTCAGCTTAATGAGAAGATCAGTAAATCATATGTTTACAGAAAAGCCCCTCGCGACACAGCTATTCAGAGAGGCTCGCTTTGCTCTTTCTGATGCCAAGCAAACAGACTGGCTGGGCAACATGTGTCCTATTAATTCTGTCCATGAGGGTTCATAGACTGCGACTGCTGCTGCTCCTGCAGAGGAGGAGGCGCAGCCACCACCAGGACACACGATTCATCTCTGCTCGTCGCTCCTGCCCACGCTCAACAACACACAGGGTAGGAATACATATACTTGAAGGCGGAAACTGCAGTTGTTTGTAAAAGCTGCATTGGTTTTAAAGAAAGCAAACTTCTGTTTTGGGTATTGTTAACATGCTGACTGTGAACCATGTAATGCTGTTGATAAGATGGTGTTAGATAGCTCTGCTGTGGTTTGTTGGATAAATGAGAACTTATGGAAAAGAATGAAAACAGACGTCTCTTTAATCTCATCTGGGAGTATCCAGATATAACAGATATCTTGCAGAGTAACATCATTTTTGTATATTTTTGTGGCTATTTGTTCTGCATGTTGCTTGAATTCAGTGAGGCTGTGATGTATCTCCTGTGATTGGTGGGTTGTTTTCAGAATCCCATGATAATCTATCTACAACTTAAGACACTTTTTCACCCTGACACAACTAGAGTTTGGGTGGAAACACTGGATACTTGGAAGATAAAGCCATCGCACAGTAAAACATGTTGAATATTTTGCCAAAACCTTTGGCTACAATCAACTTCAGCACAAACAAACTGGTAGAGTAGAGGAGATGACAGCAGGAGCCAAAGCAACATCTCCTGTATACAAGCCTGTTTCCTCTTTGTTTGTGTCACTGAAACAGTCGAGAAACAGTCAACCAGTCAGCTTTGTACGAGGATAATGAATGTGGAATCTTTCCACAGAGCAAACTGCTGTTTCACATTGACAGAAAATAGAGACAGAATAAGGGTGGATGAAATGGACACAGCTATTAAATCGACATATTTTTTGATCAACTTACAAACCCTTTATTTTGCACACAGTTTGTCACTTTTTGACTTATCTTGTTAAGTCGAGCATGATGTTAACATTACATTGTTTAAGATTACATAACGTTAGTTGACTAACGTGCTGGACTTTTATTTTCCAACCTCACACAGACATCTTTTATTCAAAAGTGTTAACACCATGAATTATAAAAATTCTCTATTATGTTTCGACTTTGGTGCAGCAGGTTTAATAAGTGAGGCTACCAGACGCTCCCATTAGCACTGTTAGCTTAGATCAGCCTCCACCGTCTCTCCCCGGGGAAACTCGTCCTGGACACCCGAGACACCCACACAGTCAAACTCCATCCAACAAGCAGCTCCACAAACACAAGGACAAACTCACCGAGAAAACAGCGCAGACGTCCCGGACAAAGTCACCACACAGCCGGCGGCAGCTAGCTGGAGGGCTTTAGCCCGATGCTAATTCATTAGCTGGCTTCTTACTAGTAAATGAATAAATGCGCGCATCAACTTCATTCAACTTCCACTAACATGACCAACAAAAAAATTCATCTAGACACCCGGGGCTTATCTGGCTGGCAAATTGGCTAGCTTGCCATTTGCACATTTCTTTATCAGCTAATGCATGCAGCATTGCTGAATTATAGCCAACCGGCTAACTTCAGCTTGCTTACTTGTCAACAAAATACTACATGAGTGGATATGCTATTTGGCTAGCTTGCCACTTCCCCAGTTAATGCGATCCATGATACTAATTTATGTAACATGACAAACAATGTTGATTATAGCCAACAATAAATGATGCACCAGTACAAAGCAAATGTGTAGTGCTACAATGAAGGATTGCTTTCTACTAGTCTGGAGCTATGCAAGGCAGGGGCAGCCACCTAGCTAACTGTTACCTAAGCTAAGACAAGGTTAGCTGTAACTTAGCTACACAGCATGGATCTGGTGTTTGTCGCTTTATAACATGCATTTTGCAAAGTTAAGCTACTTAATATCATGGAGCCCATAGTCTAAATAAAACATAGCAACATTACAGATACTAACGTTATTTTAAAAATGGTTTTAAAATGGTATTTTGTTTTATGTTCAGTTTTGGCTGATGCCTAGGATGATGCTTACTCGCTCCTGCATGCCACTAATAACAGATTTTCTGAAAGTTGCTCATGGTACCTTTAATCTGTACAAAAACAGAAATGTAAAAACATCGCTCTGTAGGTTTACAGGGATGAAGGGAGGGTATCACATTTGGTCACAGACACATAAAGGGTTGTTGTCTCTTGCTATCACTGAGCAAACATTCTAATCACTTTAAATTTCAAAAGAAAATTGAAGTTGTGTTCCGTTCGGTGGCATCTGGCAGCACAGGGAATTAACATGTTGTTTTTCAGATGAGACACACATCTTGTGTTTGGCTTCACTGCCAGTTGGTGCGTGTGAGCGTACGGGAGCTACAGCCTCACAAATTGTGTTTACACAGACCAACAAAAATGATTGCTGTAAAACACAACTTTTATGGAGATTCTCTTCCCCAAATGAACTGAAATTAATGCATGTCTGCTTTCTCCTCCTCCACTTTTAATTAATTCACTGCAATAAGCTGCAGTTTTTATCCACCACAAATAGCAGCAATATACTCTGATAAACAATGAGCAATGTAGTGACAAACAAATCACAAGTGAAGTCTGGCTCCAAAGATTCCTGCTGTATCTGTATTGCAGATTTAAAAACATATCTACTGCATGTGTGAGCGTGCATGTGCATATCGTGCATGTGCATATCTTATATGTGCTTGCCACTGTTTGGTTTTACATTCAAGAATCAAGCACAGGTAATAATTTATTTGTATCTCACAGGATAACTAGACGTAGATATGGTTCAACAACTAGCTGGTTAATCTCAGAAATAATGTTTGGTCTGACCGCAAACCAAATTCCTCCAAACTGAGCTGCAGTGAATTTACTTGGGTTGAAATACAACCCTGATTCCAAAACCATTGGGACGCTGTGTAAAACATAACTAAAAACAGAATGCAATCATTTGCAAATGAACAATTTTACAGTGTTCCCGAGTCCATGTAGTAATCTCCTCTATACAGTCATGTGTTTGACAAAGTGTTGAACCTCTCTCCATCCTTGCTTGTGAACGACTGAGTCTTTCCAGGATGAACCTTTCATACCCAATCATGATCCTATCACCTGTTACCAATGAACCTGTTTACCTGTGGAATGATCCAAACAGGTGTTTTTGATCAGTCCATAACTTCCAGTCTTTTGTTGCTCCTGTCCCAACTTGTTTGAAACATGTTGCTGCCATCAAATATCAGAATAAACAGATATTTACAAAAATCAGTGAAGTTCATCAAACTTTAAACATATTGTCTGTGCCCTGTTTTCAGTTAAAGATTTGTCAAACAGGAAATTGTCACATTCTGTTTTATTTATGTTTTATACAGTGTTACAACTTTTTTGGAATCGGGGTTGCAGATGAAATAAACTGAAGTGACTCAAATTGGAGAGAATTATGAATTTAACAGATGCTGCCATGAAAGGTTAACATACTGATTAAGTATTACTAGCAGAACCTTTGTGCCTTTTGAGTTGTAATTAGTATAAATAGTATTTCACTCTAACAAATGTTGAAGATATCAATTTACAGTACAGTCTGAATTAAAGTGGACAAGATCAACATGTAAAAGTGAAAGAAAAAATAAACAGAAAATAAAACATTTTACGTACAACATGACATTTTTAAAAAAGTAATAAAAAACACACTAGAAAAGAAAAACAATCTGCAGTTCAGTCTTTTTGATTGATAGACCCTCTTTTTGTGATCACTGACTTGTGTAAGTATGTCCTCCATACTTCGATCAGGATACAACCTGTGGGCAGGCATCATCCCCAGTAAACAGTGAGGTTTGTCAATATCCACGACTGTTATTGTTCTTGAATGTGGCTTTGCTCAATCATTGGTAATAATCTGATCACTGTCAGTACATGTATATGCCTGATTACTGACACAGAATCTCTTAATATTCAATAGTTTTCTTATTATCAAGAAAATCAACAATGAATGTATCCTACTAACAAACATTGCGTGTGTATCCAAAGCCTGAGCCTGTTTCTTTCTGTTAGAGATTTGTTAGGAACTACAGTGACCAGCTGTTTTGGGATATTACTAAGCCTGTTTTAAAATGAAACTATTTATCTCTGTGTTATTTCTAAAGATTTGTATCTTGAGTCGGTACCAATGGGGAAGATCTTGATGTGAAAAAAAATGGTGGATTTCTCCTTTAGTACATTCTACGGAGGATGCCTGTTTAAACACAATAATGTGTCTTCCAATTCTCTCTGGGATCTCTTTTCACCACAGTTTTTCTTCTTACAGTTAATATTATTCATAACTTCAGATTTATCGACACTCAGATTAATTGAATTCCTCTCTTCAATACAATGCACTCATGCATATATGATGATGTAAGGGAAAATACTGGAGACTCTTACTGCCTTATGATCTCTATGAATGGGGATTATGGATGATTTAAAAACATACACAACCCTTTATTCCCTTTAGATATTTAAACACACTAAAAATAAAATCTTTGTCACGCCTACGGTCCGTCATGACGCTTACATTGGCCAGTTAATCCCGACATACTGCCAAGTATGTAATTCTCCTGCAGCTTGTATGTTGTGACAGGCCTTATGTCCTTTCCCTGGAGGCATGCTGTAAATGTGCTGAATGTCGTTGGTTCAGAAGCCACAATGAAAACAATATTCCATAACACATCTTTTGCAAAATATAGTGATACGATTTGAGCAATATTTGCAGGTTTGCATGTTCCTGCATGAAAGGGACAGTTAGCGTCTCGTTAAAAAAATGCTGTTCGAAGAAAAAGGAAGCAGTTGCATGGATACAAGGCTCGAGCTAAGAAACTGAAAAACAGCCTGAGGCTACATGTTTGTTTGCTGCCTTTGCAACTCTGCTGTGTGTGTGTGTGTGTGTGTGTGTGTGTATAGCGCATGTGTGCATTACATTCTATATGCAATTTTTTCCATGTGCGGGTATTTGTGTGTACAAACTTGTGCTTTAATCTCATTTTATTGACACTACTGCGTTACCTGCTGGATTTTAATGTGGGATGATCTTTTCCTGCCCCTCAGCTCAAGGTGCAGCCAGAGATATCCCACATGCTTCAAAACACCTCCTGTGATGAGCTGGAAGATCAGCAGCAAGGCACGGCTTATTGCCTAGCAGTTGTTCACAAAGGTAATTTATCTCGTATTTATTTATATTTCATTTAGTTTATGAATAGAGGCGTAGCGAGGGGAAAACAGGGTTTAGAAATGCATTTTGAGTGTGATGTAAACACTTGTTGTGCTTCCTTTATGTGGATGTTTTTCCTCAGATGTCTTTAACTGTGAAATAAAGTCAGATTGGGTCAGTGTAACATACACATATCTGTTGACCTTTGTTGACCTCCTGTGGTTTCTCCTGTCAGTTTGCTGTGGTGATGTGTGGGTGTACTTTGGTTGTATCAGACCACTGGTCCTATGATATAGTAAAATCACTTCGCACCACGACGCGACTTTATCAAAACTGAAAACTGAACAGAGAACTATATATTGCAGCTTTGCTGGACTTTCAAATGAACTCACATCAGATACTCTAGAAACAGCATAAATTCTAGATTCTATGTAGCCATTCAAGTTTTCACACATTTTGGATTTTGTTTGTATTAATAGTTTAAAAAAAAGAAAAACCTGCTGCTGCCGATGACTTTACTCACTCTCTAGACAACGTTTTTTGGCCCATTTTAGTGTGCGGAACTTTTTGGTTTATGATCTGATCCAGCTATCTGTAAGACTCTCTTTGTAATTTTGCAGCAAGCACTCCCTGCTGGATATTAAGTTAAAAGGCATAATGTTATAACACAAGAGTGATGGACTGTGGTACAGTTATATTGGGCTCTTACTAGCACCACCCACCATCCTCTTCTCTCCTCTTCGTCACTCATTTAAAACGACTCTCTCTCAGAAAACATTATGACACAGGACCAATTTACTAGCTGCACTTCACTTGGTTAACTAGCTAATGTTGGCATAACAAGTCAAAGCTAAAGTAGCTAGATCTAGAAAGACAGGGAGCCTGGTTCTCTGGTCCTGCTGTTGTTGTTCTGCCACTGCTTTACCAGTAGAAACACCAACATGCATCAGGTGGAATGTTTCTTGTTATAATAACGTGAATTGATTTTGTGTAACAACATTTTTTGATAAAGTGACATGTCATAATAAAAGTTTCTTGTTTAAGCAGAATAAGCAAGAATATTGTAACAAAGAAAATACGCAACAAACTAAAATTAAATATTTTCGTGATGACAAACAAACTGATATTTTTTGCTGTTGTTGTAGTAGTAGTGCCAGCAATACAATACTGTACACCATGCTTACCTGAGAACAGATGCACTACAGCAGAGAGCGGGGACAGGATGAAAGTCAATAAAGTCATCAGCTAAAGCACAGTGTCAAATCTCCTATAATGATTATTGAAAACTGGCTGTTGTGATAATCCTTTGTGATTAGAAAAGAAACAAATCCTCACCACCCCTCTAACGACGGGCCAAAGCAGAGACTTCTGCTGTTATTCATTCGTTTTCACTGCTGTTTGCACAATTTTAATAGGGCATTATTAGACTGCTGGGCATGTAACAGTAGTTTATCATAATTCTAATAATTTACCAGTTTAGCACAACTTCATTGAAATCAATAACACCGAAAAAATCTATAACCCATTCAGGTTTGTGTTTATGTGGAAATTAGGGTTAATGTTACCCTGCAGTGTCAGCTACATTTGTCACACTGGTACATGGTCTACAAAAGACTTTTTATTCTTTATAAACAATAGAAATGAAACTATTAGCTGCAAAAAATATTGTTCCTGCCAACTATTTAACCCCAGCTTTTTCCAAAATTATATTTAACATTAATACATTATGGATGTGTGGTACAGTGATGTAGGCTGAATTAGCATGTAACAATACTCTGTAACTCAAATTGTTTAAAAATCCATACCAATAAATGCATCACACCAACACTTCTAAAAGGTGAGAGTAGGTTTAGAAACACCACAATAGGGCTATTTTGGTGACAGAGACTGTAGCATCCATGTCACTGCTGGTGATATGACAGTGCTGCTGTTTTCAGAGCAAATCATTTGGATCACAGACTTCCTGAACTCCATGGATCTAAAATCAAGTTCATAAATTTTTTTGTATTTGTACTGTAAATAAGTGATTAATAAAATCATTTTTCATCATTTATAAGGGTAAAAGCTTATGGCAGATCCTCTTGGAGCGCCATAGACAGGGCCTTGACACTGGTCTCAGTGGAGTGGCACAGCTGGAAGAACAGCAAGAGATGAAACAGGTAAGGTTGGTTAAATAGCATCTAAGATGATTATTGGGTGATAGGAAAGCCTCTGAACAAATCCAAGTGAAATGTATGGATAATAAACAACAGGTGGAGCCCCAGTGTGATGATGAAAATAAAAAGAGAACTACCTTCCTGCATGAACTTTAGGTAAGCTATCACCAGTCAGGAACATCAAGCTTGTTCAAAATCTGGTTCATGTCCAAGATTGTTCAAAATCTGGTTCATGCTCAAGACAAGGATTTTTACATCCCAACTTCTCTTTTTCACACTACCTCTACATATCAGGGTCAGCTCACTAAATATTTTTAAAAGAAAGCTAAACACTTCTTTCAATTTAGCCTCTGACGAGATATGTTTTTTATACAGGCCTTGATCTCTTATGCTCTTTCCATCACACTGATGCACTTCTTTTAAAATGTTGCATTTTACCTGATTTTATGAATTCTGAATATGAATTATGTACTCCATTTTTAATTTTTATTATTAATATTAAATGTTTGATTCTGGTTCTCCCTGTGCAGCGTGGGTTTTCACCGGGTACTCTGGCTTCCTCCCACAGTCCAAAAACATGCTGAGGTTAACTGAATATTCTAAATTGTCCGTAAGTGTGAAAGTGAGTGTTTGTTTGTTTGTCCTGTGTGTGGCCCTGCGATGGACTGGCGATCTGTCCAGGGTGTCCCCTGCCTTCGCCCTAAGTTGGCTGGGAGAGGCTCCAGCCCCCCCGCGACACCGCAGAGGATTAAGCGGCGTACAGATGTACAGATAATGGATGGATGGATGGATCGATGCTTGATTCCGTCTTATGTTATGTAATATATTTTAATTCATCGTTTATCTCATTTTTATTATTATCAAGTGGGTTTTATTCTCCATCATATTTTACATTATTTATGGCATTCTGGTCCTGTTTTTATGTTCATTCTTTGCCTTTTTATTTTATGAGAAGCACCTGGTGCTTGTCATTTCTTTGTTGTATCCAAGGAGCTATACAAATAAAGTGTGTTATTATTTTCTACAATATCTGTACATAAGATAAAGATAAGATAAACCTTTATTCATCCCTCAGTGGGGGGATTCACAAACATGCCAGCTTTGTTAAGATTAAGGACACATCGTGGTTATGGTAACTAATCTATGGTTACAGGGTGGTGATGATTAGGCATCTAAAATACTGAATTAAACCTGCAATGGCTGATTTTTTTGCCAGCTTCAGGCCAGAAAAAGATAGTGAACACAGCACTGACATATCATAACCCTTTAATCCCATCTAGCAGTTACAGAGCAATCTCTTTTAGCTCTCTTTTTGGAATCTACCAACTCCTGGGGAAAAAAAATCTGTCTCTTTAGTTACTAAATGCTCCGCTATGTTGACCGGCTAGTCTATAGCTGTGTCTGTCTGCTGCTTGGTGCTGAGCAGGTCGACGCTATGAGAGTGGTGAGAATGAACCAAAGTAGTAATGTTATGGTCCATAAAGCTCCACAAAGCCAAGGTGGAGCTGCAGGAGTTATCCCATTCACATTGTCTTCACATTGTCATTTAATATATTGTTTTTGTAAAAGTATTTATTATTGCCACAGAGATAGGGTTCATAATAAAGCAAACCTGAATTGCAGGCCTGTGAAGGGACTCAAACTCCAATCTGCTGCATGGAATTTGGACTTGCTACATGCCTGTCCCCCACCCTAATCTGCCACACCCCACCTCTAGGAAACTCTTGGTTCAAAGTTTAGGAAATGATTCCAATGTCCAATGTGGCTCATTACCCAGCTTTGATTTAGATCAACCTCAACAAATCTACTGCAGATTGCACCTACCACTCCAGTAGCTGAGAACGTCCTGAAGGACATGTAATATGTATATTTTGATCCATCGTGTCAGAAATAGCTGTTGTGATACAGATTGGCTATATTCAGAAATAAATATGAGCAAAACTCGGACTTGAACCTGTGTTACTACCATGTAACTTAAAATCAAGATCTTAGGATCTTGAAAAACAGACTTTTTTTCCTTCCTGTTTTTAAATTAGCTTTAACAGGCTTCATCACGTTCAGACAAACAGGATGTATTTCCACCCACTAACTGGTGACAGCAGATGGTCAGATAGTAAGATTAGATGAGATGATGAAAAGGGAAGACACAAGTGATTGGAAATTGCTGGGTAATTGATTGTTTCAGGCGCATAAAGTGGACGAGTCTCCCTACTGGATTTGGTTATTTTGACACTCAATTTTGTTATTATGTTCATCATTTCAGCCAGCACTGTCATTTCTGCCCTTGCACTGTTTCCCTTGATGATCGACCCATTAAGTTCGCACTTAGATTTATTGACCTGGTGATCTTTCCGAAAGTCTTTCTGAACAATTCTCCATCCCAGTGGTTCTCCAAGTGGCCTCTGGGGTTCTTCAGAGATTTGCATGGAGATCCCCAGAAAACGATGAGAAAAGATTTAAGAATTACTGTCCCTACAAGTTGACTTACAACAATGTCTCATTGTCACCTTCGTGGCCAAATTTTCTGCAATTTCCCTGGCACACGATGATGTCCCCATTTTTTAACCCTGCCTGTAAAGTTATTATTGGTTGATTCTTTTTCTGACCAGAGGGACGCTGCTGCCAGTAAGCATGAGCAAATTCTACCAATGACTAGGCTACCCCTGCATTTAACAGTTGGACAACAGAAATATAATAAAACAAAACAATTATGAGTATAAATTTCATGACAGGTTGGAAGCATCAAGAAAATTGTGTAATCTTGTTTCATCTTTTTACACAATTTGTACGACATTTGATGGGTCACCTTGTCTCTAGCTGAATTCACTCACAACAAAAATCTAAAATACTTTTATGCTTATAAGTCTAATTAAGACAAACAGATGAGCAACAGAATATTGCGGTCATTTGCATTTAAGAACTATTCCTTACTCTAAATAACATCCATAGCCCAACCTCCACGTCCATCAATCAATTATGTTACAAGCTTGGTGGGGAGTCGTTTTATTGGTGATAGACAAAGCTAACTCAGATGTTAAAAGTGGTATGTGCAAAAGATATTCTCTCAACTTCTGCATCATGTTTCAGCTGTAAACATTGAGACGTAAAAGAGGAGTAACGTTTTCTTTCATGTTCATTTCAGTGAACCTGTATCCTTTTGACTGTCACCCTAATGTCAGGAGCATCATACAACATCAGTCACATGTGGGTGTGACATTTCCTCTGTATACATACAGTATGCCTGTTGTACACTCAGACTCTTTTTACTGACTGGCAAAAAAGCAGACAGAGCACACCTTCACCGCCCAGTGCCCATGAATGGTTCTAGCTTTACTTTCATTCAGAGCTGTCAAATGGGACAGTACTCTGGTTTCAATCCAAAAGCAGCAGATTTTTTGGCTATTAAACCACTGCATAAGAGGAGGACATGACGTGATGATGTAATTACAGTAAAAGAGCACAGAAAACACGATGGAAATACGGTATTTCTGTTTGTAGTCACCATCAGTCCACATAAATACTTTTATCTATTGCTATATCCACAACAAAGAAGTTGCATGCTTCATGCACCTCAAGATTTCTGTTTCCTTTGCACTTTGTCACATTATCTTTGTAGCGATGCATCAATTTTTTGATGTCAGCAAAATGTGAAAGCTTTTTTACAATATTTGGCCTTTTTAGTGTTTCTGCTCAAGTTTCTTTTCACACGTTGAAAATGTGCATACAGATGGATGGAAATGCACTTGGTGAAGTTGGTGTTAATGATCATGAAAGAAGGCAAGATACAGTACGATTCATCAGGATCCAACATGGAGTCTGCCATGTTTCTTGGCCATGTCAGAGCAAAAATAGAAAGCAGTCTGATCTCTGCATAAACCTAAGCACACGTGGTAGGCAGGAAATTAACCCTGGTGGCTGGTATAAATGTAGAGAGCATTGTACAGCTTCTGTGCAGTTTAGTCTCTTCCTGGCTTGGACAAAATGTTGCCAAAATAATGTCAAGTCAAGACTGCAATTCTCAAAACTCTCTACCGTACAGCCTTATTGACTCACATTCATATTGTTTAGCAAAGCATGTTCCATCAGTGGACATAGACAGTGGTGAAGTATGATCACCACCTCAGCCTGTCTAACTGTCGCATTGATTTTTTGAACACATGGACATATTGCAAACCGAATCATAGACAGATCGCGCTGAGGACAAACTGCCCCCCTCCCCCGCACCACAGACCGGTGGCCTGCTCAGCAATGCAGCAGTTACCCCTCCTTATCCCCTCCACATTCCTGCCAACAGCAACACGTCAACACAACTCCTCTGTTTAGAGAGCTGACAGCCTCACAGTCATACAGGTGACAATCAGTCCCCACTCCAACCGCATACATCTTTTGATTACATGCCATTACTGTCACCTAGCAACTGTATGTGTGTGTGTTTGTATGTGTCACCTAACGTTCTGTTTGTGTGCTTGTTGAAGTATTGGTGTGCATTACTGTCAGCCAACATCCTTTCATAGCATCTCCAATGGAAATGTTGTGCTGCATGCCAGTGAATAATAGACAGCCAGAGCTGCTAAACAGGGACACTTAATGAAGACACAGTCCCTGACACAGCCACTCACTGTGGCACTGATGGACCCGGGTTTGAATGATAGCATGGTTGTTATGGAGATGTGCAGCTAGAGCTTTCCATACAATAGGTTCATGCTCAGGAAATTTCATTATGCAGCTGTGGCCACTTTGTGGTGCTTAAAGGGGAAATCCACTCTAAAACTGTTCCACTGTTTAAAAAAAAAAAGCTGCTGGCATTATCTCGTTCTTTTGTGGGTGCATTAGGTAGTTTGGCAGTGCATTTCGCTCATTTCTCTGCCTACGTGAATTAGTTGTTGAATTGGAAATGAAATGGAGAGATTTTGGAGGAAAATTCCTGGTAAATGTTGTGGTCAGAAAGGATCTGTCACACAGGTGTGCACATATACTGGCAGCTAACTACAGCTTCAGCTAACGTCTGCATTGGACGCTTGTGGTGAATGAACGCAAGCTCTAGAAATGCTCCTGTGGATGAATCAACAAGAACGGTGATTGGGTGATTCTGCAAAATCTCAGAATATATCCAATGCCGGCATTTTTTTTAGAATTCTCACTTTCTACAATATACGTGGATGACATCTATGGGAATACTAAGGTTTTGGTTAGTAAAGCTAAAGATTGCTGAAGCTGAAGATCCATTGTGGTAATGGCAGATGGATTAATTTATGGTTGGGGTTACAGTTGAAGGAAAAACCATGGTTACAGTGTACAGAGCCATTTTTAGACATGCTCCCTGGGCCACCCCCAGCAATCAATCTTTCCACTGTAATATATTTCATAAACTTATATATAGATTTGATTATATTGAAGTGCTTTATCATTGAACTTTATTCAACTTCACTCAACTTCCGGACAGTGTCATGTCATCATCTGTTAATAACTAACATATGTCTTGTTCTGGTCTTAATCATATTCAGGATATGATACGAAGCATAAGGAGTGTTTTATGTAATGAAGCACAGGTATTATCACTATCAAACTTTACCTTATCGTGCCCTAGCCATGTTTTAGAAGTGTGCTAAAATTAGTGAATAAATTAGATGTGTTTAACAGCTAAAAAGCTCTGCAATAAGAAAATATAACGCTAATGTAGCCCACCTTTACCCACTGTACTAGGTAAGGGCCTCCTAGGTTCTTCTATGTAGGAGGCTATTAAAGACTAATAAAGGTCAACTACTTTATTTAATTTACTGCCTCTTCCTACTACCCTTCAAAGTACTATATTAACTCCCATTTCACCTTTAACACACTCAGGGATCAAATCACAGTCACACACTTGTAAACTAGGCAAAACGACCAAACTGTAAGTTAAAACTTGTAATTCACTGAACATGTAAACAAACAATATACACATCTCTCACCTGAAAACATGTCTGCTCTCAGATTCTGCACAATAACTAATAAGCTCTTTGTGAGAGGCCCACTCACCAATCACACACACCCTCACACCAGCCAGCTTATTTAGCTATAAAAACCTTATAGTTGCAGGCCTGAGCGATGCTTGGGAACAGTGAGGCTCAAAATTTTATGTGCAGTGCACTCTATGAGTAAACCAAAATAAAAAAGTACCTGATTTAGTAGTTCAGTGCGTAAAGACTCTGGTCCAAGTTCACGTGATGAGGAGAAGCCAAACCCGTGTCCTAAGATGGCGGCGCGATCACCCGTTGTCCAGGTTGTTGTCCAGGCCTACACTCCCGTGAGCGATGTCCAGAGAAAACATAAAATCCAAAGGCACTCTTCTAGCAGTCTCTTAGCACTTCACTTACGACCAATCTTCACATCCAGGCCGGAATGATGAAAAAGTAGTCTCAACAAGGTGAGTTAGCTTAACTAGTTCTCATGCGAAACATCCACTTAGCCAGTGAATGCTAAATGTCCCCGTGCTAAACCGCTTCAAAGTACCACAACACACCCTACTGCAGGACAAATTTCCAGCTGAAAATGTCCATAGGTAATCCAAAAAGCATTAAACGAGTGTCCATTACCAACCATTGGGTTAACGATCAAGAAACTAATTTATCTACTTAAACAGTAGCACACGGGTCAACTTCTACCTGCATCTCTCGCTGTCAAGCTAGTGCATATATCCCTTCCGGTTTTCACTCACGTAAAGCTAATACAACAAATGACTGGCACCGGTTGTATACAGACACAGCACTTCCTTTAGCTCTTCATAATAAAACAACAATAAAATACATCAAAAGCGTTTTATACTTTACTTGTTCTTAACTTATTTATTATTTTTTAATCTTTTTAAACTGTAACATACCTTATGAACTTTATCAATGCATTAACATATTTGTCAGGGTTACACTAATATACTAAGCTCTAACATTTTTTCAGAATATGATGGAACATGAATTCAAAGGCTACATGGTTCCTACGCAGCTGTTTGAGCAAATGAACCACAGGGTCACAGAGTATCAGCCCCCAAAGAGCTTGTCCTCCTACACAGTCTGTCTGTAGTCTCCTGTCAGGTGTTTAGTGTAGAGAGAGAAGAGGCAGAGGCGGCCACCTAGCTTGACTCCAAACCAAAAAAAAAAAAAAAAATGGCACTGATGTGTATTTAAAAAAAGCAAACATTAATTGCAGGAAATTGATGGGAAACAAACTCAGGTCTCTCAAAAGTCAGAGGAATTAAGCGCCCACCACGACCCCAGGTAGTTCTGTCTTACCACACATTGAATCTTTTTATCTGATCGGAGGAAAATTGACAGGACAGCTATGAATCTCAAAATGATACTCCAAAATCTATGTTCTGAGAATCAAACACTCACCTTTGGTTAGCTTGAAAGGTGATTCAAAACTTTAAGGCATGTATCCTATTATAGAAAGTGGAATATAAAGGTATATAAAGAATGGGCAGAAGCTTTGTTTGTTTGTTTGTCCCTGCAGCGCTCTACCTTGCATTTATGGTCAGTTATTCACTGACACCATCTAATTGCTGGCACATGTCTCTCTTCACTTTAACTTAAGATGTCTGCTTTGAGAATACTGGAGTTGCTCTAAATATGATCATCTACAAAATGCCCTAAGTGTGAATGAGCAGGTGCAAGAATTTGTTTTATTGCATATTGCATGCGATGGAGACTAATTGTCCCAGTTTTTTTGCATACATCAATAATATTTTTTTCACTTGTTAAATATATGAATAAGACTTCTAGGACTGACTTACATTCAAACACGGCTTTATAAGACATATTTTTGCTGTGTGCTCCCCATTTTAAGTTACCACTCATTATTAATTGATACATTTGCTATGTAGATACAATCCTTTGTTCGAAAATATTCTGTGTAAAACATGAATTTAACATCAAGGTTTGATGTCAGCCCCCAGAATCAAAGAGGCAAAAGCTTCTATCTGGAGTCGTCACTTTGCACTGACGTTCAGCAGTCATACAGGGACACATCCATCACATTGGAGGCAGACGTACCAATTTCTGCTCTGACAGCAGTCTCAACAGACATGACTGCACTGCAGCTGGAAGTTTTTGGTTTTTTTTTTCTCACAGGAAATTTTCCCTCTCTCACCATTCCTGTCCCTTTGGCCGTCTTCTCTTTCTTTCTATGTATACAAAAGCTGGATGCAACAAGGGCTATTGTTGGGAGTACAAGAGGTCATTTGGGAAATGCAGAGATTCTCAACTTGGGCTTCAAGGTCGAAACAGAAAAGAAATTAAAATGTAGATTACAAGATGTGAGGGTTGTGTGGTAGGAAAATAGAGAAATTTGGTAATGACCTTTATTTTTCAATCCAATGGATAGATATAGCCACATTTAAAGAGTGAGTGGTTTGCAACACGGACAGAGTCTTAGCCACTGGGAAGCACAGGGAGAATTACTATGGAGCAAACTGGTGGTTATTAACCAAACTCAGAGTATCTGAGCCACAGGGAACACCAAACAGCCACAGAGACAGGCTGACAGAAAGGAACACAGAAGCTGCACAGGAACTTAAGGCTGAGGTGAATCTTTGGATAAAACAAGGCAGGTAGAACAAAAAGCAGGCAGGGTCATCAACAGAATTAGTTCAAGGTTAGCTGGAGAGTCTGTCCTGACATGAGAGAACAATCTGGCAAAGGTTGCACAAAGAGGTGAGGCTTATATAGAGTCCTGATTGGTGATTGAATACAGCTGGGTGCACAGGTGAGCTGATAAGGTGGGAGTGGCCGGCAGGTGAGGTGAGGCAGAGGTGGGGTCAGTGGAAAAGTACTGGGACATTAGTGTAGAACTATGACAGGCAGAACTTAGACATGACAGGACTGTGGCTGCACTGTTACATTTTAGTATAAGAATAAAGAGTTTTGAGTCTTGTAAAAACAAACACAGCAACATTTTTTTGCTAAATATAAATCTGATTTTTAGAAAATCAATATCTACAGTATGTACATGGAAAAAATATAGTATGTATTTTAAGTTTTTTGGTTTCATGGCGGTGCCCCCTGTTCTTACATATACCTTTAACCTTTATTACCATTAATGGTTTATTTATTTATTTTTATTTATTTATTTATTTTTTTACAATTTTGGGCTGTGCCAGAGGGAAAGAGTTGTTTTAGGTGGTGGTCTTATAACACACTGTGAGATAGTCCATCTAGGGATCATTTCTGAATTCACATGAGCAAAATGCATCAAAATTTTGGCAGTGACAGTGTCAGAAATTTAGCCACTGTAACACTGTTACAAAGTATATTTACCATAAACACACTATTTGGCTAACATAGCTTCACTTCCCTCAGGCATTTCTGTGCCTTGCATCAGATTGTGACCAAGACTTGATCTGACCCATCCGGCACACTGTGACAGATGGGTGAACCTGTATGACTGTTAGTCAGACAGAAGCATGACACAACGCATAGAGAGAAACAGATTATACACAGCGATCCACATTAAGCTGCCAGCTGCTTGTAGGACGCTCCAATAGTTTGCTCTTGTGTTCATGGTTTTGGAAAGGCAAGAATTAAAGACAGTGTGGCACGTGGAGAAATCCAAAGCCTGACAGGCCTGTCGTGCCCAGTTATGGTTAAGCTATGGCTGGATCATTGCTGTTCAGAGGAGGGGTTTAGCGAGTGGTGAGTTTGAGGTTAAAAAGAGTATTTGTGATATATCTAAAAATACTGTTTATGTTTCAGTAATAAAAAAAAGTCAACAATCCCTTTTACAAAGATTGAAGTCAAAAGCAGGATGAGTGATTGTATTTTGAACTATTTTCATTGATTTTACTTGACAGTTGCCTCCTGGCTCCCCAAGAATAAACTAGCTCAGCAGTAACTAAAGAAACGTCTTTCTATATGTACACATCTGAGAAATTACGGATGCCAGAATAAAGCAGAAAATGTCACAGCCATTTAAAAATGCCGACAGTTACAACTCTCTGCGCTCAACAGCTGACGTTTTTGTTCAAATGAAAATTCTCCAAAACATCCAACAGCCCATTCAAGTTATCGGCCAAAGTTGAAGAAAAGCGCCACTGGCTCTGTCTCCCAACGCTGGCCCTTTGAAAAATGAGGGCAAGTCAAAGTTAATAATTATATTAAAAGCCTGCCCTGGTGATGCATTCTCTTTTGACACATCCATTTGTCACGCTTGTGTAGTGAAATGTTTCCCTCTGATAAATATTTTCAGGGATCAAAATGGAGCACTGTGAAACATTATTGGAAGAGACTCATTGATATTTTACCCACAAGGCAACAGTCGGCATTTAAGAGCACTATACTAAATAAAAGGATATTGATTTGCCTAAATGAATGCATGGCCTAACCTTCAGGAGTGCATGAATTGAGGGCGTGTGTCTTGTAAATTACTAGTGGCAGACATGCTTTAATATCTGCAAGAAGCGCTGTGGTTCTTCTACACATTGTGAGCATTGTGATATACTGTACTGTACATCATGCTATACCAGCGTCTGGGCTCACCAGCTGAGCAGAGTAAACTTTTGTTTTACGACTTGGGAGCAGAGACTAACAGGAAAGCCGTAGGTTGGCAGAAAACTTGACAGTTTCTCGACCTCTATTTTACTTACAAAATTGCTGACTTTGACCTGTACTAGCTGCAGTGTGGTTTTATAGGTCCGTGTGGGACCGGGCTTGTAAACAGAAGATGAGACAATAAATTCCTACTCTGTGAAACAGTCAAGTGATTCAGTTGCGGCTGTTGTGATGCTCCTGGATATACAAAACCTGAAATATGGCTCAGCAGAAAGACGGCCACTGTCTGACATGGGCTGTGTAAAAACTTTTCTTTTTAAAGTGATGCCTGGCTCACGTTGATGATGGCCTTACAAAACTACAGAGGTCATTCCCAACCGGCTGTCTCTGCTCAAATCTGGCACTTTCTGCTTCCTACATCCTCTACAGCAACTTCTTGTCAGACACGGGTCTTTGATACACATACATAGATGGCTTCACAGACTCAGATACATAATTGATTTTAAGCTGGTGGTGAGATGGTAGCTTTTCAGAATAAAGCAGTGGAGCATCTGTTACATTCATTTGAACACTCTGTATTGTCACACTCAGTGGTGTTGTGTGCTGTGTTCAGACACACTGGCCATGTTCTGTGGAGGACACTGGGTCTCCTTCAGGTTTCTCATTCTCATCACTGTATGTAACACGTTTCAAGAATTCAAAAAACCTTAACGTTTTTGGTGGAAATGAATTGCTTATTCTTCGTATGTATATTATCACAAGGTTCAGGGTTGGTTGACCCAATATTTTTAAAAGGATTAATCACATACAGTTGAAAATAATAATAAAAAGACTCTAGTTATGAGAGAAAAAAAGTTTTTTGTTTGTTTAGTTTATTTAATATTAATAAAGAAGAGAGAAAGAAAGGATGCTTTTTGTAAAACTGCAGGTTTTAGCTCTCGATTACTTTGTTCTCTGGTCTTCTGTTGCTGAGCTACCTGGGGTTAGTGTTTTACCAGAGTTATTAACGTGTAAAAAATAATAACAATGAAACAAACAAACAACAAAAGGAACCATTCTTTCCACAGGAACTCCCATGGATCTCCTTTCTTCAGCATCGCCTTTAGAGAGTAATTTAACTCTTAATCTGGATTTTTGATTCAGGGGACTGAAGAAGATGCCACCACTATTTCAGTTTCAACCACTGAATTTGGGTTGCACAAGTGAAATGCGAGACGTTTTGTAGCAATGGTTCTCTGAATTGTACGTGACTGCCAGATGTTATATCAAGGCGTTTAAACATCGGAAAATGGCTGAAACGCGGGGGAGAGATAGAGGAAGACTGGAGACAGATCTGACAGAGCTGTGACAGTGGGTGCCAGCAGTCAGAGTTAAAATACATTTTTTGAATTTGTGAAGGGGGTGTGTTCAAGATAATTTACTTTTCAAAGAGTCACTTAACACCCCCTGAAATCTTGTCTTTGCTAACCTCCAGCGGTTTAACTTTTCACCTTGTTGCTGTGATGGGCTCCGTGACATCTCTGCTGGGTGTGATTACAGGTGCATCAGTGCATCAGTGATGCTGACGGTGGTGGTGGTACCACATGAATAACACAATAGGTCCAACTTACACATGCAAAAAAAAAGTAAAAAATAAAGCCATCAATTGGCCAGTGTAGACAGCTGTATAGATTAAAATGGACCTGAACTGTCAGACAGACATTAGACAGAGAACTGAAAACCTTAAAGGAATGCTTGGACATTTTGGCAAATACACTTATTTGTTTTGTGGCTGAGACTGAACTTCATTGGTTAGCTGAAAACAATGGCTTCATTGGTCGACTGAGACACATATCCGGCACGCAGCCCTCATAAAATGGCGATGGTCATTCTTGTACTTTGGTTTTTGTACAGAGATATAACAAGTTAACGAGATATAACAAATTAATTAGAGGGCTTTGGAGGTTCTCAGTAGTTTCCTTTACCTTTGGTCAGAGCCAGATTCACTGTTTCCCCCCGTTTCCGGCCTTAATGCTAAGCTAACCTAACCGACTGCTGGCTTCAGAGATGGGTTTAGTGATTGAGACGCTAAAAGGTTCAAAGCACTTAAACCCCATTTTCAGGGCTGGCAAGGCTGCGCGCACCAACTCCTTCAGGCAACACTGCAATATGCTGCTTTTGCATGATAAAGCCATTCATCACTCTCTAAAGATTTGGGGGTGCATTCCATTTGCACCCGTCCACCCTCTATCATTACTCTCCATCATTACGTTTCAAATCTACTGTAGCTTTAATGTCTCCTGGCCTGTGCTCTCTGGGGATAGAGAGACAGAGACGGTGGGAATATGGATGAGACGGGCCACGCTGTCAGTCTAGAAGCTCTAAAAAGGCCAGCAGTGAGTGGTCAGTCAATGCAGCGGCTGTATCACCGTTATTCAGATCAGATTGGGACAACAGCAACAACTCAGCCACAGATTCTTTTCACAAAATGATATTTTAATTATATGATTTTCCTGGATGTTTCCATTAGCTCCTATCAGCTACAAACCAGTGCTGATGTTATGCTTTAAGTGTTTGGTGAGACAGCAGTGGAGCCTGAATAGTAGTATTAATAAGTGGGGGAAAAAAGTATAGTAGTTTTTCAGCTCACTTCAGTGAAACCATGGTCTTTGGAAAAGCTTTTAGCACTCCATGTTGTGTGCAGTCGTTAAGTGTCTCTAAGTATGAAATAAATAGATGTAGACAGTTCACTTTTACTAATATTATTGCCTGGGAACATACTGTTCCCATATCTATGCATAATTAATTATAAGAGCCATAAAAGTGTCTTACAGTATATCTGCAATCATAATGCATCAGATGACTATAATAGCCTGTGAGGTCAGGTAACAGTGTCGCTGCCCACTTCGCATGCAGGTTACAAGGTGTTAGACACATCATGGTGCTTTCTCTTACTGTGGAGATGCAGAGGTGGTTATGGCTCCTGTAACACCTTTATGACAGCTCTCCTCCACACACACCGTATCATGCTCTTTTATTTCTGTCACGTTTGTGCTCACACACACACACTCCTTCACTTGATATATATTTTTTATGTTGTATTTATTTCCATTTTGCTGCACTGAATATGGCACCTAGGCAATGCCATTAAAATTGTACTATGCTCTTCTGAGGGCTTGAGATTGTATGTAACATAGGCCTGTTTGTGTAGGGAACAGTCTTTTGTTTTGCTTTGAAATTGCGTTGTGCCCTTTGACCCATGTTAGTGGCCTGACTCTCGAGGCGGCAATGTTAACACACTAAACTAACAAGGCGACCATAGTAAACATTAGACCTGCTGAACAAGACAGCAAAATTATTGACTTTACAGGTGTTTAAAAATATTTCGCTCCAGAAGCTTGGAGATGTAGTTATATCCGCAGGGCTACTTGGTGAGCTGCTCTAGTTGACAAGCTATCCACTGGTCAAAAGAATAGTGGTAGTCAATTGTAGCTTTCCCAACTTATTTCTAATTTATTTCTTTTTGCTCACCATACACAAAAGGAAAAACACTTGAAGCAGTGACTATTAGTGACACTAAAACCTGTCCAAACATTGTATACCAATACCTATAAACACACAAAAAGCAAAAGACACTATTACTCACTGGAAACAACTGGCAGAGGCCATAATTATACCCAACATCCCATAATAACACAAGGCTTTTTCTAATTCCTTATGACTGTTCATATACGAGATTATAACGCAACTCTTCCGTGCATTATGAATGCATTACACAGCTTTATAAACATGACAGTGTTTTCCATAACGTGTTTGCCCACAGTTGTTCGGTGTTACACAAAATGAAAGAACTGATTTAGAAAAAAGCTTACAACAGATACAAGCATGAAGCTGAAATGGAATAAAACACCTGGACATACCAGAAAACAGGAACATTAGCTGATATGATTGAATGACCCATCACTATTGTGAGCCTTACAAGAAAGAGACAACTATCAGACATTTAGAAGAAGTTTCACTTTTGACCTTTAATTAAGTCAACATGGAAAACATGATACATCTTTTCAAAACCTACTTCAGTTCAGTGTACCGACTTGTCTTGCAGTCCCTGGACATTGAGGCTAACACAGAGCCCATTTGTCAACACCTACCAACGTCCCACTGAGCTGTCATGAGCCCATTGCTTTACAATAGTATGTATTGGTCCAAATTATCTGTTAAATTCCTTTTACCGTGCTTCTGCTTGGAATCAGTGTGAATGATTTGTGAAATGTCTTTAGTTCTTATCTTCATTGTCTCATTTTACAAATTGTTTTCCTCACCTTGGCAGTGAACTTAATTTGAATATTTTAAACAGATGTCATCTCAGTTTTGTGTTTGCTGGTTGATCAGCTTCTTCATCTTTTTTATTAAATAGTAATAATTGTTTCTTTGTAGTTAGCACGAGCGGCAACAGTTCCCATTAGCAGAACAGTCAGGTAAAAACACATTACAGCCTCGGATACGGAGTTTGCCTGACAGTTATCTGAGGGCAGCACAGTGAGACAAACCAAGGTAATGAGTGTTTGGCATTGAAGATGACAACAAAATAAAAAAAATAAAAAATAAAAAAAGATCTTACAGTTGACGGCACACAGATACCTTTAAGGACTAAAGCCTCGCAAACAGAAACATAGAAAATAGAACAAGTCTATGGCATGAAAGAGAGATGTGAAATGAAAAAGAGCCAAGGTCTCTGTCGTGTTACCCACCATGCACTGCTGTGTGAGTGTTTGTGTGTGTGGGTGGGCACGGTGTTCTTTTGAGACTAACACTGGATTTTGACACACTTCAAAAATGTATTTTTGAACTGAAATGATAAGATAAAACTAGGAAGAGTTAGGAATGAATAACAGGTTGTTCTCTGTTGTTAACTCTGGCGTGATATTTATTAGCTTGTACCTATAATCATTGATACGTTAGGAAGCGTGTCAACTAATTATCAATGCACTTCTTAAAACACATTGACAATAATTCAGAATCTGTAGTTTTGCGCTGAGAAAATAAATTCATCCAAAAATCTGTGCTACATCTTGTTTGAGCATTGATGGCTGTAATTGTTCAACCACCATACACCTTGTTGGTTTTGATCATCCTTGCCACATAAAACATCCGACGACAACTGTTCAAGTGTGGTTTCACCATTTTCTTATCTAACAGCAGCTGGCAACAGTGCGCAGGGTGTGAAGGCAGCTCTCTTTCAAAATGTAGTGAGCAGGTTACATCACTGTCTCCGTCTCTCTCCTCTGCTCTCTGTCTGTGTCATGGGTGTATGAAAAGCTGCAGGTCTGTGTGTCTGTCTGACCGAGGCCGGGGCTGAGCTCACACACACACACACACACACACACTTCACACATTTCACACACTTCACACACACACATCTCACACTCACACGTGAACAGAGCAGAGAGGCAACATATGTGCTTTAGAATGTAACGACCATGAAAAAAAATCACAAGCTCACAAGTTTTATTTGTCCGACTGCTTCGTTCGTTCACTCTCTAGCTTGCTCGACCACTCTCTTCCTCTTCATCTAGTTGAGCCATGAGGAGGCGCTAGCTTTGAATGGTGTGTTTTCAAACAGCACCCAATAAATCCCGCCAAGTATACGTATAGATAATCATATATCGGTCAGGTTATACTTACATTACCTGGATAAACTTTTGGCTTCTCTACAACCTGTCTGATTATCTTGGCCATTTTTGTAGCAATGTCACCACATTTAGAGATGTCAGCCAGAGCTATGAAAATAAAAGCCAAGTTGTAGTGAACTATTGTTTTCCATAACCTGGTCCTTCACCCGGGCCAGCTCCATGGAGAGTGTAAGATGTGGCTGAAAGCATTGAAGCTCAGGATGGATCATTGTGTTTGATTCTCTGTATTATAGCCACGTCTCAAAGGCCAAGAAAACATTCAAGTCAAGCGCCATGTGTTCTCTTGAAACTGTCCCTCTCTTGAAACTCATTTGCTGGTGGTGGTATACTTCCACTGTCACAAATGAAGGTTTTTCTATATGTTCAAGAAAGACTAATTGTAAAATCAAAATGTTTCATGCAAACAGTGGAGTAAGCATTAAAGCTGGTGATAGAATGTGAGAGAGTAAAAGCTGCCAGAAAAGCCGTACAGAAAACACATTATATTCCATGCATATAGCAGATGTCTCATCTTAATGACAGCAGTCTGAGTCTTAGTTCTCTTGTAAATGTGGCTGTCAGAGCTCAAAGGCATGCTGCTGGGTTTAAGGTGTCCACTGGGTGCACAGGGACAATTTCTGCTCCTGGGCTGTTAAAACTACTGTACAATAAAGAGCATTTGGCTAAAAAAGTAAAACATTTGGGTCTGCAAAATTAATAGAGTAATTCATTTGCTGTGGAGCAGCTTCAGATTTACATGTTAATGAAATTTTAGCCTCAAGGCTCTGGCTCTGTGGTTTCTGGCTTTGAAAAAAGTTAATGCTCCTGCAGCAGTGAACTTTAACAGACAATGCAGAGGCTGTTGGGTAATTTTGTACACAATTATAATACAAGAACATGTTATTTACAATTTATTTATTTACGAGTTAGGTGGAGAAGCTTGCTGTAAGTACAGCAACTGCAGTCCCAATATGACACCCTGCGTGGCTGCGACTGGAGGCTACCTATTCAACAGTACATTTGAAGGGCAGTTATATAATATATAAAAATAATATGGATGAGGATAAAGGAGCAGAGAGAATACAGTGCTTACATCGCTGTTACCGACTGAGGTTACACAACTAAAGGACAGACCACGAGACAGTCTGATAAATCAAACCAAAAATGTACTGAATGTTGTTTCAACCCAACAAAACATTATTTTTAAAGGGGAGCACATATGACTGCTTTCAAGGTATTTTAAGGCTTGACAACCATATCTTTTCATTCCTGTGTCCAGTAACAATAGCAATTAAATCTGTGAATCATAATGAAAAAAAACCTGTTTATCTCAATGGAACTAGAACGATCAGCTGTGGTAATCTTGGCCAATAATAAAAGAATCTTGACAGTGCTATCCTTTGTGGGTAGGCAGCATAGAGTTGAAGTAGAAATAGAGGAAGCTGTTGTAGCTGATGAGCTGTGTTGCACCATACACTCTTATTTATTTAACCTTCCTCTGTCAGAAAAAAGTGCGCCACAAAAGAGACATGGATTTCATGTCTATATGCGCACTCCTTCTCTCTGGGATATTTTGATTCATTAGATAAATTCAAAGCTACATTAGCCGTCTTGAGTCACGACGGTCTTGTAAACCGTGACACTGATTAGTTAGATTATAGGCCGCAGTTTACGGGACTGTCACGACCCCAGGTGTCTGGATACCCTGTACTGAATCTAGTTGTCGTATTTGCAAGACGGATAGACTGAAAAAAAGACACTGATCTCACCTGTTGATTTGTGTTTGTTGACGAGGCATCACGAGAAGTGATTAAACAGTGTGCCGATTCTACTTCATTTAGTCTGTCCCTGCCATGTAGCCAAGCAGCTAGCTATCCAGGAATCTGCAGATATCAGACTGATATCTTTGTCAGGAAACACAAACAGCAGGAAATACATAGGTGTGCAGACTTCTCTGCTCCATCTCTGCTGAAACATTGTCTAACCAGATGTCAACTCTAATGTCAACATACTCTTAAAATATGCATGACGACGACAGCCTTGCAGGTGGTACAGGTTTTTATGACTCTTGCTCAGCTGTCCTGCACATGAAGAAAATAAGATGCTTCAAGCATGTTCTAGTTTCACAAAAAATGGTTGATTGAAATAATGAACTACCTCAATTAATTGAGTCAACCAGCCCCCTACTTTCTGGTGGGACAGTGCCGGGTCAACCCCCACAGGTGTTTTCACTTATTTTAGCTGTGTGGGTATGGGCAGACTAGATTTTGCACTTGATTCATAAGGCTCCCTTTAAGTTTTTAACCTGTTCAGATGGTTCCAACTTTACCATTCGTATTACTACATGGAGTCATAATTCCCATCATAGCATCCCTTAATTTCAACCTGAGCAGAGGTCTAATCAGCTAGAACAATCGTAAGTTGGAAATTGGAAATTCAGATTATTAACACAATAATGCCAATATAGTCCATCATGTAGACAACTGACTGACTCCTTAACAACTTGACTCCACCTCCATCTTGACTACACTCTGTGTTGATCAGGACTAAAACTCATTCTTTGTGGAACTGTCTGATATCCGCTCACACAGCCGTAGTTGTTTATAGTGCCCATATTATCATGAATTCATCACATCTACCTTTAAACCATCTTAGGTAGTGATATGTCAATCATCATCATTAAACTTTACAGTAACTGTACACTGGTCAGTCAACTTTCTTTCCTCATCGGGTTAATTCATGTGTGTCCTAAAGTTCCTAAAAGTGCTCAGCTCAGTACTTTTATAGCTTCTACTGTACCTGAAACTCTGGTTTGGAGTTTAGTTTCTCCTGCCTTAGTATCTGAACTTTCACACTCTCCACCGATGAACTGGCAGGATACTTTTATGGCAAAGTAATTATACGAAATACACTGTTAACAGAGCTTTATTAGGGCTAGTTTTCCACAATTACAACAGGTTTAATCCACCAGAAATGGACATTGTCTATGCTATTTGGTCAGTGGGTCAGTTTTAAATGTTGCTGGGAGGAATCGTACAGACAGAAGTGCAGTGGGTTGAAAAGAACTGCAGGCTGTGATTTGTGACCAGCACACCTCCAACACGTCACCAAAGTAAACAGTTTTACCTCGCTGTGCAGTGCAGTGGAAAAAACGTTCACCATGCCAGCGCAGCTCCACTGCTCGCAGCACTTCACAGCATGGCCCGACCCCCCCGCTAAGGAAGAACCCTGTATATTATCTTCATACAGGGTCATCCAACACAGGGGACGATGGTTGCTGTGAAATCAGAATGAAATGGTGACTTTTTCTTTAATGCCACTATGAGGTAGACATTTTTGATTCAAACAGTAGTTTGATGGATTCTCATGAGATTTGGCATTCATGTGTCTATATGATTCATGATCCGCAGAGAGTGGTCATAAAAACTTTGATCCCCTGACGTTGTACTGTGTTTAGAGCATTACACATTAAACTAAGACTTCACCTGCTCAACATCAACATGCTTGCTTTGCCATTTTGAAATTGTTGACAGGGTAATGATTGCACTTTGCTCACTTCTGTGCTTAAGTACAACCTCACAGAGCCACTAGCAAGGCTGGAGCCTCTTGTCTTGGTTCTTATTGTGAGTATCTTGGTCGTCTGGAGTTAGTGAATTATCACAGCTTGATTGTCAGTGTTTTTTTTTTTTATTAGGATTTTTTTTTTTAAGAGTTTAGCATTATTTTGATTACTCTGCAGTTATACTTTGTTGGCTGACTCAACATAAGTGGTGCTAAACGAGTTCCACTGGGTGTTGATATAATGGCTGCCATTTTCAAGTGAATTTTGAGACCTGAATAACAGAGAGAGAGCATAGTTTAGAAAAGTCTAAATTTTAAGGTTAACTTACTGCCATGTAGTGGTTTGAAAGCATTCAAATTGTCCTTTACTGTTCTTGACAGGGAATTCTAGGTTTGGTTATGAGTTACTGCAGTTATTCACAGTCATTTCAGGACCAAGGAAGAATCAAAACAATTAATAGATGCAATGCAAATATTTGCTTATTACTTACTACAGCATTTTCACATTACAGTATTGAAATAGGACCAAGATCAATAAATCTGTCATTTTAAATATGTCAAAAAAAGACAGACAGTATTTACAGGACACAGGACATGTTTGTTTCAAAGAAAAAAATTAAGCTTGAACTCAGACTACCATGGAATTGTGAAATCCTGGGATAAACACTGAAACCGCAGGGAGAGTTCAGTCTTTTTTAGTTGTTTCATTTTAAAAAATGCAATGGGTTGAAGACACTGAGTATGACCAAAACTTGCATAACAGCATTCCAAAGCAAATAAAAACGAATATTCAAGGTTTTGTAGCCAAGGAGCACTGACTGACAAATATATGCAAACACAAGACTTTATTTCTGCTGATGGAGAATAAAGCTCAAAGCTCGAATATATGGCTGTATATGTGGTTCATTCTTTCCAATAAGACATTTCAGGTTCAATCAGAGGGGAGCCAATTACAGAATCCAGGGAGGCCCTTATCGAAGTACAGATTGCTTTGTTTAGGGGTGAAAGCACAGAGGAGATTAGAGTGAGATAAAGACAGAGGAGCAAAGTTTCTTATTTGGAGGTGGCTGTGTGGGTGAGACAGGAAAAGACAAAATAAGCTTCACTAGGGTGCTGTGCTATAATGTCACACCAGTGAGGCTGTTTGGGTCCAACAATAGGTCTTTTGATTTTTTTTAAAAAGATCAGCGATAAATTTAAACTGTGTGGGAACAGACGTCTGTTATATGATCTGAGCACATCTGAGCGCAGCTTCTTTCCATATGCTCGGACCTAGAATTACCCACAATCTACACAAGGTCCTTCCACTGAGGTGAGACACTTGATTCATGAGTGACATGACAAGCTCGGAGGAGCTGACATGTCATTTAAATGTTTTCACGTGTGTGTGCACACATGCACGCTCATTTGAAAATCTGTTTCATACGATGATGGTATGGCATTTAAACTGTGTCCTCCATCACATTAAACTCACGTTGCATGTCTGAAGATGAGCTGAGCGCAATAGGCCCTGGGGAATTGTGTTCTGTAATGGCGTCAGTTCGTGCCTCTCTGCACGCACGTGTGTGTGTGTATGTGTGCTCACACACTCTCACGAATATGCGCTCCCTGTGACTCCATCCATCAGTCTAATTACACATCAATCCTGTTAATTCTTCATTATCATTAACCTTGGCAATCTCCCCCTAAGAACACAGCCATCTGGTAATTCTTTCAAAACTTGCCATTTGAGTATACTACATACACATGTACACAAACACACATCATTGAGCGCGTAAAGCAACACACACATCCTCTGCTGGCACTCCTGCAGCACAATCTCTGAAGAGACTTGAGCGGAGAGATAAAAGTTGGGGCTGCACACATCTACCTCAGTTAATGAACCCCTGCTGCTGAATCCTTGTTAATGGATTAGTCCATTATGATTAGTGTATGATAGCCGCAGTGCCCCTCCCCAGCCCGACATTTGTCATTTTACACGCAGCAACGAGCCTTCCTCATTATTTCACATTAATCAATTGATCATGAAGTGCTGTTTAATTGGAGACTGATTGATTGATGAATCAGCAAACATTCTCCTCTTATTGCTTTCATCCAGGAATTACAGACATTAATGTGCTCTGGGCTCAGATTTCAACAGATAAGCAGAGATTCTAACTTTATGTTTATCATAATGGTGCAGTAACCAGTCTGTTGGCTGGCTAGAACAACTTACATCCAGTTTCCCCCAAATCCCACTAGTGCCTCTTAGAGTCTGTGTTCATTACGTATACATCATTAATACAAAAGTGTTGAGGTGAACCAGCAACACATTAATGATTTTGCTTGATCCATAGAGCCTTGCAGTACCGAGGCTGAAAATATTCAGATTCATCCTCAGGATGACACTGCATCACCAAGTTTAACATGGTTCTTCTTTCGTTGAACATGGATGTGCTAACAGGCTTACTACTTTATGGAGAATCTTGTGTGCAAGTTGTGGTGTGGCAGAGGACAGTGATCCTAAACCAACAAGTCTTATCCACTGGGAAGAAGGATTTTATTATTTAATATGATTCATGAGAGTGTTTCCTAATCTGTTTCCCATATGGTTATGGTCTGGTTAAGTTAGGCCGCTATAATTACCAAGTTAAGGTTACTGACAAATTATGATCATGGTTAAAACAAACCAATATTGAGTGTTTGTGGGAGAAAGAAGGTGAACAGCAGCCCCAGGTGTCAACATAAAAACTTTGTATGATTGCCCCTGACGTCCTCTCTGAAAGATTTTCTAGTGCCGTGACAAAATCACACTGCTAATACTGCCACTGAGAGGGACAGCCATTATTCACGTGCCGATAAGGTCCCTTATCGCAAAAATGTAAAACCAATAAAGACACATAGGTATACAAAATCTGAAGACAGTGTGTAAAAGCAGGTCGGAGGTTGTAAACACAGAAATGGTTGTCTGCAGATTTTTGTCTTGCAAAGGGAAAATGAAGCTAACACTGAAGTATCATGATTGAGTTCCTCCAATTCAAGTCAGAGCCTTGACGGCAAAGGCTCTGTTACCTCAAGTTACTCTGTCTGCACAGATGTAGTTTGGCCTCAAGCTCTTGTAACCTTGAACAGGGAAATTCGAAATTGACCCTGAAATTAACCAATAGCCAATGAATGGAGGTTAAGGTTGGTTGCACTTTTTTCTCCTGGTTGAGCTCTTGCCACATTTTGGACAAACTACGGTCATGAAAGAGTAGTCTCGCTCAAGACGGAATAAATTACAGTACAGTCTGACCATCTCCTATATATACATATTTACAAGGTTAATAAATTGGACAAAGTGTGACTTGTATTTGTATTTTATAATAACCAAAATGAACACGTACTTGCATGTGTAAAAGGCTAGCTATAAAGATAAGTCCTGAATAATCATGAAGATGTGGCTGCTAGTTTGAGATGTGTTGTAATGGACCAAATTAGCAAATGAGAAAATTTGACCTAAGGGTAGCATTAGACTAAAGATCAAGGAGTCACCAACTATAAGGAATCGTGCTATGGAGATTATTAATATATCTGCACCACAGCAGTCTGGCCACCAGTAGCTAAGAAGTGTTGATTAGATGGACAGAATAGACTGAAACCGCTGAGGTCCTGCCAAGCAAAATGAATCTTGAAATTTCATTTTTTTTTTTTTTTTTTTTAACGTTTTTAAGTCTTTTTTTTTTTTTTTTATTTCATATGCTGTGAACATGGTGTCATTACAGACATACAGCACCACATGTTCAGTGAATCTATAGCATTAGACCCTTCAATAAATCAATAGACCACTTGGAAACCATTATGTTTCCCATGGATCACCAGCAGTTGGGAGCAGCAGGATCTAATAGATACAGTTGGATTAGATGAAGTTGTCCACATGCTTCATGTCAGGATTGACAAACAACCATATTGCAGCCCATTACTCACTAATCTCATTAAGAGGCTGACAGCTAGCCTTTAGTCATATTTATGCACCTTTGTCTTCTGCTTGTTTTTTCCAACATCAGTAAAGTGGCGGCCATCTGGAGACAAAGAAAAATCCCTTGTGTGTGTGCTACTCTGGTGGTTTGATGAATGAAAAAGTAATAATTATGATGAGAAAAGTCCATATATTTGCTTTAATGTTTGAACACTCATAATGGGCAGCAGCAGATTAGAGAATGTGTACCATCATTGTAGTGAAATTGACCCAAAATAGGATCAACAGGCCATGAAATTGCCATAGAAACAGTGTGAGTGAGGCTATTTTACAGACTGTGAGAGTCCCCACATGAGCCACAAAATGTAGCTGCTTTGTCTTCAGGATCCTGAGGAGCAGAAACAGCTGGAAAGAATGAGGTGAAATATTCATGGTCTTTTCTTTCACTAAGTTTCAGAAAGTGAGAAAAGACACTGAAAACTCTGTGTGTTTGGTCACGCTATGTTATTCAATGTGGAGGGATTGCTATATACAGCAGCAATAGGTGATATGTTTCTCATTGTCATCACACTCCATCCCCCTGACATGATGCCTGGTGTTTGACTCGTTCTGACGGTATCATCACTGTGTGTTATACATATCCACACGAAGCGACGCAGGAGAGAGTTAAGGTGATTTTCGGTGTTCTGTCAGACTCTGTCATCTTGTGCAGTCTGAACACTAGAGTTCATGCATAATTGATTGACATTACGTGGATGTGGAGTGTCTGCTATGCATTTTCATCTTTGAGGTAAAAGAGGCATTCAGCTCTGTTGCCATGGACACCCTGGGCTCCTGAACCACTTGCTTTACATGGAAGTGGGAGTGGATGTCACGAGTACCGACAGGTCTCCATCCATCTGAGAACTCATTATCGCTGATGACTACTCTGATATTCATCATGAAGTACACTCCTGGCATGTTAATAAGTTGTAAATGCTCAGATAAATGCGTTCCCATGACAGAGTCATATTCACACATACGTATATATGGAGGATTATAGGTGGATACCCCCTTTGTTCAAGGATGGTCTCTGGCGTTGAATGTGAACTTTCTCCATCCGTCCACTGGATGGCCAACTCCTGGTTGATGATCTTTGACACTTGAGTTAGATTTAGTAAGTGGACATTGAGTTTTTTTGTTTTTTGAAGATACCATTTCCAAGGTTATGAATGAACTTCCACACTCAAATAACAGAAAAGATTAGGAGTCACTTCAAACAATGACAGACCTACAGTGTTTTTCTAAATGTGTTGACTAGACTTTGTGGACTGAACCTAAAAAGTGCATTACGCATTAAAAATCATTTAAATGAAATATCATTCACTGCTTACTCTCAGTTTCTCTGGCGTGGTCTATGTGAGGGTTTGTAACCTTTAAAAACTCCAAACACAGGTGTTGCAAACTGGCTATTGTGTCCTCAGGGTTGTTTTATATTTGGATCTATGTCATTTACTGTCAGGGAAACAAAAGTCAGTAAAGCACAAATACAAAGGGTATTGCACTATATGATATGTCATGATCAATCATTTAGTTTAGGAGATCAGGGTGTGTTAGGGACAGATTGGTGAGTCAGCACCAACATCCCACAGGGGTGATGGCTGTGACTAATTCTGAGCCACTGATGCAAAACACCCGAGACAGTAAAAGAGCAACAAGGGAGATGTTGATGTGTTCTGGAGTGTGCAGCAATTTGGGACTAAAGCGAAACCTGATCTGCCAACGTCAAGATCAGCAGTAGCCTTGTAGGAGGACAATGCAATGCGTTGACGCTACAGAGTCCAGTCCCACGGTTACCTTGGCCTGAGTCAGGACCAGGGAAACTGAGCACACTCAGAAGGAGCATCCTCATGTCAAATCTGAAAAATGTAGTAGTAATATATTGCTGTAGTAAATGAGGCAGCAACAAACAACCAATGAGAGCGGACCCTATAAGCAGATGGACAAATAATATTAGTACATTCTAAATTTTGAAGAATTTGAATTTTTTTTTTTTTCAAGGAAAAAAAGTGTGAATGTTTATTTTTGACCTTTTGAAAAATGGACTGAAAAATACTGAAAAGTGAAATGCTTAAAAACAAAAAATGACAGACACAACATACACTGTATTTTATCTATCAGAGCCGAGCAGTTATAACAAACCAGCTAGTGTTTGCCTTCTGGATCTCCCAGTATTACGTATGAACAAAGACATTAATAATAGAGTGCATAGGGACTTCACAGCAGGCAGGAATTACTTTATTGAAACAGGTACTGCAGGTCATATGGGAAAACATGAAACACTGACCAAGCCCATGAAATCAGTACATCTCCCCTTAAGCCAACAGAGCTACATCCAATCCTTTTAATCAGTTTCCCTTCAGAAAAAAAAAAAAAACTGGCATGAGCTTGATGAACCGGAGAGCACTGTCCAATATGGTCTCACAAGCACAGCAGAAATATTACTCTAGCTTTGCATCATATTATCCAGAGAGATCCTGACCAAATCGTTTAAAGCACTGACACTTTAAAATTGTCTCATTGTGCATCAGGTCAGCTTGGGCCATTGTAACACCCCCAATTAGCAGACTGATGGTGCTTTAATGACATAATCAAGCCAATGATCTATGCGTATGTACAAGAGAATAGTCATAATTGGGATAAATGCGGGGATCATCTGTTAAATGCAGCACTGCCGATGCCTTGCCATGGTCGGATTACAGCCCTTTGTGTGCGGTCTTAATGGAAGAAAATGAGGGAGGAGCATGAGAATGAAATTGTGGACCTGCATGGAATATGTTATTCACAGACAGCACAGGAGAAATTGCCCGAGATGCTGCAAACATCAGCAGCACCTGCATGAGAACCCCCCCTGCTGAGACCATTTTTACCGTTAAATAAAGTGCTTTTATTGCTTCCTGCTTTCAGCTGTATATTACAGACCGAGTGACACGGCTGCTCCTGGTCACATATCAAGTGGGACTTGTTGATTATGAGGTGTAGTATATCTGATGGGGTGATGCAAAGCAGATTTACCTTCTCAATCTTCTAAAAGCCTTTGGCGAGATGCTCCTGTTCCTCCGGTTTCCATTGTGAGAGGGCGAGATGAGTTAGGACTGCAGTCACCAAAATCAACAAATCAAAACTCTTTTCAATGACAACCTCTCCCCAGGCGAGAAATCAGTGGTAGCAGAGGTGTGAAAGAACCTTGCCTTTCGCCCTTGCCTGAACACACTAGACCGATTTTTTCCCTTATGCACAAAATGAATAATTATCCAACAAAATAGAGGCTATATCACAAATAATAATATAACATCAACTCCATATATAGTTCCATAATAAGCATTTCCCATGTCTTACTGGTGCCATATGTAAAGAAGCAGTTCCCCTGTAGTGGCACTATTTGCTGACTACTACAATAACTAGGGTTTGTGACAGTAAGAATTGCTAAGAGAAAATCAATCATGTGGATCTAAGAACTACACATTTATGTACATTGTTATTGTTACTATGTAAATTAATTGCAATAAGTGAGAATTTTAATTGATTCCAACAATGAGGCTGTCCACTTTATGTTAGATTTAAGCACTGCATTTGATTTCACTGATATTGACATTTTAATCTATAGACCTGAGAGATGGGTAGGTCTCTCTGTTGTAGTGCTTGACCAATCTCGGAAGCCGTTGGCTATTGTCTGATGATGATTTAGCCTCTGGGGGCAATAACCAATGTTTCGGGACTTCCAGTGTAGCCAGCAGATATCTGGTGCTGGTCATTGTTTAAAGTCTGATTATCAACTTGAGATGTGAAGAAAAATTTTATCTCTCTCTCTGTCTCTCTCTCTCTGTCTCTCTCTCTCTCTCTATACCTCAATCTTCCTCTCTCTTTCCCTACAGATTATTCTGCATCGATAGTTTCATGGCATTCATGGTTTTTGTTAGTTGAGGTGTCACAGGCATTTCATCCATTATGGTGTTCCTCAAAGAAGCATTCTGGGCCATGTTCTTCTTTCTTGATATATGGTTCAACTGGGCAGCATTATTAGTTAACAGGTATTTCATTATCTTTTTTATTCTTGCTTTTAATTTGGGGTAATCCAAAATTTTAGTTTTGGTTTTTATATCTTTTTTTCATCTTGGCTTTATTGGTTTTTTTTTTTTTGTAATGTTTTAAATTATTGTTATCAACCATTTTTATTTTCATTTTTGTTTTTGGCCTGACATAGGCCTAGTTTTAATCCTGTTTTGTAAAGTACTGTGGGCTGCATCTTTGCACGAAAGGTGCTATACAAATAAAGTTAAAATACACCAAAGCCTTGCCCATTTAATTCTATGGGGTCGTCAGATGATTGTGGAGAAAAAAATGAAATAACATATTTCAACTGGGGAATGGTTTTTACATTACATTGCCTGTATCGGTGACATAATTTGCTTTAGAATATATTTCAGTGTGTTTGTCAGAATCAGAGTTTATAGACATGAGTTCTGATTGGACGCCAACACACAAAAAAACCTCTTTTCATGTAGTCAGTTTTGCTAGCTACCACAAGAAATGACCATGGAGCGATTGTTTCTCAGAAAAAGTATTCCAGCTAAAGACTTGGGCTGAAAAACGCTGAATAATGGAAATTATTATTGAGAGCCATCCACCAAGCAGCCACTGCAATGACAAGAGCTATGCATGGTGAGAAAATAGCTAGGACACTTGAGACACAGTTGGGCGGTACATTCATGATATGGCAAGTGACATTGAAAATCAGCTCATAGACAGGGCAAAGAAAAGTGGAAGATTTTCACTGCTAACAGACAAATCAAAAGATGTGCAGCTGCTTGTATTTGAAATAAATAACTATGAAGTAAAAACATATGAGGATTCGCTGTTTTGCATGTCACTGAAGGGGACTTGCAAAGGTCGTGACATTTTTAGCAAGCTGGACAGCAAAATGCAAGAAGAGGGACTAAACTGTGTCTCCGTCTGTACAGATGGAGCTGGTGCGAGGACGGGAAAAAGACTAAAAGCCAACATTTGGAAGTCGCTCTGCATGTGAAATTTTCACACTGCATTATCCACAGAAAGGTCCTAGCTAGCATTTTAATACAACCTGATTTTAAATGTTTGATTTCATAAAATCTTGGCCAGTGCAAACCAGACTGTTCCTCACACGCTGATCTGAAAATGAATCACTCCTGTTTCACACAGAGGTCAGATGTTTTTCTCTGGTGAAAGTATTGACCGGAGCGTTTGAACTGCGTGAAGAGGTCAGTATCCTCTCATCAGGTTGTGGTTCTTCCCTCGCTGACCGACTGACTGACCCGATTTGGCCTGCTCGCCTTGTGTATTTGATAGGCATTTTTGATAGGCCCAAACACAAATATCCTTGTCTTTTTCTGGCAAGGTAACAGCACTCAAAAGAAAGCTAGAACGACGAGCTGAGCAAATTGAGGAGGGCAGCATTGAAATGTTCCCTGATCCCGAGAACTTTATGGACAGTTACGACATAAGCATCCAAACAATGAAAGGAGTTTTTGCCAATCATCTCAGAAGCCAGCTTGACAGTTTCAACAGATGCTTCCCAAAATATGACACACCAGAGAGATACGGCCTTTCACCACCTCCAGTGTGCAACACCTGTTGCTGGAACTGGAGGATGTCCTGGTGGACCTCTCTACTGACTGCACATTACAGACTACCCAGGAGTATCAGAAGCTGCAAATGTGCTTATTCCTTTTGGATCTACATATTTATGTGACAAGGTATTTTCCACACTGACATTCATCAAGAACAAATGGAAATCACAGCTCATCACAGTTGAAGATGATTTTCGTGTGGTAGTCTCCTACATAAAACCAAGAATAGTTGCTTTGTTCAAATAAGCAGGCCCAGCCATCCCACTAAAGTGTGTGTGGGTAAGTGAATAATAACTCTGCTATATAACAAAAAATGAACTGAAGTCTTTCAAAAATTGAGTGAACAGATAGAATCAGGAAAATGTACTGATACAAACAGAACAGATGTAAACGATATGAAAACAGTTCTTAATGTAATGTTTCCGTAATGATCAGAGACAGAGGACATGGTGTAAAATCAAAAGCAAACTCTTTGCCGAAGAGCCAAGAAGTGAAACAGGATAACAGTCCAAGCAAGCAAACAAATCCAAGCAATGTGAAGGCAAAATCCAGAGAGTGAGGCAAAGTCTAAAAAAAAGTCAAATACTGAGAAATGCTGGAAAGCAATGAGCACATGAGGTAAAACAAAGACAATCTGCCAGAGAACAGAGAAAACCAGAGAGTATATATATGTCGTTGACTAAGGGCAAGACCAGGGGCAGGTGAGGGAGCTCAGGTGTGCTCATAAGGACCAGGAAGATACGACAGGAGATGTTGGAGATTACAAAATGAAATAGGAACTACAAAATTGGTGGTGGGTCTGCAACTTGAAGGTCTAGCATGTCTCTCAGTAAATAGGACCACACACAGTGGAAAGTCAACTTGTTAGAGATTATTTGGATTCGATGTCAGTGGACCAAGAAGAAACTCCGACCATCAGTAAGTCTTTGGATTGTGTTCCATAAATAAATATGGAACACTTGCATTGTTGCTCATTGTTTGATGTCTTGCATTTGGCGCACTACAACATCGGCACTGGTTCTTTAAGCGAACAGCTGTCATCATATGTGACCGTTACATATGGCTGTGGCTATTTGTAGAGTTACATCAATAATCATTGGATGTGATGTGTCAGTGATCATTATGAAACATCAGAAGGATGAGCAATGATGAATCTGTGGTGCTCATATCGTAACAGGTTTCTAGAGATAGCTGTGCGTTTCTTGTTAATGATCATTTTGTCCTGAATTGTGAAGCACTGTTTGCTCTCTGGTCTGAAGTATTACAGATTATGTGGGGGGAATGGTGGGAGTTGGCATATGCATGGCTTTTATTATTTAGACATTCCCCTTACATGACTGAGTATTGGTCTGTGTCTGTCTCTTCTATTAAAATAGAATAACTTTGAAAAATGATTTATGATTTTAAATACTTATACTGGTTTTGCAAAAGTTTATAAGAAAAAAAAAATCCACAGGTGACCACAACTCCAAAAAAGTAACATGTAGAAAATGTTTCAAACAATTGTCCAGCTGCTGAAACCAAAAACGTTTTCATCATGGATCCTGAGCTTGAAAAGTTTTTAGGGTTCCTCGTTCAGAAAGCACTGAATCACTATTCACCCTGGACAGATGATTGTGAGTCAACTACAAATGGCTGCCAGTCTTCCCTGCGAATTCCCTCCTTTCTCCAGAGGCTGGATGGTGTCACACAGACCTTCGAACCTGGTGAAGCAGACATGACAAGCAGAGTGCTGACAAGAGTGACAAGAGTGTTATTTACAAAGACCCGTGTTGCCATTGTGAGTGTGGCCCCAGACAATGCAGCAGAAAAGTACTACAAAAACCTCCCCTGCAGGGAGAGCTGACAGGGAAACTACTGCAGCTTGACACTAATGACAGCTGGAAGCCGCTTAAAAGCAAGATTCATTCAGATCGTGCTGATGGATGATGGAGGTACAGTGAATTTCATTGTCACTTTTAGTGCAAGTATTAGTACTTTTTTAAACAATGATTGCATTATTGAACATTTCTTTTTGACCTTCAGACGGATTCTAAAGTTTATTCTGGTAAACAAACACCTAAGACGAGGAGATATAGATTTGCTGTAATGAATTTGACGCCAACGGGAATATCAATGTCCCTCTTATTACTCTTATCATGTAAAAGTATTTAAAATGCACCATCATCAATTACTGCAGTGTCTGAAGGTTTTAGGGAACGTGATAAGATTAATGAATGTAGTTATTAGAAGCCATTTTGAAGTAGGAACAGGCTGCTGTGCTCAGGGTGCAATCTGTTTTCTCTTGTTTTTGTATCACTTTAGTGGTGAGGATTCACTTACACATTTGCACTTGACTAAACTACCAGAAACCAATTGGCACACCAAAAGTTTGATCTGAGATTGTTGTCATGGTTACAATATTAACAACTTTGATATGGTTCAGGAATGATCGTGGTCACAGTTGAAAGGAGAAAACTTTGACTGGCAGTTGGAAATGGGGCATGAACTGCAGTCAAAATCCAATGTTTTCTTGATCCATCCATCCACGCTTAACAGACTTTGTGACCTTATGACACAGTCACCTGACCTCCTCTTTTGTTGCCAATGGAAGAGTCATCACTCTTTCTGCTGATAGAGGATTTCACTTGAACATAAACAAATATTATTTTTGGGCAGATTCTCTTGTTGCTATCAGGATCACAGTCTAAACTCACCGTGAAGTTTTTTTGGGTCTAGGACTTGCTTTGCACAGCTGGTAATCCAGCCTCGCTTTATCAGGTCAGGACCTCATGCAAGAATTATTTCGTGTTCTTTCCTACATGTATGCCACTTTCTTCTGTGAGGTTTGCTCAGAGTCTTCCAAGTTAGATTCACCAAACTCTCTTAACTGGACAAGCTTGTTGTGAATCTCTTCTTTCAGCCTGATGAATGCCACCTGTTCATGAGGAGGAGCCTGTTTGTGACAATCATTTGCATAACCAGCGGCCATAAATTTGCCATTTTAGACATGTTCTGCTCTGTTTTCTCTGTTTTCATTCACAAAAATCTTATGAAAGAGTAAAAAGAATTTCATAGTGCGAAGCTGCTGTCAGACACCTGCAGACGAAAAGATAACTTTAGAAGTGTCAGAAGTCCTATTAGAGGATCTGAAAGAATAAATAAATATCAATAAAACACGTACCAATGACATGCCATCAGAGCAGAGCTGTACAATGACAGACATAAAGGGAAAATAGACATGAAGGTAGATGAAAATATGAAAAGCAGCAGAAAAGCAGCCCATGACTAATGTGAGAGGAGGTCATGCAACAGAATATCACAGAGAGAATATTGCAGCCTACAGTAGGCGATATTCCACTGCTGTTGTAACAGATGAGGATACTGGACAGAGAACTGGATAACAACAAGTGACTTGTATATGCAAATGCACCAAAATATGCCAAAAAATTTAAAACATCTACAAAAAAAAATTGTGACTTGGCAGCCATGATGATCTCCTGAACAGAATTATTATTCTTGCATTAATCTTATGATCTCGTGATTCTTATTTCAAATAAGAGAAGATAAAGATTTGTTTTTTCTGTGTGTGAAGAAATGCATGTCTGTTCATGGCTTTTACAGCAGTTCCTCAATAACCCACCTTGAAATCACTCGTATGTGCCACATAAGAACAAATCTGTTTGTACAAGAGGTGCTTGGATGAACCCAATTGTCTGTTTGAAATTTAGTTTTGATAAAAGCAAAGTCCTTGTATATCTTTTTTTTGTTAAATGAATAAGGGAAAAGTAAGTATGGCATCATAAAAGTCAAGTATTCATAGAGAAACTTAGGCATCATATCTGCACTTGTGTGGGAGATTTCACCCACAGTGTAGCCCCACATCCCTCCTGCTATGTTACTGAGCATGATAGTGTGTCAGCTATGATGGTTTTATACTTTGATTGTAAAGCTCCCATGGCTCACGCTTTACGTGTGGCCGAGTACGCTGCGGACTAACTCGTCTTTGTGCTGAATTATAAAAAAAAAATTCCCCCCACAGTAATGGGTTGAATAAAAGAAAACCAACAACTGCGTGCTGTTGATGACAGAGAAGCCAGTCAGCGAGTGTCCCTGGGGACGCAGCGCTGTCGTCTGCTGCTCTTTTGATTACAGCCTTTGCTAGAGAGACTGTGGAGCCGAGGGAGACGAGGTGATGAGGGAGGAGACGCATGTGGCATCCCCAATCAGCAGCCTCAGTTAATAAGAGAGTCAGGTCTATCATGAAGAAATTTTTTACATGAAAAACAAATATAAAGGTAGTGCTTGTTTTCTCTGGTGGTTTGGGAATGGTTGTGAAAGCTGGCTGCACACGCACTGATCAACCGGAGACAAAGAAGAACTGAGAGCTTTCTCTTCCACCTCTGTGCTTTATACTTTAGAGGAAAAGTTTTCTAACAGTTTGTTTGTACTTTGTTCAGCATCAAATATACTGTAGCTGTAAAAAAGGAAAGAGGTGGGTGCAGTTTTTGAAACAAAAGTAAAGGTGTGAAAACTTTTAATTAAAATCTCAATTTAACCAACGACTCAATGAAAATGTGAATGCAGGTTTTGAATGCATACATGTATGTACATTTAGCTGGAGGTCAAGGTAAAAAAAAAAAAAAAAAAGTTGATCAAACAGGAAATCTTAAGTCCAAAAAGATCCGACTGAGGTCAAAGTCAGCTTCAAAGTTTCACGGATGCAGGGTTTGGGGTTCAGGGTTCAGATTCAGGTTCAGAATACAGTCAGAGGGGAGACGGGCAGGCAAGCTCAGGTGAGGGGAATGAGGTGATTGAATGGCAGATATGAGTGGCAGGATGTGGGATTCAAGGAGAAAAGTCTGAGGGCATCTGGTGGACAGGTAAAGAATAACACGGAAGGGGTCTGTGAAAGTGGAAAAGAGAGGGGCAGATATTGTGACAGCAATGCTGGTTTAAGAAAAGATCTGCAATAATTATACAAAAGACAGTTATCATCATCATCCCTCCTTCATGTTTTCAGAAGGCCGAGGAGATGTTTGACTGTACTTTAGTCAAACACTGAATAATCACAGCCAGTGACGATGGTTTTTCCCTGTGAGAATAGCATCTGGACAGTTCAGATGTGTGGTGTGCACTGTCCTCGACATGAAACACAGAGAAATTAAAGTGGATACCAGGCTCATATCATAGCATATACAGGCCAGCTTACATCCAGCATATTGTCAGATGTCATTTGGCTCTTGATATTTCACGCTGGAGCTGAGACGCAGCCATAAGCTGCTTTTGTTCCCAGACGGGTCAGCTGAAATGCCACCCGTACGAAATGATGGGGCCGTAGAGAATGCTCCCCTCTGCTGCGGCGAGATAGCGTTAAAGCACCGTGGCGGACAAAAATCCTCCGCTACCGCCGCAATATCCCACCTGTCCACCGCATAATCACAAGTGCGGTGCCATATTTATTTACAGGTGTAATCGGCTTGTCAAGAATGAATGGGCTGGCACACATGGATGAGTCTAAATGGTTTGAAACAGCTTGAATGACGTTGAGATTAACCCTGCGAGCTGACACGTCTCTATCACTCTGTGTCATCTGAAATGAGGGGAGAGCTCAGTGTTCGCCTTGTATCTATCATGCAGCGCTGGCGACAATAATCAATCTGACACGCCATCTGCCTTAGCTTCATAACCATCTGCATTTGCAATCAGTCCCAGCCATGCTTATTTCTTTCTTTCTCTCTTTCTTTCTTTCTTTCTTTCTTTCTTTCTTTCTTTCTCCCTCTCTGCCGGCTCTACCCCTGCCTCCTTCCCCTCCCCTCCCTCTCTGTCACCTCCTCATCTCTCCAGACTTCCCCTCCCGCAATCTCTCAATATTGTGTTTCTAATATCAACTGTGGCACTAATTAATGGAATTGTACAGAGAGAATGGAAAGCAGATGGCTTCATTACACAAACAAATATAATCACATCCAAAACAGTGGCACATTCTGCAATGATCCCTGCATAATAAGGCAGCCTGCTAAACATAGTATACCACTACAGATACTACTAATAAGGGAGAAAAACATGACTTGTTTATCTGTGTGAAAAACTACTTCCAGGAAATGTACTTTCAGTCTATTAATTTGATTGAAAACTATTCCCTGCTCAGTTGGCTGAGGGTGTTTTCAGACAAAAAAGAGGGCAGATGTTTTTAACATCTGGCGCCCAATTACAGTATTATTGTCACACTTGATTGTCACCACATTTTTATGTGTGAAAATCACATCCGTAGAATAAAACTGAGTTTGCATGTGTGTGGTCATGCATGAGAGACAAAGATTGTCTTAAAATTGCGATTCAAGGGGGGATATACAGTACACATTTTTGGGGGGGCATCTTGTGCTTCAGTGGAGAGTGCAGGGAATTCATCTCACTCAGAAATTTATGTTAATCAAGTTGTGGCACAAACAAGCCCTCAGAAAGAGCACTGCATAAGCAAAGGGCCCCTTCATCACCGACTGCAACAGCAGCTCGTGCGATTCAGCTGGAAGACTAATTCGCCCGGGCTGGCAGACGCGTGCCCCAAAGCCTCTTCATAATTGGAGTGTCCTCTGATCTAATCTGAGATCTGGTGATGGAAACCCCCTCTGCCCTACTTCCTGATTTGTTGGTGACGTTGGCCCGCGTCTTGAAGTAATGACAGCAGCCATTCTGAATGTCACTGTGCCACACTGCACACAAAGCAAAGTCATCTCACGAGGAAGTAATCTTCATAACAATATTATCAGTTCTCATTGTCACATGGCCAACACCCTCTGTGAGCTGTGAGTTCTGGGATTGCAACAGTGTTCTTGTAGTGAAAGAAAGACCCAATTTTCATCTATACCTGGAGGCAGTGGCATCACCCTAATGAAAATAAATGCACATACATACAGGTGCAAACAAATGAACTCACATCAATACAAGGAGATCTTGGCTTTTACAGGTGAGGCTTTGAAAGGATGTCAAAACCAAGGACGCAAAACCGGATGGACATAGAAACTATTATGAAACAAGAAAAGCCTGTTTGATATATATTTTTTTTAAAGATGATGTTTCTCTGGAATTTAAGGCTACATAGCTGTGATCAAGGTTAAAATCAGAGTGAGTGTCAGACTGTTTTAATTTAGTAAAATCAATCATAGAAAAGATTATCAAACTAAACCTATTTAATTTCTTAATAGGTCCTAAGGATTGTGAGGCCATATGACGGGCACAGCCAACAACTTATGGTTCAGTTTAGTATTGATCTTGAACCCATAAAGTTGGGGGAATGATATATTGACTAATATACATAGATATATATATAAAGAATGGTCAAACTTTTATTTCTTAGTATAGGCCAGGGTCCAAAAACACTAGATCCTACAGTTCCCACAATGCAACTTAATAGCATCCTTTGTTCAACCCTCCCTGCTTGGTAAGTTGCCACATTTTTCATCCTCTACTCCCCAGTTTGTAATGCACATTTACAAATTTGTAGTCTCCAGGCCTAAGCTAAGACAAACCAAATGACATCATCAGGGTTATTTTCTCAGACTTGAAAAAACAAGTCTCTCAGAACCACAGAACACATTATACAACTGTTTTTTACAGGTGGAGTAGTCGTAGCCATGACCATTAAACTGAACTTCATGTATAAAAGTTGTGTAGTGCCCCTTTAAAACTATTGAAATATTATTGGAATATTATGGGCTAACACAGGAAGAACTAATAATAAATATGACCTAAACTATTAAACTAACTAAAATGATAAAACAAGCTAAAAATATCCTATATTCTATCATTTGGTCAATGACTATCAAAGTAGTACATTTAAAAAGTATATGTTAGTCTGAGACACTTGCGACAAGGAATATGAACACTGTTCTAGTTTCCATCCACCTACGGTATATCAATGAGCCCTGTGCTTTATTCACATGAAACAGACAGTATTGGCATACTGAACAGTAGGTACCCGTGCAGACACACAGGTTTATATATATATGTTATTTATCAAATTATCTCGGGGTGGAGGGGCTTTGAGGTTTGGGTCCTAGCTCTGTTGCCGGATAATAAAATGCATGTTTCACAGCAAGCACTGCATTTTGAAAAGTAAAACAAAAAAGTAATGAGCAAAAATGATTCGATTGAATAATTTGTCCAGTTCATTTGTTTATCGTTTGCTCAGGAGAAAGCATAATGGCATTTATATCTGGCATTGTTAACATTTTCACATGCCATTAGTCTACATGAGTAAACTCATTTCAAATGTGAACTGGTCCCACTATGGTGTTTGCAGCCCGCGACAATTAATTGTTTGTTTCCACAGTTGTGTGTGTTTGGTGGAGTCTTTGGGATGTGACAGCCTCGTTGACTCGTTATGACATATCCAGGTGGATGCTGAAGGATGTGGCCCCTCTTATTGCTACGGTCTCTTCTTTTAGCTCAGTTTCAAATATGATATATGGTAGGAATTGTCCATTGGAAAAGCAGTGTGTGGCTGCCTGTCGGTCTGTCTACATCATTAAGCACACTGCCTGTCTGCTGTCTGCATGTCAGAATCTGTGTGACTGACTGACCTGTTTTTCACACAATTATGTCACATAGTTTCTACATATGTTTTTGTGTATGCCATCTTTCTATCCAATCCTGCTTCCTTTTATTGACTTATTAGTCTCATTGTCCAGGTTATAGTCCATTTTATCATTTGCCTTGCCCTGTTGCACAGCCATTCCAGTGGGGGATCCCTCTCTCTCTTAATTTCAACCTCTTTTTTTTCCCCCTCATGTGGCCTGGGGCCTTAATCCTCCTAATCGTTAGAGGTCTAATTGCTCAGTCACACCAGAAAGTGTCAGAGAAAAGCTTCATTTGTACATTGTTGTGAAATGGATGTCACTGGAAGCTTGGTGATATACTACTTGCGCTAACAGAACCATGAGGCAACACACCTAATTCAGGGGAACTTATTTGTACCATCCACTCCTATTTCACGACTGATTGCAAACCATATCTGTTGTGAAGCAGTTCATGCTCTAGCAGAGTGGGGCTATAAGAAATTGGATGGTGTGACACAGCTCCTCCATTCTGAGCTCTCCAGGTCTCCCAGTTCCTTTAAAGGTCAGCACTGTCAGGACACAAATTTGTGTGTTCACCAAACATTTGTATCAGGGCTGTGCCACATGGCGCTGTCCAAGGTGCTTGTGAATGTGAGCAGCTGTAGGGGATATCCTGGGTGGCTCGCTATCCTGTCCACATCAGTGTAAAGTTGCCACCACTGGGAAGTGTCAGCCAATACCTCAGCATGTAGAAACATCGACTTCCCTTGTTGCCTGAGATGCAGTATCATATATAGCCCTTGTTTGTCACTGGTCACTGAGTCTTGAGTCTGTGTTTGCCAAGACTGGACCCAACTTTTGTGTCTTAACAGTGAGACGTATACACAGTTAACATACTGCATGTACTGTGAGTGAAGGACTATCAAAATAGTTTAGATTTTTTTTTAAATAAATTTGCATGGTTTACTGAGTAGTCCTGCAAGGCCGCTAGTTATCTAAATGCACTGACATTAAAGAAATGTTCTATACTATCAACAAATCCTATAAAAAAGGCCATCTGTGGCTCTCAACCTCAAGCCCATCACTTCCCTACTGGAAATGTCAATCTTAAAAAAATGGCTCACAAATAAGTAGTTTCTTTTTTTTTGAACGGCTCAGTGTAGTTTTTGACAAATGTTACTCATACAGGAGGAAATAGTGCATTTATTTATTGGGGGCTATGACTCCACGTGTGGAGCTTGAGAGAGGATTTGGGGGCAGCTGGACGATGTATGTTGAATCAAAATAAACTACAGTGTGTGAGTTCATGGTAATGAAGGAACATGTCACCTAGTGCAGCAGTGTGGCTCATTGATGTGTTTGGGCCACAATGGAGCTCTACCCGATGATCTACCTGAGCCACTAAACAGTCACAACTGCTTTATTTCTTTGCGCTGCCTATGTTCAGAGTGTTGTGTGACTTGTGTATTATTCAGTGATGTGCATACATTCTCCAGTGTCTAACTCTGTCATTTGTTTCTTTCTTCCTCCTTCTGAAACTCAAGTCATTATGCACATACCGTATGCGTGTACTGCGATCGTTGCAGTGTTTGTGCAGATGTCATTATCAGACACCAGCACAGTCTCTTGACCCACATTGAAGAGTCTTTGGCCCGTATGAGCCTCCACTTATCTACACATGATTGCATTCATTTGTCTAATGACCAGTCGTCCCTTCTGAATGCGAGCCAGCAAACAAATAAACCTGTGTGTTTGTGTTTGTGTGTGTATGAGTGAGAAAGAGAGAGACGTGCATGTGTGTGTCTGTGCTGAGTTGAGGTTGCACCATAGGTTCTCTAACAATCTGGAACAGTTTCAATGCTATTCATAGAATAATTCAATTCTGTGCTCCTTATTAGTGCAAGGTCTTGATATTGTTTGATATTATAGAGATACTCCTCTATGGTTCATGCTGTATACTGTATAAATGTGTTAAGCAAAATGGGTTAAGTAAAAAGAAGGAAAACACATCAGTCCACCATTGCTCCCTCTCTCAGTGCAGATCACTGGAGACAACCGCGACACTGGCTCCATGTTCAAGTCCATCACTCTTTCGCCCTTGATTGCAAAAAAACTGCATTTTATGCCTCATTGGGCTTTAGCAATCAGTATTAGTAATAGGTTTTAATCTGGGAATGTAATGACTTTGCAGATGGGTGTCACAGTGCAATGCCGTGGCTCCCTGACCACTTGTCTTCTTGACTGGTCTGTGAAACTGGCAAGAACGCTGGCATTGGAGGACTCCTCTGTTCTCTAGCTGAGAAAATGCAAGAAGTGGAGTAAATGTAATCTGATATCTTTTATTCATGTTTTACAACAACTGAAAAAATAAAATGTATTTTCATATTGCTTAGCATAAATGCATATTCTGGGTTCAGAGTCCTTACTGATGAATACGGTTCAATATGGACAGGGGGTTACAGTGTGTAGAAGTATGGTTACAATCAACCTTAAAAAGGCATTTGTGCAGCAAATATTTTAATTTTATTTAATACATTAGATGATATAGAGTGTGATAACCCAATAAATACAACTTGCTTAATATATTACTATACAGTATGCACTGTGAAGATATTATTAGTACCATATCAGATTCAGGAGTGGTCACATTGGCATTCCACAGGGACTACTTCTGGGACCTTTTATTATTCCTAATGTACACTTGCTCAAGTACTATGCCTAAGTTAAATTCTGAGGTACCTATGCATTATTTGAGAATTCACATTTAATGATATACTTCTACTGCCAAGGATGGCCCGGGGAAAAAAAAGTTTTCGAGGCAACGTTAACTTTGATAATTTGTAGAGCAAATAAACAAAATCCTTGTCCAGATGGTTATATAATAATTTCTTTAAATAACTGTGGAATGTTCAAATTGATATTTACACTGTGTCAGATCAGATTCTGTGGCTGTGAGGTGAATGAAGTATAAGAAACACCTTATCATATAAAACAGTCCACTAAAACAACAACAAAGTATATTCTCAAAAAGCTACGAGTCAATATACAAACAACCAAGTGTCAACAAAAAATGAATATTGATAAGTAAAGTAACGAATTTGGAAGGAAGGATTTGCAATTCCATTTCCATTATTACATTGTACAGGTATTTGTATTTTTCACATTCCACTCTCTCTGAACTACAAATATTGGTGGATGATTAAAATTCAAACTGAATAGCAATGCTCCAGCAATAAATGTAGCACCAACATAATTAATTTTAGTGCCTTTTTTTCCTCCATTGAATCTGTCTGGAACAAAATTCTGTAAGGTCTGAGTTAATCACACAGACAAAGTACTTTGAGAACTTTGGTTAATTAGTATATTAATATTTCTGACGAAACCGGTGCAGGAAACTCAGCTTACTGAACCAAGACTGGCGTGTATTCAGCTGCAGAACCTGGTGACTGCTGTTTTCACAGTCCTCCTCTGTGGCTGCCATCTGCAGATCATTGCTAAAAGCAGGACTAGTTTTTTGAAGCAGTGGGATGATTCTGCTTATTTGTGATTTTAAGTTCTTTTCTCTGAGCTTGTTTTTCATGTAAAGTGAGTCAGCAGCAGTCCACTGCTAAAATTAAAAGATACTTCTCAAGTGATAGAGCCATGAGACCCAGCCAGGTAACTAAGCTCGATGGAGGAGGTAGACAGGGTGAGCCCTCTCCCCTCTCACTCTCTGATGTTTTCTTGTTTCTTCGTTGCACCATTGGCCCAGTTTGTGTAGACACCCACTGCGAAACCTTCCAGTCTTCCCTTTGCAGCCATTTCTTGTGAAATTGTACTTTCTCCTCCACGACATTGATTTGACAGGAAATTTACAATTTCAGGAAATTTACATTGCACAGCAGCAAAGAGGATAGAAGCAGTTAAATAGTAAGCAGGCTAAAGCCTTGTTTGGCCCTTATTTTCCAGTCGTTCATTATATGCTTAAGAAACCAACTCCAATTCAGTTTAATACACAATATTTCCTGGGCCCAGGTCAACAAAAATGCCAATATGGCACCAGGTTACTTCCAAGTGTTTTAGCATATTAGAGATCAGCAGTGATGTAAATTAATGTGTGCGAGTCAGAATTTGGAACAGCCAACCAAATGATATGAGATACCTGATTTCCAAGACAGGTCTAGAAACATTTACAAGCTAACTTGGAAATGGAAAGGAGATGTAAGTAAATGTAAAATCCCAGAAGGCTACAAAATGGAACCATCCACAAAAAAATGTGGCTCATTCAGGGGGAACACAAACTGTATTCTCTCTGCTGTCATGATGTAATTAAAGGAGAGAATTTTGATCGAGCTGTCAGAAAATCTTCCAGGAGAGCCATTTGCTTTCAGTCCGTCAGCAATAACTCAGTTTTTAACTTAACTTTTCAGTCTTGTGCTGGTGGTGTGTTGTATAGTGTGTACACTGGGGGCTACATGGAAATTTTAGCTCTGAACAAAGAGGACTCATCTGATAAGCTGCCATTATTAAGAAAGCCCTCAAGACACAGGACTTAGGAATTAACCCTCTTTACTAAGCAGTCAGCGAACATGTGGTGCAGCTGCTCTGTGGAGTGAAATGTACGCTGGGATGCCTTGGCCAAATGTTAGTTGTAGTACTGGATATGTGAGTCTTTTCTCAGACTCCTTGCAGGAATTCTTCTAACAATCAAGCCCAAATGGTAGCTGAGGCTTCAGTACATGAGCGCACATTTGCCCTCTGGCCATGATTGACCTTTAGTTTTGGTGCTCTTTGCTGTATAGACCTCACATCACCTCCACAGTACAAAAGGTCAAACATCCTCTTGTGCACAGTTGTGGAGGCACACACATACACAGCATACACTGGCAGGGCTTCCACCATACAATATCCGTGTATGTCAAACTGTGGTAGTGGCTGCTACAGTAGGAGTACATAACTTTTCATTTCCAGCATTTTGATCAAAGTTATTTGATTTAAAAGTAGTTGTTTGTCTAAATGAATTACAACCTGTTAACGATGCCAATAGATACAGATTGCCCTGTGTTCCATCTGCTGTTGTTTTAAACTAAAGAGTTAAACTTTAACTCTAAACCTCCATGATTCATGGTGACAGTGTGGGAGATAGGTCTTGTGCTGTGTTTGTGTATGATGCATTGTATGTATTTGTTTTGGACTACTGTCTATAAAGCCAACTGGGGACACTAAGGTTTCACTCTACTCTTCTACTCCAGTCATCATTTTGGTGTTTTGTATTGTATTTCATGGATTTTTTTTTTTAACCACAGGAGCTGTAATCTTATGTGTGCTCTATAAAAGCTGAGCCTCCTAAATTTGTCGACGACAGCCATTTAACATAAACACGCAAACATTTTCTGCTCTTTTCTATATTTCAGGGATTTGTTTTTGCTGTACTAGTAGCTGAATTTACAGATGATGTCAATCAGTCTGTCCAGCTGACATTTTACAAAATATCTCAACATTACAGGCTAATAAAGGCCAGAAAATGTTCTTGGTCCCCAGAGGATGATTCCTAACATTTTTACCCTTCTTCTAGAGCCATATTATGAAGACTATATGGCTATACTATATGGCTCTCACCCACAACCATACTTTAACACAAGAATTACATACAGCCACAATTATAGATTTATGGCTGCAGTCAGTGATTAGAATGTTAGAAGGTTCAGCACTAACAAAAATTTAATGTTGGAAAAAGCTTATACAAAACATCCTGCTTACATTTGGCTATTACAACAGTAGATGCTATGGCTGAACAACTCAGTAACAAAGGCAGTTATTTCAACCTGTTTACACATAAACAAATAAGTAGGTTGAAATCAAAGTTCATCTTGGGGGTACACTCATAAATATTATAGTGGAGGTTCTGATTAACCACTACTGCATGATACACACAAGGATAAAATCAGGGCACATATTAAGTTTACATGAAGCATCTGAGATCAAACTTGAATTCAATCCAAATAGCAAATTCTTTAAATGACCATCCCATCTCTCCTCTAATGACTCCATCAGGTGGGAATGACCACTACACAAGACGTATCACAATCCAAAGCACAGATTGCTAATTACCGTGCAACTTCATGTTCCCCAGTGGATGAACCATTTCCATTTTGGACACTGCGCAAGGTTTTCTGTAGCACCACCCTTAAACCACAGCGATGGCACAAATCTCAAAGTCTAATGGGCAAATGTGTATTTCTATTTGTAATGTGTGATTTAATGACAATAGCCTCTGGAGGCCATTAGTGGAGCTTTTCAGTCTCTCTTTTTATAGAACAACAAGGATACAAAAACAGCTAGACATAGAGATGCCTAATAATGCATACTTGCTCAATAACAAGCAAACAAGCAAACGTGTATCATACAGGCTCCTACTCCATAGTAAGAAATGTTTTTCCTGTCTCGATTAAAAACTCTCTGAGCACTGCCAAAATTGTTTTTGTTGTTGTCTCAGGAGAAACTGATCTGTATGCAGAATTCCTGGAACATCATCAAGCTCTGATAAAGTCTTTTGTTCCATTTGTGAGATTTTGGACAACGTGATTGAGCAAAACATACAGTTGAGACTCCTCCATTAGATGCAAGTGGAACGGCAGTGTAGAACAATGGCTTCTTGTCTCTGGTTGGGCTGGCACTGTGGGCTAAAATGAAGCCAAAATCAAAGGAGCTTAAAATACATTCAGGAGAGACATTTGCTTTGATAGAGCAAGATATATTGTCTGTGAATGTGGAGCTGAAAGGTTTGGCCTTCATGAAACAGATTGTGGAGTGCAAGAAATGCAGAACACATTTTTCTGATCTTAAGAAGCAGACTTGATGTATTAAAAATGAGGCATCAACATACAATCATATAGAGTGCATACCGTATATATTTTAATGATCCCCTCCAATGAAAATCAAGTTAAGGATCTTATTAACGTGTCCATGTGGTGTTTTTCAGCATTTGCGCCTGCAGTGAATCAATGACTCTGAAACATGGATTGAGACAGTCAGGGTTTCATACATCACATATCTAAGAAACCATTCCTATCATTTTGCATTGGCTTTCTGAGGGCTCTGAGAGTTGGGCTCTTGGTTGCAAAAGGAGAAAGGTGAGCATTCTTTTGTGTTTGCCTGATAATAGCCAACATTAGTCTGTCAGGTTACATGATGAATTATGTCAAATCCTGACAAGACATTTTGTATGGCTTAGGGATGTTGGTGAAGAAAGTTACAGCAAATGTTACTCAAAACTGTTTGTCAGATAGCTCAGCTGCTGAATTATATGATGGTGATAGATTTATTATGATAATTCTGACCAAAAAAAACTTAACATGACTTTGGGATTCATTTATGAAAATGCTCAACTGTAAACCAAGGTCTTTAGTTCAGTTTTAAAAGAACACAATGCTGGAGCAGGTCTAAGATCAGCAGGCAAACTGTTCTGTTCCTTAGGTGCATAACCAGTGAAGGTTTCAGGGGACTATGTGGTCTGATATTTTGTCCTGGTTAATACAACTTATGTGGCTCAGTTCTGGATATGTTGCAATCTAAGTATTGTTTTATTTGGTAGATCCATAAACAGAGAAGTGCAATAATGCAATTTCTTTGAGTCAGACTGAGAAAGAGAGAGATGTTTCTGATTTGGGAAAAATGCAGGTTTTTAATTTGTCCACTTGATTTTAGTGACCTTCAGACTCCAGATACTCATGGACTAACTGCCTTTGGGCTTTAGCACCCACAACCAAGATCTCAGGTCTTCTTCTTGTTCAGCTGAAGGAAGTTTTTGCCAACTATCCAGTGGTTGATTTCTTCCAAGCAGCTGACTATTGAGTGTATGGGTTGGAAATCATCAGTGGATAGTGAGATGAGAAACTGTGTGTCATCAGCATAATTATGGTAGCTGATGTTAAGTTTTCTGATAATATAGCCAAGGGGAGGCACATATAGATTGAAAAGAAGAGGACCCAGGATGAAGCCCTGCGGGACCTCACACTCTAATTCATATCTGTTGGAGTGGAAGTCTCCCAGTGTGGTAATGAAGTGTTGATTATGGAGATAGGATTCAAACCATTGGAGAACCAGATAGGCTCTCCAGTGGTAGAAGTTTTCCTGTAGGGCCTCCTGTCAGAAAGTGCAATTTATGTGTTTGATGAGTTGAAGGTGAGCAGGTATGCTCGAGCTGCATACGAGTGGTGGAGGAATGGGTGGAGATAGAGGCACACACTACTTGCATAATCATAGATCTCAGTGTACTCTCAACAAAATTTCATTCCTGGTTAAATAAAGGGTAAATACATAAAATAAAATAAAAAAAATCTGTGCATAAAAGCAAAGAAGTAGAGTCACATCTCAGTCAATTTAAGTCATTAATGAATTTCTTCAGGGGAAAAAAATACTTTTAAGTAGGTAATTTTGATGAACAGAGATGAGTTTTTATTTTAATCAACGCCAGAAGAGGAACCTTAATTGTCCACTTATGTGTTAGTACTGACTCTACTGTTGGAGAGACAGGTTTAAGATTAGTGGACTGTCTGGGATGTTTTCCCTTTGTATTCATGTGATAATTCAGGAAAATTCAGTTATTTAAAATGCAACACAAAATTTTAATTAAAAATGTAATTCTTTTTATAACACTGTTAGGGGTGGTGTGAAGAGTGGCAGGGATTTGTAATTTTGGATGAAAGGAGGTTGGACTTTTGAGGGGTGGGGGTTGGGTACTGTCGTTTTCAGTTAACATGCAGATGTTTAACAGGTACAATGTTTACAGTATTCACTATCTTAGCATACCGTGTTAGCATGATAACATTTTAGAATTAATATTGTACACACATTGCAGCTGATCATTTTGCAAATACTTGGTCATAAACCAAAATATATATTAATATAGGACAAATTGCAGTTTTTGTCACTGTGAAAGAAGAATTTTGTTCATCTCTTTTTGTTCTGCTATAGAGCTGAAATAAAGTTAAATCGGGCAACCATGACGTTGACGCATGTTGCCAGACATGCCAACATTTTCATGTTTTTCTAATTTCCCCACTGAGGGACGAATAAAGGTTTATCTTATCTTATCTTATAAAAATTGCATTTAACAAGCCAGATAAAACAAGTTGAAAGAACAGCTCTGTGAACAGTTCTCCAAATTCAAAACCGAGGCAGACAGGATCTACGCATGCAACACACACGTTTTTATCACTATCCACACACAGACATACATACACACACACACACACACACACACACACACACACACACACACACACTCACACACAGTCTGTGTTCGCTCTCCTCTTGAGACAGCTAATGGAGGGTTTAAGAGAGCGAGTGTGTTGTCATTTCCCCCTCTCCGGTCTGTCTTCATCACTCACAGCCCTCTCCTGCCAGGCAGCATTTATGGTCAGTGTTTAAATGATGCAGTTCCTGCACCGAGCATACTGATGCAACACTGTCCTCTGTTTTTCACTGGAGCACAAATTGGAAATTGAGAAGCCAAGTCAACACTGGGTCACTGCAAAACACTGATGGTTCAAAAATCTATTTATGTACATTGTACACAATGTTAAAGTACATTGAACATTGTTCCAGTGTCACTCATTTTAAAATGACATTTAGGTGTTTAATGTAACATATCTCACTATTTTTACTTTAATCTTTGCAGTAGATTATGACTTTAAGTCTCTTGATTCAGGATTTGTCATCTCAGCCAAATGTAAGCATCGTCAGTGGAAGGACGCTGAATGTTAAATACTCTTCAAGTATTGCATCTACTCAATTTAAAAAAAAAAGGTCACGTGACACTGTTTTTGGCTCACCATTTTGTTTTGTTGTTTTTTAGGCTCATTCTGATAAATCTCATTCCTCTGTGCCATAGGGGTCCATACTTCCCTACCCTCTATGACTACCCTCAATTCAGCTCCCCAAAAACACTGTTTTAACAGGGAACAAAAAGATGAAACCTCAGGAAGAGCCACAGTGGAGGGAACCCTCTCCCAGGACGGACAGACATCCAATAGATGTTGCGTGTACAGAAGAGAACAACAGAATCACACTGTATACATATTATGAAGACTGATACATGCACATTATACAATATATGTGAAGAATGTAGATCCAGGAGCACATTAAACAAATTCAGGTGTTCAGCGGCCACCTCAGCACTGTGGAGACCCGGTAGAGGACAGGCTGCATAAAGATCAGCAAAAAAACAATCAAAACACATAGAAAATATTGATGAAAAACACATATATGTGTAAAGTGTATTGAGAGCATTGATCCATTAGGATTTGAGCAGCTTCAGGACAGGTAGAATCCGATCAACCATTCACAGTATCCACGCAGATGCAGACACACAAACACACAGAGGGAGCAAGAGACATGAAAACATGCAAACTAGGTGAAGGGGAACGAAGATGAGAGGCCGAATCTCCTGGGGGACGATGATCCAGATCCAAATGTATGGAGGGGGCACCAACATCCTGGCGAGAGAGAACTTCCTGGATGACCAATGGTGTGTGAGAGAGAGAGAGAGAAAGAAAGTTAGAGAAATGCGGTGTTCAGGTTTTAGTGTTTTGGTGTACAGCTGTAAGAGATCTCTAAGAGATTCATTGAGAGTGAGACCAACCCATCTGAGGGATAATGGTAACAGGTGTGAGGCCTGAACTTATCGAAGACTAAGCACGACTTAACACATCCACCCTCCTGCTGCTCCAAATACTCACTAAAGCAGTGTTTTCAGAACTGGGGGTCAAACACTTCACTAGAGGTTGCAAGATAATCACAATGCGTCACAAATAGAGTAAGTATTAAGTAGTAGTTGTTTTGTGTCACGAAACCAAGAAATGCACAATTTACTCCGGTTTGAGTGAAGTTTGTTAAAAACCACAGTGACCAGCTGTTTGAGAACAACTTTTAGCTTTGGCTTTTTTAAAGACTTACAGCTTCAGTAGGAACCGGTGGGCTTGGGGCTGAGAGCCACGAACAGAGCAGAGAAGTCAGACAGTATTGAGAGAAGGACTAGTTGACAATAAGGAAAATATATGACAGCAGCCTTATCCTTAAAACAACAGATACCACAAAATGTAATGGTTTGATTGCGTTTGCAGGGCGAATCCACACTCCCCCAGAGAGAGCCCTTTTGAATTTGGTCATGTCATGCCCTGTTCTGTTGTGCCATACTGTCAAGTCAATTTACTGATAAGGCTCACATCAGCGCTGTAAGACGCATGCCAAAACGCCCACGCTCACACACACCAGCGTTGACATCATGAGTTGACGTAAATTGATGCCTCAGGATTAACCTGTCCTTTTTCCCAGCATTGATGTGTGTCAACTCCCCACAAAGGCAGATTTTAGTTTCTTTACATTCTTTTCTACCTTGATTACTTCTGTTTGTATAACATGCATCTAATGTGCGCTTTGACACCCATCACATGATGCAATAATACAGGACACAACTGGTGTGGCCACATTATTTTTGGTCTTTATAAGACAAATGCACTTGCTTGGTCATAAAGAACATATTTAAACATGAACATTTGAATTAAAACAAATATCTAATGATATAGTAAACAGTTACAGTCACAGGCCTTCCTTTAACATGTGCTGCTGTAATAGATGCTGCAGTTTATTAGTCCTGTATGTGATCCCAGACTGGTCATGCCTGCACTGATTCCATCTCTCATTAAAGAGCAGGGACCCAATTCCAGACAGTGGCTTACAGGAGTGGATTACTGACTGTTTGGCTCCTTGGCCTTAATTGAATTAGTGGATTAAATCATCTTGGTTCTGTTTCATTTAGGCCTAATCCAGGCTACAATAATGGGGGAAATTTTAAAGACGTATTGTTGGCAATGCTGATTGCTGGCTGATGTGCTTAAAGGTCTTGTCATGCTTTGAAGGGCCTGAAAAACATTTTCTTAATCAGCTTGTTACTATGAGCAACAGTAGACAAACAGTCAGAAAAAGGTGATGTTGCATATTTCAAACCATGCTGAGACTAGCTACTAAGAATGCTTTAACCTTTTGGCCTTTCACAAAGCACAAGCCTCACATTGCACAGAGCGCCTGTGTGAACCATAGCGGTGCGTGCTGCTCTTGTTTTCCAGCTGGTTTAGCAGCTCATTGATCAAGCATATTAAACTTTGACCCCAAATGTTCTGACCACCTAGATGTACGTCCAATGGCACACCAGCGTTGAGTGAAGTTGTGACAAAATGAGAGGTGGAGAAATGAATTTTGTTTTGTCTCTGAAGTCATACAATTCTACTTTGTGATCCCGCTGAGTAAAAAATCTCAAGCAGACAAAAATGATCAGAGAGGATTAGAAAATCAATATTGTAATTGTTTACACATTACACATTTATTCAGTGTGGCATCCTATTAGATGCTTTATAATATCTGAAAGCATGAATTAAACACACTATTCACATTGCCACTCACACAAACTATGCACGCTTTATGTGTGAAACCTCTGCGTTACCCACATGCCTTTGAAAGCATTTCAGTTAAATGCAACTACATTGGATGGAAGTGCAAGACACTCTGGCCTCGTTGTGGATAGTCACAGCACATACACACAGAAAGAGTAGATGAAATACATGAGAAACAAAATTCAAAATGCATTTACTTGGAAAAGTCGTCTAAAACAGGCAAATCAGAAACTATAAGACTGAACATGTAAGGCACATGAAAAATGGATCAAAATAAAAATTCTTTAACCCCCTGTCCTCACCCAATTGACTCAATGGAAAAATAATTCATATCTATGCTTTACTGATAAGTCAGAGTTGTTTTACTTCAGTGTGGCTTCAGGATGGTTTGTAAAACAAACAGGACCTCATAATAGATTGTCCGGTGTCTATACTGCATTGTTAACTTGAGTTATTCTGCTTCCAGCTGTTCAACTGCTGCATTTTAATGCCAGTGGGTGCACTTGACCCTTGTCAAGCCCAGAATAGAACACAACCAGCATGTACATGCATTATCCAATATGTTTTCCATTTATCTTTTTTTTTTTTAAGTGTTAGCAGGAAAGAAGAGAAAATATGATGGTGTAACAGCGAGTAGCATGTTTTTATGCTGTTTATGGTAGACAAAAAGTGCACTGAGACTTTATCAGGAAAAAGAGAGACACATCAGATTGAACGCATAAATAAGTTATACAATGTCCCACGTGGCTCTCAGCAGTTACATCAGGGGCCAGAAATAAGACAGGTGGAGATGAGATGTGTCTGCTGTGGCAGCTGACGAGGCATTGCAAGGCGTTCAAAGGCACAGCGAGTGGGCATCGATATCTATGGGATATTTGCACCAAATTTACATTTAAAGCAAAATGTTTTTTCCTTGGATGGTATGCACAACATACACTATTCATGTATTTTTCATATGGCTGCAATTCGTATAATACTGTACATGCATCAGCTCATAAACATCAGCATGTGTCTTACATTTGGAGGTGATATTGACTGACATTAGTTTTAATTCCGCCTGTCAGCAAGTGATCGTCTACCACATCTTGAAAAGTTGCTGGTGTCATCAGTGAGTGACTAAGAGCTGTGCTAAATGTAGACACACTGACGTTGTCTTTTAGATGAATAATCATGACTCTTGAAGTAATTAAACTCGATTAAAGTAAATTAATTCTGTAGCTACAATTAAGCATCCTCAGGGCATGTTCTCAGTATTGTTTCTTTGTAGGAGAATTTGTAGGAGGATGAGAAATTTACATTCTACAATTACACATGCTGAGCTTTTTAAGGCCATTTTGATTTTTAGAATAGAATTCAAGCAGTCTTAGAAACAGTATTTAGATCATCTAAGATGGTTTTACCTTGAAACGTTGTATTAAAGAATACTGGAACATCGGTAACAGGCATGCTTAGAAACCACACCAATATGTTAGCAATTACTACAAAGTTCAGTTCAGATGTCACATAGACAGGTACATTAGATAAAACTTAACTGTCCAGTATTTAAATCCTGAAGCTAAACATAAACCCAAATAAGATAATTGCTAACTTAGATGATGCATTTACATAAATTAACAGTCAAACAGCCTCTCGTATTCAACCACAGTTAATCAAATACATAGTCAAAACAAGTCAGACTACATTTTCAATTTTACTTATACAACTTTTGCTACGTAGGGAGAGATGACTTACTCCAAAAGAGATTAATGTAAATACAAACCACACCAATATGTTAGCAATTACTACAAAGTTCAGTTCAGATGTCACATAGACGGGTACATTAGATAAAACTTATGACTGTGAAGGAAGTAAAGAATCCATATACTATTGCTTTACCTGACTTTACTGACAGTTACCTACCTTAAAACATCTGAAAGTTTGTGATGAAACAACAATGTGCGATTGTGATTGATCGTGTGTGAGATTTTCTCATCCTTTTAAAAAAACAAACCATGTAAAATGGAGGATGGCATAGGAAGTCCTTCCATTTACATTGCCTTCATCTGCTAGCCAGGGGCGAGTCTAAGATTTTTCTAAATCAGGAGCCACAAAGGGGTCGTACTTCACACAGCCCCGGGGCCTAATTTTATGTGAGGGGTCTGGAGGTCGTCACCCAGGAAAATTTGGGTATAAGACTTAATTTCCTGTGTTCTGGTGACTTTGTATGCATGTAAATAATAACAGAACTGTCCTAACAGCAAGTCAACTTGGGGCAGAGTTGTGACAAAACTCCAAAACTCCACCAAACAGTGTTATTTCTTGGGCAGGACAAGTCCCCCCAGTCCCTACCTCTATGGTGCACACTGTTCTCCTGTTTTTGCCCTCTTGACAGCTTCATTTCACAGAACGCTGGGAAGCCAGAATTATCTGTCCATATTAATTATAGTCTGCGGATACAACACACCTTAATAAAGCAATTTTAATTTATTGTATTGTACGTTTCAGTACAATATACACATACTGTTATATACAGAAATTGAAATTTCAAAAGTGCTCTGAAGTTAACTGTGGCACTTCTGGGGCCAAACAGATTTCAGCTGAGGCCGCCCCTGTTTGTATTTCGAACATTCCTCGTGTAATGATTTTATTTCATTAAGGAGATGAGATGAGAGACTGGGATGCTCAGGTGAGGCAGGTTTTTTTTTTTTCCATTTTGTTAAACAACCGGTGTGCTGTGGTTTGAGTGGTGAGGAGAAAACCAGTTTACCTCCACATGTGATGGGGGATGTTACAGTTACTTGCTTTCTGTTTGCACGCTCACTTGGAGAAGACATACTCAGATTTAGAAGTGGTCAATTGTGGGCCTGCAAACCTTTTGCCACCTCCAGGGCAAATTCCTGTAGTTTCAATCATCAGACTGATCATACATTTCTGGTGCTGCTAATCAACACCCACAAACCAGTGTGCTCCTTTTGCACTTTGTGAGGTTCAGCCAGAAAACATTGTGAAGAAAGTAGCTGCTGACACTTTCTTCCACTAAGACCATGCATGGGCAGAGAAGAACTTATGTAGAGACTAAGCTTGGCAATGAACTGCTTCAGGTGGAGGTCAGCACTGCTAGACTCTCACGTGCAAAAGACAGAAATACAGAAATCCTACCAAACTGCAGCTAAAAACAAGTTAAAAGGTGGAGACTAATGAGGCTGAACAAACCGACTGACTATATATATCAAGCATGTTGGCCAAACAGAAGCCACATTTCAGGATCGGAGAGTCTCGCAAATGACCCTATTTATGGAACACAATTGCCTAATTAAATATGCTTTCTCAGTCTGGTGCCTCTGTGAAGCAGCATCAGCTGGTGACATATGTATCACCTGTCACTGATCGATCTCAGGGTGGCTGACTGGAGGACAAAGGGACAAAGAGTCACAAATAACAAGCTGAGAGAAGCACTGAGGATGGCTACGACCACAAGCTAAACACACCTGGGTAATGAGATAACAAGCAGCAGCTGTGAGAGTGAGCACTGGATTCCACCGGAGGAACCTACTAAGTGACTCCGATGTACATGAATGATGTCTGGGAGTAAACACAAAGCAAGACTTGGTAAGTGCATATAAATAAAAAGGCAGAGGAGGAAATTGCAGAGGCTGTAATATGATCTGTCTCTGACAACGGCCATGAATTCATTCACCTTGCAGTTATATTCAAGTTCCAACCATGAAGGGGAAAACCCTTTTTTCACTCACAAACTTGAAGGTAGAGTAATTGATCTACTCCTCCTCAGTTATGACATACATCATCTCCAGCTAAAACTGATCCAACGAGAATGAATCAATAACTGGAGGGCATATTGGCCTTAGGCCACATATAGAATCTGGAGGTGGGACAAATAATCTATATGGAAATAAATTACAATACATTGTCTTGGGATAGCAGAGCATCACTCCTTTGCTCTGGAAAGGTTCAGTAAATTGAATAAATACAGTGCATAAGAATATAACACATGTTTTGTAGTGTGTATATACAGTACATGCAGAATGATTTTGAAGTGCCACTGAACCGGCAAGATGACATCTGGAGGGGGTCTGGCCAAGAGTTGGTAATTCATCTCACAGTTCGTTCAAACAGAAAGTGGAGCAAAATTTCACCTCATGTCATTGACAAAAAATTGGCCACTGGGTCGATTATTCAGCTCAGACAAACACTGTACCAACTGTACAGATGTTAGCTGTAATTTAGCTGGCCACGGACACCCAGCAGGGTGTGTGGGAGTGTGTCTGTGCTCAGCTCTGCCTATGACTGAACTCAGAACTCAGTAGAAACTGTAGTTCATTCTGTCAATACTTCCCCCTCTTTTTTTTCCTCATCTCAGTTTATGAAACAGATGTTTTGCTCAAGTTGAAACATTTTCTTCACATCATATTGCACTGCCCTGGGTGAATCTTTGTCTGATCGCATCTTTACATTGATTCTGATTTGCATATTGAGATTACCTGAATGCTTATTAATACCAGCTGCAAATGTGTGGGTTGGATGTCATCATTCATATAACATATCCAGATAGAGATCACATTAATATCAGGTAGAAATGAGGCTTATATTTAAGGACTGATTAAGATTATGATTAAATGAAACTAAGCTTGAAGTTAGTTGCAAATCATGTTATCTGATGCCAAAGCTGTTGTTTTTATGCCCAACCATCCACAAATTTTGCAGAAAGGACAGTTATTATTCACATGAGAGAAAAAACTTTTCTGATAGAGACAGTCTCCAGATGTTTTGGTTTAAGACAGTGTCTTTCCGGCAAATTGTGTATAACAGAATTGTCAATAACATGACACCATTATTACCATCCGCAATTTGTGATAGTATCACATTTAACCCATTTCCACTGTGGGAACTTTTTCAGAGGCCCTGGAAGCATTCCAGGAACTCAGGAACTGTTCTCGCAATTTGATCATGCTCATTGGCTTGCACAACTTGTGGACAACTTTTTTTAAACAAGGGGGGTGATCATGTATTCTTGTTAAATTGTGGATAAAATCAGATTGAGTTTTTTTTTTTTAAATACTTATCACTTTATGGCATAAAGGTAAAGCAAATTAGCTCGTCCCTCATGTATCACGTCAGGAAGCAGAAGGAGTAATGTTAACATACAGCAGCGTTGTCCTTTGTTCAAAGTTAAAAGACTTGAGCGCTGATATTTCCTGGACCACCTCGGAGATCCTTGGCATTGATATTCTCCCACAGCCGTTTCTCATTATCCAGGGAGTGTCACAGAATCAATCAAGGCTTCAAAGCGCTAAAGGACAGCTTTTATCTTACATTCGCATTGCTGAGAGGAAATGAATACTGATATTTTACAAAAAGAAGAGAGTGTCTATGATGAAGTTATTGCTTCTTGATTTGACAAATTTTCTACAGTAGACCTTTGAGATTCTCTTTGAACAACAGACCTGTATATGTCACTATCTGGCAACATCCTACCTGTTACCTACAGAACACACCATGCATTTATCCATTTTAATGTACTTCTCCAGATCCAAGGCAGACCAAGCAAGGCAACCAAGATTTGCCTCCCTCTAGCGACATCCTCAAACCCCACCTGGAGAATACCAAGTAATTCCCAAGCCAGACAGCATATGTTGTTCCTTCAGTGCGTTCTGGTCTCCTAGTTGGATGTGCCAAGAAAGCCTCAGGAGGGATACATCCTTACCAGATGCCTGAAGCACCCCACCTGGCTTCTTTCAATATGAAAAAGCAGCAGCTTCACTCCAAGCATCTTCAAGATGTCCAAACTTGTCACCCTGTTTCTAAGGTTGGCTGTTTTAAACTGGTAGATTAGTTCAGCTGATCATTTCCTTGACACTTCCCATGATCAGTTGATTTATTTAATAGTACTTTACCTTTTAAATGTAATGTTCTGATTACATATCTACTATCACTTAATCCTGTGGTTGGTCAGTCACAAGCGTCCAATTAAAACCAGACCGAAACCCATGTTTCAAGTAGCACTGGACTAGCTGTTTAGTCTTACCTGGGTTCTACAACTTTCACACCAACCTAAACAAACAGAACCAACTAGGAAAACAGGCCAGACAGAACAGGTTAGTTGTGATAGCACCCTGAGGGACACCTAAAAAAAACTGGAAAATTTTCTTACGATCTGGGATTCCCATTCTTTCACTTGCTGTACCTGTCACAGTTCTGTGTTTCTGTGTTCAGCCTTAGTTTCTGCTCAACCATGTCTTAATTCTTAGCCTGGTCTTAGTTCTGCCCTGTATCAGTCCTGTCTGTCTCTGTCTGTGTTCAGTCTTTGTCTTAGTTTCAGTCTCTGTTCTAATTCTATCAGTCATGTCTTAGTTCTGTCAGTCTTTCTAAGTTCAATCTGTCTCTGTTCAGTCTTTATGGCTCTGTTCATTCTGTCACTCCTCACCTGCAATAGTTTTCACCCCAGTACTTTCCCTCTCACCCCGCCTCTGGCTCACCTCACCTGCCAGCCACTCCCACCCCATCTCGTCACCTGTGTTCCCAGCTGCAGCTAATCACCATCAGGACTCTATATAAGCCACTCCATTTCACTCAGCCTTGGCCAGACTGTTCTTGATGTTTCAGACTCTCCAGCACTTTCTTCTCGTTTTGATTCTCTGTTGCCGTCCCTGTCTCTTTTGGATTACCTGTTATTCACCACAGCCCTCTGTTCCTGTCCTGCTCCTGTGTACCTAGTTTTGTCTGCCTGTTCTATGTGGCTGTTGGCATTTCTCCTGGACAATCCCACTCTAAGAAACTTCTCCACGTCTATTTCCCTGTGTTCCCTGAGGCTCAGAGACTATCTTGTGTTGTTTTCATGTTGCTTGTCTCATGTTAGAATAAAAGTCATTGCCGACTATCTCAGCTCCGCTGTGTGTCACTATTGGGTCCTACCACACCCCCCGTTACCATTACAGTACCAAAACACGTTATCAGGAGTGTATGGACTGGCAAATCAAAAAGTGAGCTGTCAGGCCTCAGCGGTGCTGTCAGTACATCCAGTACAACAGCACTGCTGATGACACTGCACCGATACATACATACTCTGTCTTAGTCCTCCTCCATCCATCACTCAGGGCAGCAACTTGCTCACAATATAGAAGAGTACCATGGTGATATGGAGATTCTGATTCTCATCCAACTGCTTCATGGTTTGGCTGCAAAACATGCCAGTGCGGGCTGGTGATTCAGATGTTTGAATTTGAAGTAATTGATTTGTAACCTGGAATACACGCTGAGAGACTGCTTCAGATTGTATGTCAATTAAAACAATTGCTGGTAGAACAAATTGGAAAACACAGCTATAGAACCCTAACTCTAACAGTTAAATAGTCAAAAAATAAACATTTTCTCACCTCAACTAATTTACTACTGCGAGGTGGGAAGCATTATATTCCCAGTGTTTCTCAATTCCCAACTGTCCTCAAAGCCCTGTGGTGATGGATGCAAGAGAAGTAAAGGAAGGAATCACAAGGCAGTGAAGGAAAACACTTTGGTGTAAGTAATTAATTGAAAGGAAAGGGAAAGCAAAGAGCCTGGATGGAGAAGTGCCAATGAAATGGCATTAGACCTTTTATCGCCATGTCTGCGTGTTAAAAGAAAGTAATGGTATATGTCTGCAGAACATCTCATTTTTAGATAGCAGCACTCAGTGGACGCTGAAGGGAAGCACTAATCATGTCTACTGTTGCTATGCGACTATTATCAACCTGTTTTGCAAAATTTGAAGTGTTTTGAATAGCAGATGTACTGAATCCTGAAACCTTGGTCAGTTCTCTTAGCTGCTGGGAAGATACAGTAAAGAGGCAAAACACAGGTGCTGACACACAGAAGCAAAATGTTACAAAAGACTGAGCAGTTTAAGTGTAGAGATTGTGATTTTTATAAGCATAATAAATGGAAGATAATAAACAGAGGAATAAAGCATGAGAAAAGTGAAAAACAACACCAAGAAAGACAGAGTGAAAATCAAAGAAAGAGAGCAGAGGGAAAAAAGGGAACCTGGTTAATTTGTGACCTCAGTGACCTCGGTGGTTGCAGTGGGTAACGATTGATGCCTTTTCACAGCTTTCTCTTCCTACTAGTGCCGTAATAAGAAAAAGACCATCACCTGTGTCACTTGAGTGCTGATGCCACCTCCACATCCATCATCCCACAACAGAAGGTGACCCTTGTTATCCAGGTAGCCATGTCTAAAAGAGGAGACAGAGTACCATGGCAACACTTTACTCATTAACTGGCAAATGTTCACACGCTTTACAAGTCCAGACAGCTGGTTGACCTAAATCACAAACTGAGACTGCAACAAAACAGAGAAGTGGAACAAAATCTGAGGCCAGGAACATCACAGTAATAGAAATAGTATACTGCAACATGGGAAAAGGCTGCAAGAAGCCTGGCCCACTACTTTACTGTATTGGTTCAGTTTTACCACTGTCAACAACCTTGTTTCCAACCTTCTTGTCCATTACCAAACAGCTTAGAGGGAAGGGTAGAGACTAGCTGCTGAACTTGTTGGTCAATACCACAAATGTACTCAAATTTGATTGCTGAGTTCTTCAAACCAGCAATCCTCAAATGTTCGGATTTGTTTCCAGGTGTACGTGACCAAAAAAGACTGCAGAGTCCTGACTGCCATTGACTTTCCTCCACAGTCACCCGACCTCAACCCCACTGAACATTTACGGTGGCACTTGAAGACTGGGAGAGCCAAGCATTCATAACATCACAAGAAGCTCTTTGGAACATTGTAAAAATCATGGTAATGGTAAATGGGCAGCAGTTATCGTACTTTTCTAGTCTTATTAGGTCACTCAAAGCTCTTTCACACTCATTCACACACACATTCATACATGGTGGCTGACTGGAAACTGCCACCACCATTAACCATGCACTCACATTCACACATCGTTGGAACAGCCATCAGGAGTAATACGGGGTTCAGTATCTTACCCAAGGACACTTCCACATGCAGACTGCAGGGGCCAGGGATCGAACCACTGACCTTCTGATTTGCACAAATGTGTGGAGGCCAGCTTTAACAAATTTAACAGAAAAAAAAAGTTCAGTCAAATATTCAGGTGTGTTATACAGGCAGCGTGTAACGTAGCCTTGAGATGATGAGTAATTTATCAGACAAAATGCTTTACTGTACAGATGAAGTGGCATTGCCCAATACCTGTAAACAGAATTTGAAGTGTGAAATTGATGGAGTTCCCCTTTTAACATGGCCATGCAGATTGAACCTGGCTTGTCAACACCGTAATAGTGAGCTTGCCGATAAATAGATAAAGTGGATCAGCAGCAGTCTTCTGTGGTTTTGAGGCAACCTGAAAGTCCTTTTGACTCTTGTTGCAATACATACATTTCATACTTGTTCTAGCATTATCTTACAGTCTACCAGGGACATGATAAAGACTTGAGGGAAATAATGTTTTGCAATGATCTCTCACCAAACAAACCTCATAGATGTATTAAAGTATAACATGCACATTGTGTAGTATATAAATTGTATATAGTTAAGAAAAGAGGGCAAAACTGAAATTTCAAGTTGTGCAGACTAAAGCACCAATAGTAACATTTGTACAAGCATAAACAGTTCATGACTTATTACCCTAATAAACACAATAACTGGACGTGCTTAGTTGCTGATTCAGTTTTTTGTGCATGCACTATATGACGGGAAAAAAAAATCTACTCAAAAATGTACTTGAGACTGCATGGGACTCACACTTTCCCTGTTCAGATCCGTCTCTCTGTCCAGATGCACTGAACTCATCACTGATGGCTCAAAATGCTGCAGAGATATTCTCCACCACCTCAGCCAGCTCCATACATAAACACAAATACAATTATGCTAATCACTCACAGCACGGGCACTCCAGGGAAGAGGTCTTTTCAACTTTCAGAAGTTCAAACAGTGATCTCCTGCTGTCACTTAAGGCTGCCACTGGGTTTGCTGAAATTTCCTTTTTCATCTCTTTTGTTTTTCCGTCCTGCCACTGTCCACTGCCTCGGGCCTGTGAGCGCTGTGCCTCCACAGCACTAATGTCACGCTGAGGAAACATACATGTCCATCAGCAACACACAGAGTCCATGCACCTGAACAGGAACAGGCAGATTGTAGTTTCTTTTTCTTGTTTTAAAGTAGACACTTGTTTATTGGCTTCCTTTGTGGGGCTTGGCTTTCACCAAAAGATTGCACCTGTAATTTAAATGTCTCCCATATCGCATTGTTTAATTTCAGGCTATTATTTCAAAGAGAATACTGAATCTCTTGGCACAATAAATAGGTAACTGCATACAGCTCGTGTTGAAACGGAGCTGACAGGACGGACAGCGATGCAGCTACAGCTTATTAAAAAAAGGAACTTGAAGAAAGAGGCTGTCGACATTCATTAGTTTCAATCCATAGAGTGAATTTTTTTGGTGTGAGAGCATGTATTGATTAGCGTATTGATATTTCGCTGTTTTTTTCATAAAGTTACAACCACAAGTAAAACAGAACATTTCCACACATATGCAAACAAGTGCAGCAACCTAGAAGCTGAAGACCAGCAGACAAAATAGAAAACGACTGTCTCGCTTGTGACAAATGTGTCAGCGTTGATGCATTTTCCGTTTATAAAAGGAGGCTTAGCAAAGTGTGCCAAGGTCGTTCATTAATCATTCAACTGTATCAAGGAAAGAAAATCATTATTCATTTTAGTAACATTTAATTAGAAACAGGAAGGAGCTGTGATCGGTCGAGTTGGTGTGAGGATAATAATGTGCTTCTCTCAAATAGCAGTTTGATCGAATAAACAGTAAATAACAGCAGAGCTTTCTCCATGACAACTGAGCGAGCTCCGTCTGCTGATGAAGACCTTGAGATGTGATTGAAAAGCTAGGAAAAAGGTGTTAAATTAGGATTTTAGATGACAAGAGCAATGACATCGTTCACATTGTTTTCCTCAGACTTTTGCAAGCTCCTCCACAGCCACAGAGAACATCATATAACTGTTTGCACAGACTGAGCGGTGCTCAAAACCTTAGTGCAAATATAACACAAAGGTGCATATGACCTTTTCAAAGTGTAAAGTATTTAAAAAGTGTCAAAAATATGATAGAAGTTCTGTTATGATGATAAAGGAATTATTGTATGACTTATGCAAAGCAAGGAATTGAGTGCATGTAAAAATTTTATAATAACTACTGTATGTGCGTCAGTGCAGTTTTAAAGCATAGTTAATTTGTGTAAAACAGAATGTTTCAAACAAATACTTGAAATATACGAGCAGATTGCATCATGTCTGGCTCTCTGTATTGAGGCAGACATCCAGTAATTATCATGCTAACAACTAGAGTGAATATTTTCAAGAGAAATGAGATCCATTAACAGTAAAAATATGTTGACCGCTTTAAACAAATATGAAAAAGCTCCTATCCCCCAGTGTCATAAATGCATACTGGGGCTTCAACAAAGTCTCTCTGATCTTTCCCTCTGCCTCCCTTCACTTTCCTATTCAGTGAGAGAAATGGGCTGCCAGTATTTTAAACCTTGACAAAATGGTGTCAGAGAAACTGTCATCTTTGAACAGCATCAACCTTTCTTATTTTTAAGCAGCCCCCTTTTTTCGTCATCGCTTGCTACTCTTCACTCCTGCCTCTTTGCTGTCCATCCCCCAAGGACAATCACACTTTCAAGAGCAGTGGTGCAAGTAGAAAGGAAGAAGCATTAAAAAAAAGTAGAAACACATCAAATATAAAAAAAACACAGATTGGAGAAAAAGCCCAATTAAGGCCTTGTTCAGAATGTCAGGCCACATCCGTTTTTTAGGGAGATATCCAGATTGACTTTAGAAACTCTGGGCAGCAAAAAAAAGTCACATGAAATGTAATTTTTGCAAATCGGATCAAATCCACTTATGGAGGTGATTTCAAATGCAATTCTTATTGGATTTCTACAGATGCGTCTCAGTCCGGATGCTCTGGCCGCTCAAGTGTCTTTTGCATCACTTGCACCACATCACGCAATTATGGCATCAAATCAAGAGTGACGCAAGTGCATCAGAGCAGCTGAGCAGAATCCACGGTGCTACAAGCAGAACAGTGTAGAGGACAACACAAAGAACAGCAGTCTGTGGACAGACACTGAAATGAATTGTCTCCTGGGACTTCAGGGGAAGCTTCTGTACAGACTAAGTCACACTGCTACATAGCTAATGTACCGCTCTGACAGAGGCGCGCAGTGATCGTACTGTGTTACCTCATTAAGGTAAGCACATGACACAGCACCTGGAAGAGTCACAGAGCAACAGTCCAGCCTGCTTTGTCTCAGTTAGATGAAACTGCAGCATGTCTCCACTAGAGCTGTATACAAATCTGTCATTTCAGCAGCCACATTGTGTTCATAGTTCTGAGTATTAAAAAACAGTCATGTGCTGCAAGCAAGCACTGGCTGCTCGATCAGATTTTTAGATATTTACATTTTTTCAATTTTTTTTGACCATGGTAAAAATGGCTCGTACTAGTTACTTGTTTGAGGTTAGAAAAACGTAACTACAAGGTGCCCTGGTGGCTAAGGGGTTTAAGGTGCCAACCAGGAACCTCAGCTTCCCCGGGTTGAATTCTTTGCTTCATCTGTCTCTCCTCTTATTTCCTGTCATCTTACTACAAAAGGCATAAAACTGCAATAACATCAGTCTCCATGCTGAAGTTACACAACGTCAATCATCAACCTTGATCTCTGGCAGTGGGTCATTGAACATAAACATGAACGTAATGAAAGATGCTCATGATATTAAGACATTATATTTCACTAAATGATCTAACATATAAATGCAATGAGAGATAAGATTGAACTGACATTTATATATACATATATTATACACAAGATTATACTTTATACTATGTAAGCGACTTGTGCAAATATTTGTGCAAAAGAAATCTGACAGAAATGCAGCTCTGGCACGTGTGAGCTACATATTAGTCTAAGTATATAGGTATATATACAGCACTATAATAGAGATCAAAGATGATTTCGGATTTAAATGTTAGTCATAGAAGAAAACAAGCTCTTTAGTGTAAACCTTGAGGATCAAAGCACAGGGAATCTGGCAATGGAACCGTGGCTAGAAGAAGCTACAACATTTCTCTGATGAATAATAAGATTCTTGCATGTTCTCATTACTGAGGAAAAGAGAACCTGAAGCAGCTTTGAATCAAAATGTATAGTAAACATGAATTTAATATATCCAGCAAAGCTTAACTGTTTTGGGTGCAAGATTTGGCCAAACTTTCAAGTATGAAGACAATAAATAATTTCCCACTAACAAGGACTGCTTTGTATATAGTTTTAGGAAGAAAGAGAAGAACAGAAAGCTAAGAAGAGAAGAGTGATAATAATCAGTGTTTCAGTGGATAGACAAAGCTCAATTTAAATTACTTTTCAAATAAAGCTGCTTTACCAGAAACACAATATTAACTTGCTCTTTCATTTACTAAGTGTATAATAAAACTGACTTACTATTACAGCAAAGTGTAAGCTCATGTCTTGATCTATGGATAGTCAACATTTAGCCACTGGAGCGGTAGCTTTCACTTCACCTGCATAAATACATCCACAGAATGCATTCTGTTACTTTGTCCTAGTAAAAATCCATTAGCATTATGAGTCACTTCCCTGTTTGTCTCTGCCTCCTACCAGCGAGCAGTCTGTTTTGGGTGTCGTTTCACATCAGCGGTTTCTCTGCTAATGAGCTGCTGCTCTGATTGGCAGCTGGACCGGAGGGCTCAGCCAGGAGGCCACTGAGCAGAGACGCCGGCTAAGGTTAGAGCTGATTGGTCCATTTCAGACAAATTGAGTGTCGGCACTGACACCAAAAGAAAATATGAATGAAATAAAAAAGAGAGAGGGTTTTTTTTTTCTGGTTACTGATGAATGTGAGGTAGATTTCCCAGATGTTTTACATTCACCTTGTTATGTGCATTTTGCTATTTTTCAGTTTTTATTAGAAACATTTTCATCATATTACAAATTACAAGACAAGACTGCAATTTAAACATCATAGTGTATAATCTCTAAGTACTTTCGGCTTGTACGGACTGTATCTGGCAGAGGCATCTGTTGGCTTCACTGGGTTGTGACTGACAAATCCTATCACAACATCAGAGGACATTAACTACAAGTCTTTCAATGACTCACTGAAGCCATAAGTAAAACACCTGTTTCTGTCTCATTTCCAAACTTACAAGCCTCTAGTCTGGTATTTGATTTTTGACCATTCACAGTGCTGGATGGAGTTCCCTGCTACTGATGAGGTACCTGAGGGGTCTCTCAGGTCAGGCCACAAGCTTAGCTGAGAGACTTGAAGCCTGTGTATCTAAATTCACCAGCAGAACACAGAGTTTAAGGCTTGTGTGGTGTGCTCGATTGATTCTAGATCTACTTTAAGCATGCATGATTTGACACTCAAAATGGGCCTTAAAAGTGAATTTATGTTTTCAACATGGGAAGTTACATAACAGGAAAATCTTAAAATCTTATCTTTTTGAAGAAGGTGAAGGATTTTCTGTTTCCCGCTTGTGTCATTGTCATCCTCAGCACCATGACAAAACAAGTTAACATCTGCCCCATTTACATTTATGCTTGAACAGATCAAACAGCTTTCCAATATCAAACAAGGCTAAGAGTCTGCAGCCATACGAGCAGCTCTGTGAGGCCGTGCTTGGCACACTCTTTCTTTGAGGTAAATGTTAATGGGATCATGCTCTGATGTTCACAATGGCATTGCTTACATGTTCATGTGAAGCAGGTGCTTGTTAGCGTGCTAAATGCGAATAGTTTTAGTGACATCACACTCAAAACTACAAATGTCAAACTCATGGTGGCACTATGGGCAAAGTCAGGATCACCAAAGTCAGTAGAATTCATCCTCAGGTGACTATGAATGTTAGTACAAAACTTCATGCCACAAACAGTTTTGGGGACTTTACCACCACACTGATCTGGCCCAGAAAACTAACCCGGGTTGCAATACGATTTGTCATGTGGCTAATGGAAATACATATACTGTATGTGAAGTATAAGCAAAAGTAGATGACATTACATTTGGGTTTCATCAAGATATGATACACTTGAAATCACATTAGGTCAGTGTACATTACAACAATGAGCTATCTGAAATTTTCAAATGAGAAAGTCATGAATGTTTAAATCATAGTATGGACTCCTTTCTTGAACGTGGCAAAATCAACCTCATTTGAAGGCACCAAGTTTCATCACTTACACATCACACTGCTACTGTTATACACTTTTGCCCAATGTTTCTACTGCGTTAAGTGTTGTGTGTGTGTGCGGTCTGCACCAGTGAAGGTAAACGTCTTGGGCAGTTCCTGTGTCAGATTGCATAGCATGGAGCTCAGAGTGATTATGCTGCCCCTGCAGTCTTCCTCGACAGAGTCTAAATTGGATGTGGCAACAAGAATCAGAGGGAGCCATGGGAGTGGACAGATAAACTTTCCAAGGAAAAACACTGTCATGCACACAGAGCTCGCTGCGTCCTCTCTCCGATGCCATGCTGGTGGCATTAAGACATCTCCGTGTTGACACCTTTGAACTTTGAAGAATAAAAGGCTGTGAGAAAAAAAAAGCAAGAGCTTTTGCATCAGAGGCATTTATAATTGGTCTTAGTTTTAACTCCCTCCTCACACACTTCTTTCATCCTTCCATCTTCCAGCCTCTGATGCCTGTGGTCCTCATTAGTAGGAATAACTAAAACAAATGTGGAGCTCAAGGTTGGAGCTCTGCAGGGCAACAGGCTGCTGAGCTGAGTGGGCAGACTGCCCATCAACTGAAGGTGCACCATCAAGCCTTTGTGTGGGCATAAAGAGCTGTTGTAGAGTGTCCTGGAACAAGTCACTGAATCACTCAGCCACCGCCATAGCTTCAAGCACTGTATGCATCTTTAGTATTTATATTTATTGTTAGTGTTTTCCAGCGGATTGCAATTAGTGTTAGGTGTTTTGAGTACTGGCTTTGCCCTCCAGGTTCCTTGTGTATATCTCCATGTTATGTCTTCTTGAAGGAGCACTCTGAAGGAGTCGATATTCTTGTCTGACACCTTTACAATATTGTATCTTCTGCAACTTTCTAAAATTGACAAACTGACATTCACACCCACTTCACTCAGCGACTGGCCAGGCGTACAGAGGTGTAAAAGTAGGCAGCGTTTGAACTTCTCTTTCTCTTCTTTAATTCTTACTATTCTTGTCACCTTTCTTGGGTACAACTGAGTGCAACACCATAAAAACCTTTAATGAGACACTGTCTGAAAATGCGCGCCGTTATCCCCATTTGGACAATTCATTGTGTCAAGACTGCAAAGACCAGCAAAAAGAATGAGTTTGGGGAGGCAGAATGATAAATCTCGGAGGACTCTGTGAGGCAACTTTCAGTGTTACCATGCAGAACAAGTTTCAGAGTTAGGCTGGAGTTATGGTTTTCTGAAAAATACGTGTAAGCATCTCTAGGGAGGGTATGGCTAGCTGTATGTCCCAGAGACCACCCTCTAAATCTCAGTAATGTATTGTGCAGACCTGAGTGTCAAACAAGTTGACTGGTTGATCCAACTGTTGTCGGAGGGTTCAAAATGAAAAACGTCTCTGAATGACCCCTTTTGCACACTAGCCTGCAGGCTGGTGAAGCATTTTCCGCCCTTTCTCCTCTATAGCTTGCAAGCACCAAAAGTGATTGACAGCAGCAGTGCATTTCTTAGCAACAGTATGACGCCTCTCGCTGTGAAGAACACCTCAGTGTGAGTGGGATCAAGAGCTGCAGGGACAAAAAGCAATGTGGCTCACCTAGCTTCTTAGACATCCAGGGTGATTGCCTACATACATAATATCTCCAAAAAAAAAAAAAAATACAAGACTATCAGACATTATGGTAACAAGTTTCACTTTGTCTAATGTATCTGATATTATAAAGAAACAGTTAACGAGCTTCACAGAGAAGTTTGACCACATTTGAATTTCCTGGCTCCAGCAACCGACAACGATGGCAGCGAGCCATCCAAGCTTCACAACATGCCTTCAGAAAGCCATGACTGACATCGCTGGGTTGTTTTTCTACACTCACTGCACTGAACCCAAACCAGCTCACGGGGAGCTGCTCTGTGGATGACCCCGACCACCGACTCGCCCTCCTCAACAAGATGGCAAGAGAAGACTTAATTCACCCTCTGGGATCAACAGAAAATCAAATCTGAAGTCAGTTTCTGGGCTGTAACAGAGAAAAAAACCCTTTCATTTGTTCAATTTTGAGAAGTCTACATGACTATATTTGTATTATTTACTTCATGCTCTTCAAAACGCATCGACCAGATGGCGCTAGCTATTAATTAAAGCTTCACACCATAGTTTCAAATGAGGGATCAATCCCATTATCATTTAAATCTCAGCCCTCCCAGCCTTTGTTGTACCAAGACAAGGCTCACTGAGTGGTGGAGGGCTGCCAGTGGACAATGGAAAGCTCATTTACTTCTATGCACTATGTAGCTTCCCCTTGCAGAAAATGAATATGTCATTAGCCTGGTTAACCCCAGAAATAAATTGTTTTAAATCCAGCCTGCACTATATGTATTATGTAAAGCAGTCCTGGATCTGAGCTGGACCATTACTTTAAAGCATGGAGTCTACTCTGCAATTAATTTGAAATGATTGTTCATAGAGAACAAAAGAAAACCTAATTTATTTTTGATTTACACGTCATATCGATTTCATGCTCGCATGACTAACCTGGCTCGATTAAAAAAAAAAAAAAAAACCTCAGTTCTTCAAAATTAATTATCCTCTCAGGGATTTGAAATGTTCTACATTGTTCTTTTCATGTCTATGGAAATCCCAAATATGCTTTTAAAAGCTCTTTTGAGAGCAAATCAAATGTAATAAATGTGTGCCGATCCTGAGGAGAGTAAAATATGAGGCAAAGTTTGAAAAGATTGAGGACTGGTAATGAAAAATGTATTAATCTGCTTAAAGAGAGAGAAAATTGATAAAGACTGAGTTTATTACATTTATTCCTAAACAAGTGTCCATACAAATATTTTTATAATAAGTTAACCCCTGGATGAGATAGGTGGGTCAGAAATGATCCAGCTGCTCTGTTTGTTTTTGTTTTTTCACATTATCTTTGTGACATCAGTCTTTCTTATTCCAGGTAGTAGGCTACTCAAAACCCTGTCTTTGATGTCATCTCACTGATTTTTAAATTACCCAATTATGTTTTGCTTTTACGTTATATTTCAATAAGTGGGTCAAAATGCCCTGTATGATTTTCCTGTGGAAATTCACAGCACACTTTCATTATTTCTTCCAGAGAATTTTTAGTTTGAACCACACTCTGTCTTTAACATCAGCCTTCAGCTACATTATTTTACACTGCAAGACAATTTTATATTCAGTACATGAAGTTGTTTCCAGCTTACCAACTTAACTATACAGTTGTCATTGTGGATTTATTGACGTAACTAAGCTGCTTTGTAGCTTTGCTATCTAGCTTACACTCGCTATAATATTTTTAATAGATTATATATTAAATATTGATGTTCCATTTAAAACATTTTCTTGATTTTGTATCTGTGCATATATAGTGTTGATTTGGCTGAGAGATGTACAGCTGATGTCATGCTTGATTCTGATGAATATGAATATGCAATAAATAACGGCAATGACAAACATCAACATTACAAATCTTCAGCAATTCTTGTGTAGAATTCAGATAGATATTTTGTGCAAAGCTATAAAGATAGAAAAAAAAACCCCAAAAAGCTATTTTACTATGGGTCATTTTTGACCCACTTATAGAAGAGAGTGGATTCCAATGAACTGTGCATCTAAAGGTTAAATAAACTAATGAAGTGTACAAATATCAGGCCGAGGAAAATTCTATTATCTGTAAGCTGTAAAACCCTTAAACCTGACACTTCACTTAGCTCCTACAGATTTCGAAACGTCACTGAATATGGAGGAGGGGGACAGAGCAGGGCAGAAATTGGATTAGCCAGTTGGATGTGATGATAAGCCAGTGAGGACGGCCGGTGCAGCGCCTCCGTGGCCTTTCTGATAACAAAGCTAATCCATCCATCTTAGCCTCCTGGCCTCTGCTTTGATTCCCCTCATCAAACATCCCACCACCCTATTGTTAGCCATGTTTGCTGCCTGTCCTGCTGCGGCGCTCCGGCCATAACTCTTCGCTCCGCAACGTGGCGAGCAGGTCAACTATTAATTTAGGTGAAGTGCCACTGTGTCTGTACCTGCTGTTCAGCTCGGCAAGGCGAGCCGAGCTGCTTGGCTGAGTGAAAGAGACGTGCTGCCTGTCATCTTTCACCTGCCTGGCACCCACGCTCCTCTGGGCCTTCTTCACATGCACTTGTCTTCCAAAAGTGCCCACCGTGACCGGCAAGACAAATTGCAATATTACGGCAAAACTATCAGCAGGACATTTACTGTGGCCAAGAGTTAAGCTGGAGTCATAAGTCAATCCTAACAGACAGCCAGAAGTCGAGGATGGGAGGCGGACTGAGAGGGAGGAAGAGGGAAGTGGCAGGGCGGGACATGAAAAGATGAGGGCTTTGTTTGACACCAGAGGGTGTTTCGCAAAGTGAGATCAGGCAGTCAGACTATTTCAGTGAGTTCTGTTTTGGTAAATTCTGCTTCCATTAAGCCTTTACCTCTTAAACTCCACTGTCTCGCTGATCGTCAGTTCACGCTCACGTTGTAGTGTGCTTTGTAATGGAAATTTGCCTCTGACTACACCTTAGTTTAGACAGAGATCCTAGTTGGTGTGAGTGGAAGCAAAAATCAAAAATAAATAAAGTAATGAAACAAATAATAATAAATAGAATTTTGTTTTAAATTCATCTACAGTTTCATGTTAGTATTCCAGATTTTTTTGGAAATGAAATTTTTTCTGTTTTTCCAAAGAGCATCATAAAACACCCTCAAAGGCAGCAACTGAATCAGTGGGGTGGGTGGTATATTTAAAAAAATACATCAGGTCTGATTTTACTGCATTTTATTGCATGTTAAGATGTTGATATATGTTTTAAATGTATGAAAACCCATTTTGTTTATTTTCCACTTTTGTTACCGTTGCAAGCTGATGGCATTGTTATAACGTGCCCTCTGAATCTGATCAATGAGTGGTGCTGTAGATGGACGTAGATATTTTGTACATATAAAGCACCAGTGAGCTGCTTAATGGAAGGAACTACATAAGAAAAAGTGCTTGGAATAAACGGGTAAGATATTTATGTTTAGAAGAGACCCAGAAATAAGATTGCATACCCCTGGCATACACTGTAAAAAATACATTTCAAAGTAGGCACTTGATAATTCAAACAAAGACTTTGTTAGGGCCTAACCTCTTGTCCTCTTCCCTTGCACTTACGCACACTATCTTGCCAAAAGTCAGTGGACACTCATACTAATTATCCAGTTCAGGTGTTTCAGTCACACCCATTGATAACGTGTGCATAAAATCCAGCACACAGCCATGAAATATCCACAGAAAAGCATTTCGAATGTAGAATCGGTCGTAAATAGCTCAGTGACATGACGTGACGTGGCACATGTCAACTTTGACGCAAATCAGTTTGTGAACTTTCTCCACTGTCAGATCTGCCCTGGTCGACTGTAAACGCTGTTATTCCAGAGTGGAAGCGCCTTGGAGCAACAACAGCTCAGCGGGGGCCAACGAGCGCTGAAGCGTTGAAAAATCGCCTGTCATCTGTTGCATCACACACTGCACGATGCTCTGGAAGAAACACGGGCACACATACTTTGTGTCCGGAGCTTCATTAACTGGGTTTCCTTTGACGAGGAGCTGCAAGCCTCACATCGTGGAGTGGTGTAAAGCCTGCTACAACTGGACTCTGCAGCAGTAGGAATGTCTTCTTAACAGTTTGCCATAAGGATTGGTGGAGGAGGGATAATGGTCGTGGTCTGCTTTTCAGGGCAAGGCCTTCTTCTTGATGTTACAGGACACAAAAACATTTTCGGGACAGTTGGGTGCTTCCAACTTTGTGGCAACAATTTGGGGAAGTGCACTTTGTTGTTCCAGCATGACTGTGCCCCTGTGCACAAAGCGAGGTCCATAAAGATGAGTTTGGCGTGGAGGAAATCGACCGGCCTGCACAGAGCCCTGACCTCAACCCCACTGAACACCTTTGGGAGGAATTAGAATGCTGATTGCGAGCCAGGCCTTCTCATCCAACATCGGTTCCTGACCTCGCAAATGCTCATTTGGCTGAATGGGCACAAATTCCCACAAACACGCTCCAAAATCTGGTGGAAAGCCTTCCCAGAAGAGTTGCAGCTGTAATGGTGGCAAAGAGCAGTCCACCTCTATATTAGATAAGATATTCCTTCATTAGTCCCACAACTGGGAAATTTGCAATGTTACAGCAGCAAAGATAGATAGATAAATACTGGGTAAATTTACAAGAAGTATAAAAAAGTGTTCACATTTTAACTCAAGTATCAACAATGTAACTAGAATAAAAAGTATCAACAATTTAACTAGATTAGAAGTATTAACGCTTTACTATAATAAAAGTAATGACAATTAATACCTATGGTTCTGGAATGAGATGTCCAACCAGCTCATATAGATATGACGGTGATGTGTCCACTGACTTTTGGCCACACAGTACATGTACATGAGTACACGTATACTAACATCTTACTCTGTAATTTGTGAGCTGTGTGTTACACATCAATCACATGAACCCACACTGCAGGATGCAGCATTTCATGTGTTCATAGATACAGTATCAGTGAGTTCTTCAGGACAAAAATGCTGAAAAACTGATTCTTCTTGGATTTCCTATTTCCCAGGGCCTGCCCACTTCACTGAGCTGATGTTATACATTTTGGGAGTTCGAGAAATGCAGCGTAAATAAAGCTGTGGAGTGGGGAGTGTCTTTTTCATTAAAGTAAATTTAGACTGATTAGACAAATTGATGTGATCAGCATTCCACTGCCAGAGTGCATCCCCTGACTTTCTTAATCAGGCTGCAGTGCTGTTGCCTATTTTGGTCATTAGATGCTTGTAATCATCAGACTGGATGTGGCTCTGAAGGACACAATATGTTCTTTTGAAGTGTGATGAATCCATTTCTGTGCTCAGCCCGCTTTAACATAGCATGCGCAACATCCAGCGACCCCGTCATGACTTCATTAATCCTGACTGGAGGAGTCACTAGTTAGTTTTGTGAAACTGAGGTAAAGCAGGGGACCGAGGCACGCTTAATGAAGTGAGACTTTCATCAATAGAAGTCCTGCTTTCCCCGAGCCTCCTCGGTGAAATACCCCCCAGGTAGCTGCTCCTGACAGCTGCTCCCTTGTTTGAACATCAATTTCATTTTCAGCACTCCTTTGCCCCTGCCTCACCAAATCCCACAACAATTACGACACAGATAAAGTGTTCTGAGGGGGAATGCTGCTAATGAAATGTGGCCTTTAGGGTCACTCGTGTACAGTTATGTGTCAATGCGATGGAATTACTTCAGGCTAATAGTGTGACGCCGGCTTACCGTCAACAGTCAGAGGACTTTGTGTTAAACTTCATGTGGAACATCTTTCAGCAGTGTTTGTTTAGTTTAGTCTTTTTGGTTTGATTGTGATTCATCTCTCAAAGGGGAAACATTCTGTTCTCCCCTGAAAGCTGTGAGGATTTTTTTTGATAATTCTCAAGGACACACACACAGGTATGGCTTTTATTTTATATATATTCATTTAAAAAATAATTGATTATCAGGCATCAAGGTGTCCTGACAATCCTCTGAGGTACAGAATGTTTCTTTTCATGCACGTCCACTAAAGATTAGATGACACCGTGTGATTTAACTTCACTTGGACTTGAGGCTGATCAGTTTTGCTGTTTAATTCAAATATCGTTTTCTCTTCTTTCTTCTAAAAAAGATTATGAATTCATGAATTTAATAATGAAAAAAAATATATTATTGAAATACAAATCCTGACATCCTGATTTTTGCTCCAGATGGTGTGAAAACCCAAATCTCATATAGACGTGGTTCTCTGCATCCAACCACTGCACTTCTCACCTGATGAAGACCATGGGGAGGATAATTCTTAGGATGTTAGCCAAGCTGACATCTATCTTGGACAACCCCTCTCACCCCCTGCATGAGACTGTGGGAGCTTTCAGCAGCTCCTTTAGCAACAGGTTAAGACTTCCACCCTGCAAGAAGGAGCGCCACCACAGGTCTTTCATACCCACTGCAATCAAAATCTTTAACACCTCATTATAGTATATTAACTGATGACTGCATTTCACTGATGACTGCATTTCTGCTTCACTGTGCAATATGTTGGAATTATCCCCACTGTCTGTGCAATACCATAGCAATTCCTGTGCAATAGCATTTATAGCATCTTTATTCTCATATGGATATAGTATGTCAAATACTTCTGGATGTCAATTAACAAGGAAAAAACATGTAACATAGTGTAAATACTTTACCTCATTTAGTGTAAATATTGTTTCTACTACTATACTTGCATGTCTCCACTGGTTTCCTAATTGCTTTTAGAAATAACTTTTTAAATATGTGCTGATAACTTATGTGTCTGAGATGTTAACCTCCCTTTTATTGTTTCCTCACATTTTTCTTCCTTGTCAAATCCCGGAGCCGACATTACCCACAATGCAACTCGACTGCCAGTGGTTCAGTTGGACATTTGGGTGTGTTATGCTAGTTGCTAGAAGTCTTCACCCCCCAACCGACACTGACTCTAGTGACATCACTTGAGGACTCAGCTGCCTATGGAGACAAATAAAAGCTTCATAAAACGTTTTTTAACATACACCTGCAAACACACTTCGATGTGTAAAATCAGTGGTGTTCCCCTTTAATGGTTTTGACATGTGCAGTTTATGCAGTGTAAGATATGTACAGGGTCTGCTGCCTTGTGACAAAGATAGATAATGGTTGATAGGCGCGGAAAATGTATCATTTACATAAGCATTAACATAACGTTACATAAGCTGATAACATTATTCTTGTCACGTCCTTAACTAAACATTCTCACATTGTTTTTTTTTTCTTAGTTGGATGAGAACCAGGTTTGCCTGTCTAACTGCAAATTATAAACAACATATCCAAATTACTCAACCTGTGCATATACTGCATGTGTAAAACATTAAACCTCAAAACACTGATAAAGTTATGCATGCAGGAATAAAAGGTTATTTCAAAAACAACACAGCTACATTTGGACCATAGATTTGGTTCATAGACATGCATATTAGTATGAATCATGGATAATCTTTGACTCGTGAAGTCTGCGTCCCAGGCAGAGTCTCTGTCAGATGATGTTCTGAACAAAGTTTGGTAGAGTCTGGACAGATGCAGCCATGCTATCGCTTATCCTCCACTTTTGTAGTCCATACATAGCATCAGACTACAATACTCTTGAGCATGATCTTGTGTCTGTGGATCACTGATGTTTTGCACTTGGGGCTAGTTACTGAAATGTCTCTACTCTTTCAGTACCTACTGTAAGAGTCATTTCATTCTTTTTCCCATGTATGCCTGAAGGTCTATGACTGAAAGTTTTTATGAAATTAAAGCATGCTGATTCTAGTCTTCCTTTGCATACCTATACTATCTATGGTTGTCAAAGCCTTTTGGCCAAGTGAATGATGAAAACTTTAGCTCTTTGCACGGTGTCAGAATATTAAAAATCAAATGTTAGCCAGTGAGAGATTTTTCATATTTGTTGCCTTATGTCGTACACTCAACTTATGATTCTGAAGTTTGACACTTTAAGGCAGCACTGTGCTTTGTTACTGTGTCAATAGGCTGCAATTTTATGCACAAAAAAAATCTGTCACTGTCAGCTCAGTATGAAAAAACATAATGCAACAGCGTATCATTGCGGGGCTAAGAGATGGATTTCTGAGATTGCTGGATTTGTGACCACATACACTCTTCAGCGTGTGTCTGTCCAGTGTAAGCACGGCTATTTGCAGGATTTAAAAAAAAAAAATTGTTGCAGCGTGGCTGGACTGACAGTCGTCTGACCCCCGAAATAACTCCCCTCCAAGTAGTTTGGTCTCCTGCTGCTCTGGCAAACCTGTGCTTTCACAGCTGAGCTAAACTCACAGTGATGCAGCAGTCAGCCTCGTGGAGACTGAGGAAATGATGTTATTACTGTTCCCTACACTTCCAAAACTGTTTCTGAGGGGGAAAAGGGTACATTAGACAGTTGTAGGTAATTTTCATGGGCTTACATCCCTGTCACATTTTCAAGTTCCGAGCATCCATTAGGCTAATTGTTCACAAATAAGATATTTTTTTCTTTTGCTGCTACTATGATTTTCAGTGACTGCTCCTTCCTGTCATTACCACAGCTAGATGTCATTACCATTATGCATTTGTCTTGGCATAATCAAACTTTTTTTTTTTTTTTTTTGGCTGAGGTTAGTTTGCGATGTGGAAAAATAAAATGTAGTAGGCGTAAAGATATTTGCAGACATGTTGCTGACAGAACTGTTATTTTTCAGGAAAAGACAAAAAATCTCTTCATTTAAGCTCAGTGAATCCAGCATGCTTAATGAGGAATTTAGCAAATTCACCACTCAAAATGCAAAATTATATTCAAATAATTTAAAAAAAACAACATAATTTAAAATGTTGTGCTGTGACATTCAGGACAAAACATTTCACAAGCACTGGTGCTTAGTTGTACAACTGATGCAAATGGCCCACAGTGGAGATATAATTATGTGCACATATTACTACTTTAGGAAAACAAATTAAGGAATTCCAGGACAAATTAATAACGGGTGCAAACTGTTCAAAAAAATAAATAAAAATACAGTCAAGGCAAGTTGATCTGTGTGTATGCATTTTTGTAAGATGTCACAAGATGAAGAAATGCATTAAACAATAATGAAAACACAGAACGCTTGCACCCACAGGTTTTCAACTGACTGATGAGACCTCTGCTCAGGTTACAGTCGGGTGTAACTATGCTGGGGATTATGTGATGTCACCAAATTGTGTACTATACAACATGATCCGATATATACTGGTAACAGTGATAATGGTGTAAAATGTCTCATAAAACTGAAACTGAAGGAGCTGAAGCACAATCTGTTCACACCAAACGCCAGCCTCCGGTGCTGAAAAATAAAGCCAACACGGAAGTGCCAAAAGCTGCAGTTTCTCCAATGAACACTGGGGGCAGGTTCCAAAAGGGAGTCAATTACATTTGACCGCCCATGTTAAAATGTCCGACTTTACGGCAGAAGAAAACATGTTTACAGCCTGGTACAAAAAATGGCTACGGTCTCTTTAGCTGATTTTCTACTTCATGACAACTGTAGGGGGTGAACTTTTTTATAACACACTCGTTTGAAATCTGATATTGTATATAATTAAGAACGATGTCACTTTGATTGACAGCTGAATGCTGGCTGTCGGCTCCAAACACGGAGCTCATTCAGTCACTGAACTTCGTCTGCGTTTTTGCTGTTTCTGCCTTTCGGATAACTTTTCCTGTAAATACTGGATAAATAACTCGGCTGCTGTGCTGATAGTTGTACTGACAGACTCTATAAAAGTCGGCGCTCCTATTTTTTTCATTTACCAGTAAGAAGCAGTATTATAATATATGGTGATAATACTTTTGAATAAAAGGCGTGTGTGAGGTTGTAAAATAAAAACCCTCCATGTTTGTTAACTAATGTTATGTAATGTTAAACTGTGTGCAAATACAATAAAGTTTTTGTGACTTCAAAATATTAACATCTCATTTCTGAATGTTTCCAGAAATAATGTTAACCCAGATGTTGCTATTGGTTAAGCTGGAGTTGGTTATTGAAGCTAAACAGTAACATAAAATTTGACAAACTCAAACGTTACTATTTACATTTCTATTATTGCTAAAACAGAAATTTTAAGTTCATTATACTCCAGAAATTGACTGATTGTGATTGGCTGGAGGCTGAGATGTTGATATATAACATTACACCGGCTTATTAAAGTACCGTAACCAGTGCTGAAGCCAGCCGGTACCACCGGGTTAGCCAGCTAGCTCGGTGAGCATGTTTCATTAAACAGGCTTCATTCAGCTCCGCCCTCGCTCCACCTCTTTGTCCATATTTGGATTTATTGGAGTTAGGCGACATCCCCACTGCCCAGATGGCTGCACGCTATGATGAACTTCAATATTGCTCTTCAGAAATCTGCGGGTGACGTCACAGAGGCTACGTCCATGTTTTATACAGTCAATGGTCCACACCCATACAATCTTGAGTAGATGTCTCATCAAGCAAGACATGAAAACGTGTGTGTGGACTACAATAACTAATAAACTACGTCCTTGCTCAATGCAATACACTCACAATACACTTTTCTCCTCTTACTTGGTCTGGCAAACTAGCTGCGTCTTTTACTCATCTGTCTCATGTGTGTTGGATAGAACAGCTTCTATTTTAATCAGTCCAGTTTAAGGCCATTCAACAACTTATGTTTCACTCATGTGTAACCATGAGGAAGTGTATTGTTATGTTTCAAGTTTATTTTCACATGTAATTACAGTTAAATTAGTTGCAAAAATGCAGGTGGCTTACATTTGATACTGTACCTGAACGCATCCTAGACACAGACACAAAATGAAATTACAAACAAGAAGAAAACACACCAGACTTTACGAGGAGACATGTTTGTTTGTTTTCTTTATGGTTCATCCTGCACTTGCCCTCAGTCAAGTCTTTGCAAATGACCAAGTTAATTTTGGGAAATTAAATAAATGTTATCCTGTAATTGTCTCTTGAGGCCATAGTGGTCATGCTGCTTCAAAGTTAAATAAAATAAGGTACAATTAGACACAAACTAGTCATGAACAGCAGTTACAGTGCAGTCACAAGTTACCCAAAATTGAGTAGAGGATATAAAAATGCAATAAAGGAAATTACTCTAAGGAAAAGTGAGTTTTTAATTTAAATTTAAAAGCGGCTAATTACTACTGTCCACACAACATGGTGTAAATGTGCAGAAGCAAAAAGACATACTGTGAAGATAATTTAACAGCTGTCTTCAAAAAAGGTCTGCAACACAGTGGAGTGTCTGAGGTCTTATTAACGGAGACTGATGTTGACAAATGAACAGGCAGGTAACTTTAATAATCACGTAAGAGCATCTGAGGAGATCGATTCAAAATATGGAATGGAAGCCCATCACAATAAACAGTAAATGTTCTTCAGAGATGAAGAACATGTATTTTTAATTTAATTTAAGGCAACCACAATACATAGGAATCAACAGAGTAGAGAGATGATGATGAATAAACATCCATAATATAGAAGCAATTGTGGACTCAACATTTTAAAGTTTCATAAATGCAAAGTAATATAATGGAATATTGAAAGCATCATATATACATGAGTTAAATAACGGTCAGAAAAGTATCACGAACATTGCATTACAAGAAAGGAAGCTTCAATAAGTGTTGCATGGGGAGTCATTTAGTGGGAATAAATCCCAGTGGATCGTGGCCATATAGTAACAGATTCCCACACACAGCTGGGGTCCAAAACAAAAAAAAGGCCGTCCACTGAGACCAGATGTTTACTAGGTTGTTCTGGGGAAGAATGCACAGATGGAGGTGGAAATGTGATCATGGTTCACACCTCACTGAATGAAGCACACTGTGACGCTTGCCAAGAAGTGAACCAGCCATCGTGCTTCTGTACGCTTTTGAGTTGAAACTTTCGGAGCTTGCACACCACTTGGTTGTATTCAGCAAATATGCAGTGAGCTGTAAAGCTAAAGCAGGAAGTCATTACCTACGCATTGCACATACATACACTGTACAACAAGCAGTTGCAACCCTAATTGCACTACACTTGATGCCATTTCCTGAGCATTCTTACATCGAGTATAACCATGCAATGTAGTGTAACAGTATATCATATCTCTGTTATCAATGCTGTGCATGAACATGCTAAAAGAGCACATGCTGATGTGCAGCGTCAGCATTAGGCTGGGTGGCTGTCTGAAGGAAGCATAGTCCCAAGCAGAAGTCCACCACCAACCAGTTCACGTTCCTAAGAAGTTCTCCCCACTCAGCACTGAGAAACCAACTGTGATCACTGGCAGCTCCATCTTGAGTTTCTATAGGCTGCTGTAAGTGGCTATAATAAAGCCTCCTCTTGATCCAGGGGTCTTAGCCAACTACAGACCTGTATCTACCCTTCCCTTTCACTCTGAGATCCTGGACAAAGCAGCCGCCAACCCATTGTGTGACTTTCCACATAACAAGTGTTTATCTAAGGTTTTTCAGTCAGCAGTCAGTGTCCATCACAGCACAGAGACAGCACTGGTGAAACTTACAAATGAACTGATAATGATTTTGCATTATATATACTCTAAGTTGGGGCTCTGTGTAAAACATAAATAAAACAGAATGTGATGATTTGCTAATCCTTTTTGTCATACCCATTAGAAAACAGTACAAAGGCAATACATCTAATATTTAACTTTTTGTAACTATATGATTATTCTGAATATGAAGATATTTCAAGCAAGTTGAGACAGGAGCAACAAAGCAGGGTTCACTACTTTGTGAAACATAATTGTTGAAGGGCTATTACTACATGGGCTCAGGAACGCTTTGTAAAACCATTCTCAGTGAGCACAGTTAATTTGAGATTGATTGCATTACGTCCCAACTCTTTTGGAATTGTGGCTTGTAAATGAAACTGAACTGAATTGACAACTAATGAGCATAAACATGAGCACCATGGCTAGTACAACTGGCAGTTCAGACACAGCCATCAGGACTGCTGAAGCCAGTTCATATGAGTGTTTGTAAGAGTTTTATGAAGAGCTCGGTGCAGATTCCAACAATCAAAAAGCAAACTGTGCCCACCGAGTCTGAAAAACAAGTCGCATTGGCAACAACATTGAAACAACAAATGAAGACGAAGCATCTGATCAGTCTTGGAAAATATCTGTGAGTGAATGATTATCACAATTGAATTTATTTACAAAAGGTAAAACCATAAGCCAACAGCTGCAAAGTTCCTTCACCCAAGTCAAACTCACATTTTGACTTGCATGGAGGAACACTGAGAACATTTTGTAATGAGAACAGAAGAAATGAACTTGAACTCATTCATTTCTTGGGCCTGTGAAAATTACATTCAAAATTTTGAACTATGAGTGTGAAATAATTCATTTGAATCTGAGAACTGAATTTTGATCTTGCTCTTTTGAATTGTAAACTTGTGCAACACTGTCTGTTATAAGGTAACAGAAGTGAGTGTGTGGCCATGCCAGCACATATATGGGCAGCATGCTTTAATGTCATGGACTGCTAAATGCTAAAGTTGGCATGCTTTCATGTTCACAATGACAATGCTACCATGCTAATGTTTAGCAGTTAGATTATTTACCATGTTCGCCATCTTAGTTTAGTTTGTTTGCATGCTAATATTTGCTAAGTAGCACAAAACAGAAAGTACAGCTGAGATTGATGGGAATTCATTTCTGTTACAGGTATTTGGTCAACAAACAAAGTGTTGGACAAATTCAAATTTGGACCTGATTGTGGCACTAGGGGGATCAGAAAAGTTATTACACTTCATCCTGAGGGGAAGATGAATGAAAAGGGGAAAATTAATGTTGATCCATCCAATAGTTAATTAGATATTTCGATAAAAAACTACATAAAAACCTCATAGTGGCACTAGAGGAAAAATTCAAGGGATCACCGAAGTCGGTAGGATTCACTATCTGGGAACAACTCACATTATCCCAGTGTTTCCAACAATGTTCAAACCAAGAGAAATCAGAAAAATGATTCCAGGTAACGGTGCGTGTAATTTGCTCACCTGTCAGTGGCGACACAGGAAACACCAGATGGGACGCCAGAGAGGGAGGAAGGAATCCAGCAAACATGATATGATGATTTAATACATTATCTCATTCCTTCACCTGATTTCTGCCTGAGTCACGTCAGAGTGAGCCACAGTGGTTGTTTAACAATGAGCTTACCGGCTGCCATGATCCCGGGCGACTTCATGATGTCATCTTTTGTTTTCATTGTTTTCATTGAGAGACCCCCAGTGGCAGAAATTACATCCTGTGCATTTAATGCAAATTTGCAAAATAATATAATGGTCAAACATTGCAAAAAGTTTGGATGACATCTCTGCTGATTCCTTAAGGCTTAATAGAGGCAGGTGCATTGGTATTGTAAAATCTCACAACAAGACAAACTCCTTTCATCGTCCTCGGGAATACAAATGATCTGAGGTTATCTCACTTCTTCTTGATGTGCGTTTGTTCTCAGCAGTATGTCGGTCCCGCGTGGACACAAAAATCACAGGCAGGATGGAGACTGGCAGCCTCTCTGCAGCGTGACAAGATGCTCCACTACAGGAGAAACAACTGATGTGTTGCTGATAGACTTCTCCCAGATAAAATCCTCCAGTTTGACGTTATTTCCCCGCCCTTCCGTGGAGAGGTACCTTTCCAGCTGTTTGTGCCTCACCTCGACTCCAAGCTCCAAGATTATAGATTAAACTATTAGTCCCATGGCTCTGACCAAAACTATTGATTTGCCAATTATGTAATTTACAGATTAGCAACTGGGATGGAGACAAATATCTTTAAACCAAAGAAAAGCAAAGAAAAACAAAGCTGTCTGCCTCGCTATAAGCTGCTAGAAGTAAGTGTTTGTGGCCTTTGCTGTCTGATGTATGTGCTCTAGCAAACGTGAATTTATTTCTTCTGACGTCAGCAGAGGCGTGCTTTATTTCAAGCAAGGTGGGGAGTCTTCATGATAAAACACTCTGGATTCCCTATTAAGCAGCAAAGCCTCATGGGTAGTGTAGTACATAGAACCGCGTGCCATGCAAAAGTGCAAAAACATGATTTATCAGAAACAAATTGGAAATATCTAAAACTTATGACCTTAACTACTGCATGGTTAAATTTGAGATTACTGTTTTTGCCACTTAAAAGAAGCTGAAACGAGGTATGAACACTAACATATCATCACCATTTTCAGCTGATGTGGCAAAGTTGCTGGAAGCAGTAGTTAAAATTGCTGCTTAAACAGCAATGAATATACGAGTGGCCGATACAATGTGCAATGGATGTACAATGGGTATGGTGGCCAGGAGAGGTTGCAACTTTTGAAAACACGTGCAAATGGACAAAATACAGGCAAATTAAGAACAGAAATAACTGCGTGTTTCCAGAGGACACTAGTGTTGAACACACTGGATATGTTTGTTGTTGGTACGGTTTGTGACTCATGAAGTTACTGAAGTTAGGTCAGTGTATCGTCCTGTTATATTAATGTTTATCAAAGGTGCACATACAGGAATGTACTGCACATACGTGTGGTGGAGAGGGCGACATAATATGTCATATGTCATAAAAATAGTGCAGAGAAAGTAAAACTGGAGAGAAAACAATCTCATATTGTGCCATGCCCAGTTGTTCAAATGACAAAAACAACCATTTATGTCCTTTGGCTGCATTCCAAACTGGTCTATTGAAGCTTTATTGTGTGGGGAAATTGGTATCTCGGCACAAAACTGTGGCTCTAGAACAAAGCTCTTTGATTCAGAGAGCTTTATCTCAGGGAAAGTCTATAGCGCATGCCAGGGTTTGTGCTGGCTGGTATTCGCTGCCATAGACCACTCTTGATATAGAAATATTCAATGATTAACTGACTAGTGAAATCAAAGGTGGAACGTACAGACAGTATGACAGACAGAGGTCGACAGTCAGAAATGTCAGCTGAACCTTAGATACCTGGATGTCGAGGCTCAGAGTGGGAGCAATGTCTCATGTTTGAGGCTTCATCCAGTCCCCCAGAGGTCTCTGTAGGAAAAGACTGGGAAAGCAATAGAAAGAAATAGACTAGGCTGAAACAAGCAAGGACATGAGTTGGATTAATTATAGTTCAGAAATGACTGGTAGACAGATTGAGGGGATGCCAGGACTCGGTTACCATGTCCAAACTGTTTCTATTTTGTGTATTTCCCATAGCGCTGTCATGGCTGACACAAGTCTGTAGCCATGAAGTCAGCACCAAGTCTGCTGGGGGGTCCGTGCCTACCCCCCAAAGAAATTTTCAAAATTCATTTCCTCCATCCATCCATCCACCCATTCATCCATCCATCCATTCATCCACCCATCCACCCATCCATCCAGGGTTGTGGGGTTAGGGGGTTGACATTTCCTACCGTTTTAAAATATGTAAAAACTTCACTAACACATTGCTAATGTCGATAGACATGTGGAGGCCAACAGGAGTCTGCACAAGAATTAGACTGTTGTGATGTCACTAATCAATCGTAACCATCAGTGTTAGCTCCTTTTCTCACTCACCTCCTTGTCACCCGCTCTCCCTGCCCTCTTGGCATCCTTGTGCTCTTCCTCTCTCTCTTTGATCTGAGCACATCAGAGTGAACATGAAAGAAATATTATCCGTAAAAAAAGTGGTCTTTCTTGCCATGATGTTGAGGAATGGATTACTAATGATTTCTGATCTGAATGGAATTATATAAAAAAAAAAAAAACAATGACTCATTTGAACTAGTACTGCTATGTTAGTACATAGTACATAGTATAGAAGTACAAAGTATAGTCATTAGTATAATTGTACTCTGGCTGAGCCAATAAGAAGCCTTCGCTGCTGTGTAGGGCCTGTGGCCTGCAGGGGGGGTCCTAGAGAGAGGGGTGGAAAACAATTCACATAAAAACAATAACATAAAAAAGCAAAGAAAAAAGCAATACAGCTCTCTGTAACAGTGGTTATTAATTGAGTTGTTTTATATGGCAAATCAGCTGATCTGGCGGCTGATAGTCAGCCTTGCTCCAGTGACAGTGTGCCTCTTGTCACAGGGTCAGTCAGGGACTCTTATGTTATCTGACAAAAAAAAAAAAAATATTCGTCTGGACATGAAAGAATTTAAGAAAAGGCTTGAAGAAGATGAAGGTATGTAAACATAGGCTCCACTGTCAACGCCTGCAAATGACATCAACATGCATTCATATGCACAAAATGAAACTGTTTGAAACAATATTCAGGCAATATTGTAAATTTCCCATTTGTGGGACCAATAATGGAATATCTTATCTTATATAAGCCTGAACATCCTGTAACAGCAGTAACACCAACTACCATGGCAAGCCCACCTACAGCCAGCCTGTCTCTGTAGATCAATGCAACGTGGTGACAGAATGTGTTCTGAGCCAAGCTGATGTTCACTTAGTCACTGTTAAAAGCGTCATGCCACTAAACAAGCTGCTCTTATAGGGAGTGGGAGATTTGATGTCATGGCTTCCTTCCACCATTCGCAGCGTACCTCTCACCATTTAAAAAAAAAAAAAAAAATCACACAAAACCTTCTGCCAGTTCCTGTGTGCACCTGCTGAGTCTCTTTTACTGTACTTACCATGCTTGACCACTGATTCATGAAAACAGCTCTGAGGGTTTGACCTCAAAACTTGCCATGTGGCCCACGGTTGATGCTTCAGGTCACTGAACTGGAAATATGTCATTGTTATTTTCTTTCACACTGGCTCATCAATTTGAGGTCCAAAACTGTGGTGCTGCGTTTACTGGACTGATCTGTACAGCCCTTCTACACTAATTCCATTTGCTTTAGTTGTGGGATGATGTTGCCAGCTCACTATTTGATTCAGTGAAGCTTTATGTATCATCGTCGTCTTTGTTTTGTTTATGCTTGGGGCATAGGCCCATATGGGTTTTCTAGTTATTGATCGCTACAATGATTTATGGTTAGGTGGTCAGCCAGACTCTTCTTCTGGTATTTTTTTTTTTTTTACAATGAATCTCACTGCATATTTTCTTGTGTGTTTTTGGAGTTTCATATGGTTTTTTTTGTCCCCACTGTTTGAGGTTAGTGAAGGCTGCAGGGCTGAAAGAGCGTGTTGGCATAAAAAGTCTGAAAGCATCAAATAAAAATGTATCTACTTGTTGAAAGTGCTCATTGTTGCCTTGTTCAGTTAGCCTACAGTCCCTTAGGGGAAAAACAGCATTACAGTGTTATATATTTCTTCTGTGAGTCAGACTTCCTATTCATGTCGCAGATAAGGATTTTGTTATTTTCTTTTTCTTCAAATGTTGTTGCAATGCTTGTCTTATTAAAATACCATGTAGGTTTAACTGTGGGGGGAAAAAAAGTAAATATTGAAAACTGAGCTGAAACAGTACAAGGTCATTAGGAAGTCTATTCAGTCTATTCACACCAAGAAGTACATTGGAATACTTTACAACTGGACAGAATGTACTCAGCATAACATGGTCTAAACAAAAATATTAAAGCATTTTCACTGAAAGCAATTGTTAGAAGTGAAGATAAAAACACTTTCACCAGGAGATTTCAGGTTAATGAAATGATCGTGCCTTTTAACCACAACAGTATGTCATATAATGTGTCCTACATAAAGGAGCTTTGAGCAGAGCAATTATAAACTATAAAAGCATTGTTAAGTGGTGGAAGCAATTTTAGGCAACCTTGGTTCCAGAAGTAAAAGTCCCTTTCATTTTATTTATATATCCACATTGGAGCTCTTCAGGTTGAACTGACTGTAGTACAAAAAGATGAACGACGGCAATGAAAAATTTAGTTGATGAATGTCAGAGGTGTAAGCCTGTGTACTACATAAGAGGGCTGGGTGAGAAGTTAACTACGACAACGAAGGCGCATTTCTGTAACAAACATCTAATCACAGAACTCAAAATGCTACTAATTGCATTGCTAAGATAAGATAAGATAAACCTTTATTCGTCCCTCAGTAAGGGAAGCTAAAGATAATTGCGCTTGTAATCAGTTTCTGTTTTGATTCCTGGTCAATGTTGGATCAATTCAGCGATTGTGACACTGTGTTGCTTCAGCATGTGACTGGCATCTTCTACAAGGTTTCTGGGGACGGAAGCATATTGAGCTGTCTGCTATGCCACACTGCCAAAACATGGCTTAATTTAAACCTATGGTATAGTTGTTTTTATAGTGTTTTTTTTTTTTTTTGTTTGCCTGTGAACACAACATTGACATAGCATCACCATTTAAGTTGATATGGTGAACTAGTTATCAACAGTTGATTTCACATGTCGAGCAGTCACAGAGCAACATTATCATTCAGTCATGTTTGTGTCCAGCTGATGAATCTAAGTCCCATATTTTATATGTTTATTTATAGTCTCTTTTAGCTCCAGTTTTGGTCCCTACCATCTTCTATATTGGCTCCGTAGCTGCTCAAGGCTCCACTTTGTTCACCAGCTGCTTTCTAACTTTCTGCCACGTGTTTGGTGCTTGGTGCACTTTTAGAGTTTTTAGAGCTTTTTCACAGGAGGTGAAGCTCTGAAAAACCCAGTGGAGCTGCACGTTCAGGTAATAAATCTCTGTAGGTTCATCGTTTCTGTATTGAAGAACACTGAGGAGATTATAAAGAGAAAACTATGAAAGGGAAAACTGTTTGTACAGTTTGGATCCTGGTGATGTAATGAAGCAAACAGGGTGATGGCACTTTGCTAGAATTATAACTCTGTTTCTACGACAAAACAATGTAATAACTAAGTATTTCTTTTCCACCATCTTCTTCCTGAGCTTTCAACAGTCGATGGGATTATTTAATCAAATTACTATTTACAAGATCAGAAATGAACTTTCAAAAATCAACAGTCCAGTCCGCACACTTAACTACTGTTTCGATTTGACAACCGTGCAAATTAGCCAGCAGGAATTTAAGCAGGAAACATGTTCTTAAATTCAGCTGCACATTCTTCAGTACAGATGAAAGAAAGTTGCAGTGAAAGTCCATGCAGACAAGTACAGATGTACACAACAAGTAAGTGCAGTGATGATTCAGAAAATGTTGAAAACAAAAGTTTAAACAGAAAATGGATGCAGTAAAAGCTGCGGGGTGACGTTTCGAAAGGCGAAATGTTTCACATTTAAAAGTCTAAACACTTGCAAGTTTGTTCCTAACTTGTAACATTTAGCATTTCTTGGAAACAAAAAAAAGAAATTCACAAAGATTTTGCATCCTATGTTTTTTGAGATGGAAAAAAGGAGAAACAAATATATCTTCATTGCCTCCTGCAGTTTTAAAGAAATGACAAAAACTCACATCACAGAAATCACATAGTGTCTAAAATAAGATGCATGAATATGAGGAACAGAACAAAAGGAAGTAGGAATTAAGTTCTTTTTCCCCTGTTGTTCAGTGCAGCATTGTGTACACAGTAAAACAGAGGGTATTAAAAGTGTCTGAGATAAAGGGTGACGTTCTGTCAGGAGGCTTAAATATCAGGAGTTGACTTTGGAGATTATCTGACAGAGTCATTTGCATGCAGACACTTCTGACAGAATCGATGAAGCACGGAGCTCTCACCCTGCCTCTCTCTACCAAAATGTTGGTGAAATTTTCATGAAGGAGGAGACGCTCGTCTTCCACATGAGAGGAAAGTGCCACTTGCTCCGGAGTGATACCATGTATGTGCAATAATTGCAGGCAGTGCTTCGACATCAGTGGTAGCAGCTCGATCAAACCAGCTCGCCATTTACCACTGACAGTCTTTGATGAATAAAATAGTACGCCGACATTTCTTAATTAATGAAACGTCTTTTTAATATAACTTCTGACCTTGATCATGAATTTCTCCTGATTTCAAACTGTTAACAGTATTCAGAGCAGCTGTTTTTGGAGGTTTGAAATCACTCCTGATCAGATCAGAAAGCAAGGAAAGCTGCTTTCAGTAATAGCAATTATTCTCATAATAAAAAATAAAAATAAAAAGATTTGGGTATTTTCACTGTTGAATGCAAACATGCTGCATTTGTATGACATGGTCTGCACATGTTCCAGTTTCATCAACATTTCAGTAACTGTATTACTACGACAATGAAAACAGCATGTGTGAAATGAACTGTGTGTGAACAGAGTATTCTCCATTTGATAGCAACTTTGGAGGCGATGATTACATGAAATGTTCTCTTGTACATCAAAACACTACACTGCACTACAATGCATCAACAGCTTCTCTCACTGACTTGGATTTAAACACCTGGGAGCACTAGTCGATGTTGCTGTGACTAGCAAATGTCAGCTAACCACGAGTTCATATAAAGAGTGACTCGTAATTCAATGCAGCAAAAATGAAGGCTGCTGAGGACTTCAAATGAAATAAATAGAAATCAAGAAATGCCTAACGTGTTCTTTTCTTGAACGTGCTCCCTCAAGGTCAGCCACCAATGGCAGCCCCTGTCAGGTTGAGTGTTGCCACATTTGTTTGATGTTTTCCAGCCCAATAATTGCTCAAAATCCACCAAAATGGCCAAATATTATCTTATTATTAATAAACAATACACATGAATTGATTAACAATAGCAACAGTGTTGTGGCTCATCACAATTTTTTAATGCGACATTATAACCAAATGGTGGCTCGTTGGTCTATGGTAATAATTCTTGCTTCGGGTGCAAGAGGTCCTGGGTTCAAATCCCGGATGAGCCCAGCTTTCAAGAATTTCCTAGTTTGGGACAATAAAGTATATCTATCTATCTATCTATCTATCTATCTTAAAGAAGTGTTCACAACCTGCTAGAATGTAGATAGAAGGCTACATTGTGATGTAAAAATAAAGGGGACATCTCAAATAAGATAATAGATTTGATCTAACTTGGTGCAACTGCAACAAGCTTTGACCGTATGCCAGTCTAATGTGTACCCCCATGCACATGCATGAAGTGGGACAGCGAGATAGAAAAGGAGAAAGAATCAAGAAAAAAGAGAAGTAGAGGTATACAGAGGTACATAGAGGTTTCTGTTCCAATGAAAATACAGATTTGCAAAAAAGCACTCCAGCTCCTGTGTGTTTATAGGGTAAGCCATGGGTGATAATGACAGTAACTCATATCTCCTCAGTTGAATGACTAGAAATGATGTCACATCAAAGTCGCGCCGAGTGACTGGAAGTGTGCGCATAACTAAGGTATACAGGCTATATAATCTATTTTTAATATACTGTCATTAATGTGGTTAAAAACCAGCTCAACTCGCTCGAACTGAAGAAATCATATGGATGGGGAAATGACAAATATGAATCAATTAATAACAAAATCCAAAAGTCCAGGATTGTCATGATTTATCAGTTGTAACAACTGAAGAAAATCTGAAAGTTGCTTTGACAGAGTTGCATTAATAATCAGCTTTTAAGAGTAACTACTGCAAAAGACTACATGGAGGTCATTGTTGTACTCAAAGCACAGTACAACTGTGACATGTGCAGCTACTGATACAAGAATGTAAGCTCTTGTCTGTCATCTGAATGAATGTTGCATGTTTGTTTTATTCCGCTGTGAATTCAGATCAAGGTACAACGGGGAGTTTTTGACCACTGGTGCCGCACGGAGCAGATTCACGAACGCGTCCCTGTTTTGTATCGTGTATCACACATGACCACAGGTGATGCGATAAACATTCCTGCCAATGGCTTCACACTGTTCCACTGATCTACTGTAATGCACTGAGGAATGCAACCATGTGCCAGCAAAGGCAGGGAAGAAGAAGACAGCTGGCAAGTGAACATGGACAGAAACAACACAGGATTCAAAATGTTAAAAAAATGACAACTGTTTTATCAGGAAGGAAATATATTCAACATGTTGGGCTGGCATAATAACTCGTTTAGGGTCATAAGACCAAATTGCTTCAAATAACACTGCAAAGTATCTTCTGTTTCACGAGTCTGTTGCACTTTGATAATTAAGGCTACAGGAATAAATATTTATACGTATAAAGTGTGTGCACTTTTGGAATATTTGTTTTGCACCTGGCATTTCTCCAGAGCTCTGACTGGACTTGCTCTGAGTCACTGGAGCAACATCCACCTTACAGAAGTGAGTACAGCTCCTTATTCAATTTGTATCAATCTTTATTTAATCTTTATTCATATCTCTTGCTTTTCTTCATATTTAAGTGCTGACATCAATTATTACTTTTTTTTTTTTTAAAAAAACTTCAAACCTTCAATTCTCAGGAATGGAACAAGTAAGGATAATGTTGTGAGGGCATGTGAGTTTACATGTTGTTGTTTTGTTTTTTTTTTTTGTCCCTTTCCTGCGAACATGTCATTTGGCAGCATTTAGCATCACTTTCCTCTTGGTTGTTTAATATGTTACCTCTTAGCTCTAACCTGACATGCCCCAGATGTTTTACACAGAACTATTTACACATTTACACAGAACAAAGTCTGAATACAATCCAATTGGAAAAAAATAGGTTTCATCATCAAGAGGCATTAAACTGGTTGGACCTAGACTGTAATTAGTAATTAAAGTTGGGAGACTTATAAGAGACAAATAAGGAAAAAAAAAAATAAATAAAATAACAACAACCAATCTTTCTATTCGTTTTGATTAGTCTACCAATGTTTCAAAATCAAAGACATTGAGATGACCTGATTTATAGTCCCTATGGCTTAAGCTCCAAAACTGCTGGATGGATGAAACAGATTACCCTACATTTCCCATGATGCATCTGGATTGAATCTTTTTATTATGTCTGTTAAACTCTGTGTTATAAAGTGTAAGCCTCCATGCCTGATGACATCATTATGACATCACCAGGGCTGTTCTCTCACAGACTGAGCGGCTCTGATGACAAGCGAACTGTTATGTAATTAAATGTTGCTTGACTGTACAGGATTTTAATTACATCCAGCATTGAAACAAACAAACACGGAAACAAATGAATGATGCGGTTTGTTGTTTGCCAGCACAGGATGTTAATGGTCCACATCTGAATAGGATGCACGTGATAATCAGGAGGGATGCATGTCACACTCTGCCTTCTCACAAATGTTTCCCACGCCACACCTCTGCTTCTACGCGTTTCATTTCGACGTGAATAAAATTGAAACCCCAGTCATGTACCGTATATATTTTTTGGTGTTTATGTTTACCTACTGATCTCAGTGAAACGTTGATCCAAAGGAGGGAGGAAAATAAACCACTGATACGTTGAAGAAAGATAACCCTCCAGGACCTTAAATCCATCAGCCGAACCCACACAACCAATACATTTTCCCTTGGAAATGTCTGATTATGTTCTGATGTTATTCACTGCACATTCTGACACAGAAATAAATACATAAGCTGACATCAGTGGTGAAGTTTATACCAAGGCTACCAGTTATATAAGCAAGCTCTCTCTCTCTCTCTATATATATATATATCAGCTTCAGATATAAAAGAGGTAGAAAGCCTTTTGTCAGCTGTATCCTGTTGGTGCTTTAATCTTTCTCTTCATGTCGCCATGTTTTAAGTCTATCTTATTATTTGAAATTGATTAATTAATTATTTTTTTCTTACACCCTCTCTGTTCTCTTATTCTCATGAGACACTTCCCTGGCCGTCATTAAAAAAATAACAAGTTCTTAAATGTTCTGCCCGAGTAAAAAAAGGTAGAATGAAAATAATAAAGACAAAAAAGAGTGTGTTTGATCATTACACTATTTTTCATTCATTCTTTTTATTATTTCTTAAGTCCCATGAGATGTCAGAGGGAAACAGCAGTATGTTTACCTCGAAATATTAATTAGCCAAATGGAACTACCATTAGTTTTGAAGATGTTTAGTATTGAAAGAGTATTGAAACTGGAATTTGCACTAGCTCTATTCAGATTTAAGTTCAGTTCATCCTGTGGGGAACATGACTGTCTGTATAAAATTTAATGGCAATCTATCCAATAGATGCTGATTTATATATTTCACTCAAAAAAAAAAAAAAAAGTCAACTTGCTAGTGGCACGAGATGAAGAATCAGGGGATCACCAAAGTACTTAGGATTCATCATCTGGTGACCACGAATCTCTGTACCAAAATCTATCTAATATTATTTATTTCTTGACCAAAGTCATGGACCGGTCAGCCACCATTGCCATCCTTACAACCATGCCAGCAATGTCACTAAGCATCGTCTTTGAAACCGCTTTTTTTAAAACCAAAGCTTATATCCTCAGCTATTTTTTTTGTATTTTGGGCCTTTGGTGATAATTTTATAGCCTAGTTCCACTGCTTTTATACTTCCTTTTAAGGCACTTCCAGGAGGCAGCGCAGGGAAGTCTTTTGAATCATGTCTTTCCTGTTTGGAAACAGAAGTTAACATTGCACAATTACCTGAAAAAAACAAAACAAAGTGTGACAAGCTGAGAAAACCTAATTCAGTCAATTTCACGTTTTAGTATCCTGTCAGAATTATCTGAAGGGGGGTGGAGTCAGGGAAATCCAGACTCATGACTTCAGGCTGCTATTTGACATTTCTGAAAAGGAGAAACAATGTGAATGAATGAATAAGAATAAGAAGTCATTCAGGTAGGTTATGCGGTGGTTTTTATAAACTTATATATACTATCTCATGCACTGCTGAAATATCCACTGACACAATTCAGATTCAATCTAATATCCTGTGTGCTCTGTGTCGATAAGGTAAATAAGCAGTTGAACGTGTTTATGGTAAATCACACTGCATTGTGCATAAATTGTATTTAACAGAGAACCTGTGAGCTTTCACACCTTCACTAGGAGAAGATATAAAATGAGTTGCAAGAGCAGTTATTAGATGCTGCATGAGGAAAGACGGCGCTCAAGTGTCACACTGTTGTTTAAGCACAATATAACACTGACACAGTAATTCTCCTTATTTTCTCTATAGTTGTCTCTCAGCATTTGCCAGCGCAAGCTGTTAGAGTGTAGCTGTAGCACTGGATCTATGAATCATCACAGTCCCGCTAATGCTCCAACAGGATGCCAAGCAAGTAACGAATGATTTAACACAGCCTTTGTGTTTTGTGCCTTTAGACAGGACGGAGACACGCTGTGAAATCACCAGTGCCCCAGATAAAAGTGCATGTTGTTTTAATGTGTCATGACTGGAGCAAGAGTTAAATAAGCATCTCAGAGAAGCTTTAATTAGAATGGGATTATAGAATTATCAGGTGCCTCTGTCTAAGACTAAATGACATTTTTTCTTTTACAAATTACAGATGTTTGGCAGATTTATGCAGGATTATAATCACCAGGTTTTTTTCATTGCAACTCACCAGGGTGAGGTTGTGTTGGTTGTTCTGTGTGAAGAAGGCTTTCACATCTTGTAATAGCACTCATTTGGAACCAGTATCTCTCCTGAGAAGCACCACACGAGCTGCAGTAAACTCTGGCTGTTGGAATGCCGAGTCCTGGTTCCTGCTCTCTTCGGGAGAGAGGGGGGGATTTAAAAAAAAAAAGAACGATGAAAAGCCCACGTCACAGCTTATCCCGGCTACAAAAAGGAAGACTTATCTTTTCAGTAAGATTCCAAATTATGAAAGGCAGAACCTCGCTGGCAGATGTGCTTTGCTTTCATCAAGCTGACTCCTATTTGCTTGGGTTTATCTGCCGGCAGATATCCACGATGTGACAGAAATACATTTTACAACTGTAACGACAAGCAGACCAAATCCTCTGACGGAGTAACATTCAGCAGTCCTTTGTAGATGGTGTGCACACTGCGAAGTTGAATATTAGTCAGAGTGAGATAACACCAAGTCCCACTTTATTAGACAACCACACTGTGCAGATGTTAATTCTTACAGGAGCATCAGGAATCTAGAAAGCTTGCTCTCCTCTGGCGGCTGACCCGTCATCGAGCTTTCAGTTGATCTCTCTATACCTTTCTTTAGATGAGTATTTGAGACAAGAACGTGGTTCATCTCGAATCGGAGACCGGATGACACCCAAACTGTAACTAACGTCTCTAAGCTTACTGTGCAAGAAACTCATTCTGTTTGCTCAACCGTACAAAATCAATGTCTGTGCAATCAGGAAACCATGGATACAGCTGCGCTATACAGTATTCTAATGCGTGTTAATGCAGAATATATTTGTCCAAGACCGTGTGACGGTTAGGGCTTACGTCGTGATCAGCCAATCAGTCCATACAACAACACCACACAAATTAACCATCTACTTTTTCCACAGGAGATATAAGGACCTTCAATTAGCATATGAAGTGGATCTGTTTATTGGATTGAAAGTTAGCAGGGCCGCAGAGATCAAATTAGCTAATTAATTGGCTTATATCTATATTTACAGGTGATGTTTGTTACTTGTCGTCTACATTTGACTCCTTGTCACAGGCTATGTCCTCAGTTTAGACATAAGCTGCCATCAGTTTAACAGAAGAGGATTTTTTTTTCTGACAATTTTTCTGTAACAGATTTGTTTTCTTTCTTGTGTCATTAATCATCTTTTGACCCCTACAATTTGCCTAAGGAACATATAGCAAAGACACACCTATTTATGATTCCTGCAGACATGGAGGAACATTCATTTGGAAATTAAATTTTTGTCCATCCATCCATATTCACTCTCCTTTTAGCTCTGGCTTGGTCTTCACCAACTGCAACTCTTTCACTGGAAACAGCTGCTTGAGAGAAACAAAACCATTGAGCTGAAAGACACAAACATATTCAACACAGCTGAGGGGTTCAGCAGAGTCGATGGTATTTCCTGTGGGTTCACACCAAGAACACACCTTGGACATTACACATAGTCATTTGATCAATTGTTGATATAAAATATTGATTAATGCAGCTTTCAAAACTGCAAGTTGCATTGAAATCCTCTAAATGGTCTGATTTTTCATTATGTTATTTTGAAAAGTTTTTCAACAGTTATATGTAGATAAAATTTATAGTTTAGATATATATATATATATTTATATATATATATATATATAAATATATAATAATACATTTAAATTTATCAGCCAAACATTTTATTTTGAAGGTTCAGTTGCGGTAGAGAAGACCCCCGTGTATTTTGCACACTGTCTTTATCCCATCATGTTATAAAACGTCACATTAAAAAGTGAGATCAGTGAGACAACTACACCTACGTACGAGGCATAACAGCAGATTCATTTTTCGCTCCGTTCACTCGGATCCCACCGCGCCTTTCTTCCTCTTGCATGACAGATAAATACTGTGTATGTGTTTGCAAATATACAAGCAAATCCATATGCACACACTGACACACACAATCTAACAGTGTCTCCAGGCACTTTAGGTGTTAAGAGAATATCGGGGCATCGGAACAGCTCGCTTTGCCTCTTCTCTTTCTGATCTTCTCTTCAGACCTCCTGTCTCTTGATGGTTCTCAAGTTCTCTCATGCCTGTCTACTCTTCTTGTGACCTTTTCAAAGTTATACATACAAAATGAGATTCTTTCCCTTCAGGAATGTTCCATTTGAGAGCGATCCCATAACTTAGAAGACACTTTCTAACGCTGCAAGGATTTTCAAATGCCCATTGAGACGTACCGCACATGATTTCTTTTTTTTTTTTTTTGTCTCTCCATTCTTCTGCCTCGCTGTTTTTTCATAGTCATTCCACACTTCAGCTCTCACTCTACATCTAATATTGGGCCAAGATTTCAATTTGTTGTTTGACCTTTTCTCAGCTACATTCTTGGGGAAAGTGCAAATAGCATTGCGCTCCCAGGACTTTAATTCTGGGCGCTGAGCTTCGCTGAAGGAAAAGTCCATCTCAATTCTTCATACTAATATATCCTATCAATAGTGCCATATTTTTTGATGCCTTGGAAATAAAGCTATATTTTACAGGTATTAGATATTCGCCTACACAACATTAAGTTTTGAGCGATACAATGAATCTCCGCCGCTGCCTCACCCAGACCCGTAATGGTATTCTGACTGTTTTACATGACCAATGGCATTTTCATTGTGCAAATGCAACTCGGATCATAAATAAGCTTGTTAATTTTTGCCATGCTGTTTGTGATGACAAATCACCCGCCGTGTAAACATTGTCAACAGATGGCAAAATTACTCAAGCGAGGGCGTGCCTGATACTTCTGGGAGGTGTAATGGCGGGGCTGTGTCTGGCAATGGGATGCTAAGTGATGCAGGGCTCCATTCTTCTTAGCTCAGCCTCGGCAAACAGCTCCATACATCATATCGACGCACCTCCTCAGACAGATGCGTGCGGAGGAAAAGACGGAACACATGCTACTATTACCTCAGATGGATCTCGCCAAAACAAAGCGCACAATGGATATTCCACAGTCCCCCAGCTTGACAGGCCTCTGTAATAACAGTGCCCCCCCCTCTCCAGGAGGACAATGTCTGCGTGCAAATGTGAGCAAGAGGGTGCGTGCACGCCTCTCGTCTTCACCTCACGTGCTCGGATTTATCAAATTCCATTCATTTCCTGTGAATAACTGTTAGATACATAAAAGTCATCACTTGCAATTACCCACTTTTGTTACGAAATGGCAGTTACACAACACAGTCTACATTGTCAACAGGGTCATGGTTGTTTGCACCAAATTTCTTCCCATGCGCTCCGCTCTCTCTTTCCTCCCCCCCGCCTGTTTGAAAGAGAGATAAAAAGAGATAAACGACCTGATACTCAGACGTTGTGAATACGGCTTTCAGCGTGAATGGGCTCATTGTATCTGCTGAGGTGCAATTACACAGCCTTTTTTTTTTTTTTTTTTTTTCGCACTCATCATGCCTCACCTCGCTTCCCCACCAGCTGAAGTGATGTTGTGGTAGTCAGAGGTCAGAGGTGAGAAAGGGCAGGCTGGGGCACTTTGAGTCTCTTTTACAGCTGGGAAAAATCTGCGTGGCAAAACTGAATGAGCACCACTGTTGCATAATCAAAAGCTGTGCGGTGATGAAAATCGGAAATCCTCATGTCAGACTGCAACGCTGAATTTAACAGGCTGGTTAAATACTGAAAACAGTGACGTAGCATTGTGCTTTGTATATCGTCATATATTAGGTCATTTGAAGTCTCTGTAATATGATGAACTGTCTGTTGTGCATGTGCCAGTTGCGTTTTCTTCAAAACACATTTGGCAAAACAAATGAGTAGTACATGAACGTAATTGCTCGGAGCGGTGCAGCACTTATGGATGCCAACCACAATAAAACTCAACAGAAGAAGAAGCGTACATAGCGGAAGACATCTCTTATTATTTTCAGGAACATGGTGAGCTTGACCAATGTTCTTACTTCGTACATATCTGCTCTGTTCTAATATTCTCTGAACTACATGTTTTACCTTTAGCAACTCGACTCATATTAACACACACTACTCACAAAAAGTCAGGGATATTGGGCTTTCGGGTGAAATTTATGGAAAATGTAAAAATGTTCACACACAGTGATATTATATCATGAAAGTAGGGCATTTAAGTAGAGGCATGCACTGGTGATTTCCTCATCTCAAATAATTTATTAAAACTAAAGCCAACAACAGTGGTGGGTATACCACAACAAAAAATGTCAATGTCTCCATAACTTGTCATGTGCCCTTGAGCATCAATTACAGCTTGACAACGACGTCTCATGCTGTTCACAAACCAACTTATTGTCTGCTGCTGATGACACTCGGTGACACTCCAAGCTCAGTGGCCACTTCCGTCTGAGAACATCCTGTTTGATGCCTCGCAATGGCGAGGTAGTGTTGATCAATTGTTAGGTGTAGTCTTGGTCTCATGATGTCAAAATGTGAACAGCATGATGAGGAGGACTGTTTAAATACCAATTCTAATTGAACCAGGAAATTTATTGGTCGATTCATGGATCAAATACCTGTTGTGAATTTTGCCGTTGAGCTCCTTGTTAGAGAACAGCAACTTGTGCAAAAAGAACTGAAACATTGAACAGTTGGACATTGGCATTCAAAAGTTTACAGAAGGTCACATTAAGTTCACATGTAAAGGTTATAATGCATTTTAGGTTCATCCTGAAATTTCACCCAAAAGCCGAATATCCCTAACTTTTTCTGAGTAGTGTATATCTTGCATGTAAATGTGTGCTTAGGCTATGTTGCCTCAGACTGATACAATCCAAAGCTTTTGTATCCATGTAGTTTAAAGGGCTGATGCTCTCTTTTCAGTTTCTACCCATATAATCCCATCTGGTAATGCAGATCTTAAAGTCTCAAGCAGAAAACACATCCCTTACAACCCTTCATTTGAGTCCTCCTTCAGATCAATAACCTGATACTCATTGGACAGCAGCCCTGTCACCTCGACATTACGTTTGGATATTACTAAATTGTTTTTGCAATTATGTGCTGACAATGTAATCGCTGCCCGGATTGCGTCCAGAGACAACGTTTCTTTAAGTGGATAAAACACTACATTTGCGCAGTGCGTTGGAGTCAGGGTTGATGGTCCGGCATGCAAAGTGCAGAACTGCGACCAGAATCCACAGACTCCTGTTTGTGGTTAGGTTTAACAACACAAGCCTAGTTAGGGAAAGAGCCTGATTTTGGTTAATTATAAATGTGTGTCTCAAGTCAATGCTGATTGTTTTTCTGCATTAAAACAGACCATGATCTTTCCTTAAGCTTTCCCTTAACCAACTGTTGTCCTAAAAACATATACCTAAAAACATAACTGTGCATAAGTCGAATAATAATAATAATAATAATAATAATAATAATGATAATGTTTTCTGTGAACATTTTACTGTTAGATTTTCAACATAATTCAGTCAACATAATGTATAATAATAATAATGTATATAAATGCATTTTCCTGGAGACAGTTCTGTGGACAGATGAAGTTGGTTTCAATGCAGCACAGAAGTGCATGCGATTGTAAAATCTCAGCATAAATGCTAAGCAAAACTTTGATTTGAAAGCGAGTGAGGGCAGGAGGTGGAGCGCCGACACACACAGCCAGTGATTGAGCATTATATTAACACACTATGCTAATCCTTTCAGCAACGCAGCTGGAGTCGAATTTAGAAGGAGAGATACAGCTTAGTTCTCAGGTTCAGGTTATTTTAAGACATAAGAGACCTCGTTTTCAAAGGAACTATAAAGTGAGAGGGAAAAGGTTGGGCCCTGAATTGAAAGATAATTAGGTATTCTCTGCAACAGTAATTATCCGTGTTGTTTTTGACAGCGGCAGAAGCGAAGGCTCGTCTTCCTGTGCCTCCATCCACTTGCAGACGTGTATCTCTTCTCATCTCGTTCACGCGAAACATTTGATTTTCCGGCTTTTCTAGTGGAGCCTTGCCACGTTTTATTATTTCATCATTCTGTGGAAAGTGGTAAACACCACTGCATGAATGATGATGAAATATCTGCAGAGGAGCCGCTGTGTCCTCTCAGTCATCAGCACACTGTATCAGATTATTAGGAATCGCACACTCAGACAGAAAACTTAAGAACCCAAAAGGTAAATAAATCTCTTAGAATGCTTTCAGACACCAGATATACCAAAGATTAAAAAACATCACAAGTCCTTCCTATAATTTAGCTTATTTTTCTCCCTGATTTGTCTTCATGGGTAATGATAAAAGGTCTGGATGAAGGATGTCATAAACAGAAAGCAATTTTGAAACCAGCTCTCCGGAGAACTTCAAAATTCCAGTCTGAGCCTGCCAGAGTCACCTATCAAATCTGTGAGGATGACTGTGAATTGAAGTCATGAATAGTGTCTCTCAGTCCCAGTTTAAATATGTAACAGTAAATGCGGATTGTGCTGACTCATGAACTGGGTTATTTGCTGAAGAAAATCCAGTAATTGTGGCATCGCACTCATGTAGCTTAATAGGGTTTACTGTCTTAAAGGGTAACTCCACGGATTTTAAGCATCCATATTACTTAGCACTCAACCTGTGAAAACAGGTGTAGAATATATTCTGTAGCTCTGGAGAAGCTTTGTCAAGTCTGAGGAAAATAACCCCTGATGATGTCAGAGACATCAGGATGTCTTTGTGATGAGATTTCAAATTTATAACAAAAGTCCTGCATTACAAATTGGACAGGTGTAAAATTAAAGAGACAGGTATTTACTAGGCATGGAGCGAGGAACGACACTGCTGAGGTGCATTATGGGAAATGCAGGATCCAGGGTTTTTAGACCCGCATTGGGGACTAAAGGTCAGAATATCTCAGTCTCTATTGCTTTGATTTTGACCATTCCTTTTAAATGTCTCATGGCTCTATGAATGACTGCTCTAACAGACAGATCGACATTGAATAGATTCTCATGATTTTATTTTTACATACATACATAAGGTCCATAGAATATGAATTCTAATGTCTCAACTTTTACTTGATAGATAGAAACAACATTTTGTACAGACTTACCTGTTTTACAAACAATGAATTCCTATGACCTTTACTGACAATTACTGAACGGATTGTTGTGTTGTGTTGCTACCTAATTGCTGGAGCAGCCCTTTAAAGGAATTATAGTTCTGTGGTCAGAGCCCTGGGGACTTTGAATTGTAGTTTGACACATTAACATATAACAACTAGGTTGGTTGCTGAATTCCAAAACTTAACAAATGAGTCCATACTCTCTCTCTCTCTCTCTCTCTCTCACACACACACACACACACACACACTGCTTCTGGGGAAAAAAAAAACAACAAAAAAAAGAACAATGCAATGCCTCAGTTGTGGCTTGGGAGTGTAGAGCCCTAAAACAGATGGCCGCTTCACTCACAAGTGCAAACTATCAATATGAAATGCCTGCGCAATATTAGTTTGCACCCACAAGTCCATGAATTGTCACCTGAGTGTGGGCAAGGGGGAGATGGAGAATGGGTGAGGGATGTTGGGGAGGAATGGCTGTGAGTGCATTTCAAGCTGCACTCTGCAACAGTCCATAATTAATTTAATTCGGATTAGCCTGTTGTTTTTAAAAGGTTAAAATGAATTGCAGGGAAGACAGCATTTTTATTTATTTATTTATTTTATTTCTTCTATCTATAAATGACATTTTATACAGGGCTACATCCTGTGTGTGTGTGTGTGTGTGTGTGTGTGTGTGTGTGTGTGTGTGTGTGTGACACACGGCAGCGGGTTCAAAGTGTATTGCAGTGTTGATTCTTTACAAGCCTCAATACTTCTGAAAAGGGAACAAACACAATGATTGTAAATGAGCAGCAAAGTGCTCCAGCAGCTTTTAGCCAACCATGTCTTCTCTGCCTAGAGGTTATTTTATGATTTTTGCTGTTTGAATACATATTACAACTGGATAAAAAAAAAAAAAAAAAAAAACAGAGTCTGAGTGCTTTTCTTCCGTTCTATTTCATAACCGGAGCAGAGTACAGGACACTTCCCCAGTGGCATGACTGCCACTGGCCCCTGGGACCCCGCGCATATGGATGGAGGCCTTAGCGAGGCTTTTTAATGTGGTCCTGAGTTTCTCCATGACCTTCTTCTTTTTTCCCTCTGAGACCTCCACCTTCTTCTTTTATATAACTAAATCTATGTGGTGTAGTGTAATAAAACTGGCTGAACTGTGCAGCAGACGGGGAAAATTAAATTATATAAAAAGCATAAAATCCAGCACTTATTTTGTTGATTATATGTCAGCCCAAACCCTTTTCATGTTTCATCTATTAACCACAGGAAATGAACAGTTAAATGCTGAACTCTCCAACAACTGAAGAGAATGCTAATGAGCAGTTACAATACGTGTTCCAAATTTTGCACATAATAGTAGTTGCAAAGCGTCCCTGACATCGGCGCCTCGGGCGAGCAGTATGGGAAAATGACACCAGCTTGTTTTCAGCACTTCTCGTCACACTTAAAGAATGTAGGACAGAATGAATAAGAGGCATATGAAGTAGAGAAAATAGCATGTTGTCTCACTCTGCCATTGTAAACACATCTTTATTGGGCGGATTACATTCTTTTTCTCAGCGTGGTGAGGCGATCCGCTCATTGTGAGTGTCAGAGGAGGCGGCTGGAGTTGGAGGAGTTTGTTTAGGAGCCGTATGATCATCACTTTTCACTGCTGTTCTTATATCTGAATATCTGAAAGTGACACCTCAAATGGCCTGAGAGTGGAGAGAAACAAATAAATACTTCTTGCACATAACGGTCTGTTTTTGAAATAATTACCCCACCAGAAGGCCACGGTGATTTTAAGAAACATGTTTTTTTTTTCCATTCAAAACCACAAAAGGAAAACTGCGACTTCAAACTGTGCAGTCATTTTTTGTGCATTGCTTTTCATCTTATTTAAAGCTTTCTTTTAAGACACCACAGGGTGGGCATGCAATTAATTTCATTTTTCAAGTAGCAGTGAAATGCTTTCTAACAAAGGAAATCATTGCAAGAAACACAACTCATGACTGGTGTTTGAAGAATTAAATACAAGTAAATTTAGCAATCGTGCTGATTCTTCCTACTTGTTTTTAACTTGAACGGACTTTCAAATACATTTTAATCTTGTTTCATTTAAAATCATTTCGGATGTCTTTAGTGTTTGTTTTGATTTGTGCGGTAATTTTGTCAAAATTACCAAAAAAAGCATAAATTTATTTTTCTGCATTGGCATAGAATTACATCAGTGTTCTCCAGGGGGCATCAAACTTGGATCTGACTGTTCTGTCAGTACTGTAATTTCATTGGTTCAATATCTGCGTGGGCCGGCTGGGTTCAAGTCTGGCTGGGGACCTTTGTCGCATTTCTCTCAACCTCATTTCATGTCATCTCTCTGCTGGCGCTACTTAATAAAAGCACCAACTCACCCCCTCTGTAAACTAAAGTATTAAGTATTTCTTGACTGGTTGAGAAAATGTAACAGACCTAGTAGCTGCAACCGCATGCTGATAGTTTACCAAGCAAATATCTTGTTTTTCTGGTCTCAATATGAGGCCAGTTTGTTATTGTACAGTTCTGGAAATTCAGAAACAATTTGTCCATGTTTCATTTCAAACAGTGGTCAGCAGTGATTGGCTGCACCCACAATGGTCAGCCCAGTTTCTGGCAGCACATCCACCGTATATAACACATGTAGACAACGTGTTGTAAGAAACAGAAAGACAACTCCTTGGAGGCATTTTCAGCCCATTAACAGCTATAATTTATCCCCTGAGACTGCAGGTAGCACTACATCTCTTCCTTACCACACTGATGGCTTCACACACCACAGGTGATCCCTGAATGGAATCTTACCAATGGCTAAAGTTCGCGAGATGAACTCAAATGTTAATAAGACAACTGTTAAGTTGTTAGAAGGCATATCCCTCCAGGCCCTGCTCCAATCTAACCTCACCTCTCACCTCTGTTCTTCTGTTCACTGAGGGCACAAAGAAGAATATCAGTCTCCCATCAAACTCTTAGCGAGACAGAACAAGTTGACCTTGCAATGATACTGCCGTGATGAGACATTACAAGTTAAAGTGTAATGAAAAAGTGTGATGCAATTATAGAATTTCAAATTGTAATAGTGCAAAGTGCATGTTAACGGCCCAACACTGAACGTGGGACCAACACAGCGGTCAGTGTGCAGGGGATTGGCAATGGCACCGCTTGTTGGCCTAGCTTTCTGACCTCTACTTTATGAGCGGATTATGCAACACAGCAACACAGAGTTGAATGTTGTTGAGTCAGCCAACACTATGTCAAACTGGTCTCATTCCTCCGATGTGAGCTTGTTAAAAAAATTACCTTGCATAGGATAAACAGTATGATGTTCTCAAGTCAGACGCACACCACAGGCTTTGACAGTGACAGCGATGTTGACAGGTGTCTCTTAACTGCCATGGGAAACATCAATATGTCAAAAATTGTCCTTTGAAAAATGAAAAAAAAAAGAGCACAATAACACCAGCATCATCACAGTCTATATTCCCTTACACAAAAGTGAGGAGAGTTCAAATTTCAGTTCATCTTTAATTACTGATGTACATCGTGCTGCACAATGAATTGTTTCCCAGGTCTCTGACTGTATTTTCATTCTTGGTTCTGTTATCTTCCACTGCTCTCGTTGCCGTGAACCTGTTCTTAGCGCTGCAGCCTGTGCCAGTATGACTGACATTGAACCAAAGCCAAGCCAGGAATTATTCATCCTCCAGCCACCTCTCCCTGCTCCCATGGACCATCACTGCGCTGCCCGACTGCTGCTGCTGCTGAAAGCCCCAGCACTGGTGGGACGCACGAGGGGGAGGGGCATCTTTTCCACTCAAGTGTCCGGACTGACCTGAATAAACAGTGTTGGTGATGGGTGAAGATAACGTTTCTGACCATGCCGGTCACATTTCTACCGGATTCTATATCCACAGAAATGACATTTCCACCAGTGCTGATGATGTTTCCGCACACGACAGTGCTGTGTTTACCCACAGATGACGCCTCTGACCCCAGCAGTCACCCACAGTGATAACATTTCCACTCATCTTTTTAGTGTACTTTTGGACACTGGATGCTTGTTAAGGTTTTGTTTCTTCTCGTTCAATATCAGCTCTATAGGAGAGAGTGCCCTCTGAACAGTCCGTCAGTTTCTAAGGATAAAAGTTAATCCAATATTACTTCTGCAAGAAGCCGTTTCTTTCAGTGGAGGATCGGAGGAACTACTAATGCTACATATTGAAATGGGGGCAAAATCAAAATAGTCTTTTGAAGTCCACATTTCTGTATCTTAATTCTTTTGTAATGTAGAAGAGCAACAATCACAAGTTTCACACCTTTCAGTTAATGATTGTGACAGTTCATTTTTTAAAAGGTAAGGAGGCTGATCTGTCAAAACTGATCAGTCACTGTCAGAGAAATGGAGCACATACAGCCGATTATAATGAAGCATGTAGCAAGGTATAGATTTAAGAATAGAAAAAAAAGCGCCACATGTCAGAAATGAAAATAAAATACTAGAAAATTAATATAAGGGAAAAAAGACTAAATAAAAAGTCACATAAATGAATAATACAAAATAACAAGAAGAAAGAGAAAGAAAAACTATATATAAATAATATATATTTACAAGGATCATGATGAAGTTGTGTGAAGATATGATGAGTCAATTCATCAATCATCACATCAAACATAATTGTTTAAGTCATCAGTTAAGCTTAAATGTCAACCATTATCTGGCTTCAGTGTGGATTTGCAGTTCTTCTTAGCTTTACAACAGTGTGAATATAATATTCTTGGGTTTTGGACTGATGGTCAGACAGAGCAAACGATTTGATAACATTACCTTTAATTCTGAAATTGCATGCAATATCACAATTCATAGACATTAAAGAATAAACAATGAACTGATCAATTAAAAGTCAATCAGTGGGTTAATCGATAATTAAAATAACATTTTGCAAATAACATTACATATAGATGCGTTTAAGGTACAGACTTACTTACGAGCTGATCTCTGAGGTCGAACAATCAGCTTTAATTAAATATTCTAAATATAAGTGTCAGATGATCCATCTGTAAGGTTGTATTGAATGATTTGCTAACCATTAATAATAAAGTCAATTTGTAAACTGATTGTCTGCCTTTTTATATGATACGACTCATGTTTTTTTTGCTTGTGTTTATCTCATTGTATGAGGGATAATCCACAGCATCACTATCTCGAAGGATGGATAGAGAACAAATTACTTCTATTGTGTTTATGGGTGAACTGTGCCTTTCACCTGTAGCAAATTTGAAGGATTTAAAGATTAAGCATCATATATCAAACCGTGATATATGGTGAGTCATAAGCATGCAATGCACAGCCTCCATCTCCTCTGCTTCATCATGGTTATTTTTTTACATTTCTTTGCTGCAGTCATAAAGTAAATAATGTAAACAGCCAAATGCAGCAGGTTTTTTATTCTCATATAGAATATCATGCTAATATGCTACATGACTGCACTTGATATGCTTATTGTACGTGGCATAATTCAACATCATGGACTCATTTTTGAATTTAAATCCAACCTCTTTGCTAATGGAAAAAACAAAACTTTCAACTGATTTTGCCCTATGTAACACTTTCAGTTTAAAGCAGTGATACACCAGAGAATTTAATCCATCACAATCTCTCCATTCTTCTGGAGGATGACATTTTCGCAGGTGGCACGTTGGAAGGCAGCAGCAGAGAGGCTAACACCGAATATAATGAGTCTGTCGCAGACATGGCTCTAAGGATGGCCCGGAGTTAACAATATTTTGTGTTAATTAAAATGTTAATTAGAATATCCCTGTAGCCAGACCTAGAGTTGCGGTTCGCCTTTTTTCCAGGTTACTCCATCTAACCTCTCTTGGACACCACAAATGTCATGAAACAGCAGGGAAGCCACTTTGAAGTCTTCTCACATCTGAGATTCGAGACGCAGCTAAGTTAAACAGAAACATGGAAATGTACTTTACAGCTTATTGTAGGAATAGAATTTTCTTGCACCAGAGGTTCATCTGCAATGTCGCTGAGATTTACAAATATATAGATGAGTAATTTTCTTATCCAGTTGCCTCCAGATTATGTTCATGTGCAACTGACATGTATTAGCAATTTACATTGCTGGTATCGTTTAGTGCCTTTGCAGGAAGTAGATCCACAGCACAGGGACATATGAGGATGGGGAGGAGGGGTAGAGACCCCCAGACCCAGGTGGATGTCTGGGGTTATACTCTAATTACTATTAATGTTAAAATCATGATCATCTTCCTCTAACCTTCATGAAGTGCTTTGAGTTAACTAAACACAACTGTCGTCATGTGTGAGTTGCTACTATTAGATATTTTGGGTTGAACAAATGTAGAACATTGGTTGTCAACATATAGCTATGTAATGTTTGTATATGTTTTATTGATATGTTGATTAAAATGTTATTATTATTTCCCCTAAATCATAATTGTAATAATTCATTTTTGCATTTCTACACTGTGGGACGAATAAAGGAATATGTTATCTTAATTAGCTAATGCATAACAGTTACATATAACCTTGATTGCAATTTCACTTTGAAATTAGTGGGTTACATAATCAGGTTAAAGGGGACTAAAAGCTGTGATGTCACCACATTCCCAGAGGTATTGAATTAATGTTAAGATACAATAATGGTAATGATGAACCAAACTATTAAAATAACATGAATAATAATATTCAAAATAATACGCCTCAGTGGGGTTAAGAAAGGAATTACTGCTCACGACCATGAACCCCGTCTGGCCCTCTCTCTCTCTCTCTCTCTCCCCTCATTCTCTGTCATCCATTTACTAAAGAGGCCTAAAATGAAGACCAACACCTTGACGAACACAGGGCAGAATTATCGCTGGCTTGAAAGTTGAAAGTTTTAGTTTGGACATGACATCCAGCTCTCTGCTTCGTCACTTTCTGTGTGAATGCAACAGTAAACGATTCTTTTAAAACATACCCTGAAGTAGTTTTAATGAATATCGCATCCCGCCGCTGTCTATGACAGCAGAGTTATCAGCCCTTCATAATGGGTGACTAAATCCACTGTCTCCGCTCTGTGCAAAAAGTATATTCTTAAGTTTATCTGGAGCAAATATGAGGCTTCATCTATCTGAGTGAGACAAATGAAGGAGCTATCCTCCAGTTACAGTTACAGTGCTCTGTTCTTTTGTACAGAAGAGGCTTTAACTAACTCATATAAGCTTCACATTAACTTTTGAATACAGTTTTGCATGGAGCAAGAACTGTGAAATGTTTTGTCCCCTATTCACTTCCACTGAAAGCACATTAGGAAGGGATCTCTTGATGGCCAGTATCAACAGGAGGAATGATTGCAGCAAGCAAAAACTGTTTCACTGTTCATAAGACAGACTTGAAAAATCGGGACCCTATTCTTAAAGACCATTCACAGACAGCATTTCTAAAACTAAAAGGTTGTGAAAAGAGGACACTCAATGTTTAAAATGTAGAGTATGTGAAGGCCTCCATCCTGAATAAGAATATTTGTTCAGTCAGAAAAAAAACACACATACACACCATCATAATTTGACATCTTCTCCAGTTTTGGCACTGTGTGGAATTGAATGACAGCGAATAGAAAAACAGCTTTTTCACTGTGTTTAACTGTGGTACATGCTGGAAATTGAATGGATGCAAAATTTTAAAAATGAGCAAACACTCAAATCACGCCGGAATTATCCTTAATTACGTTCCCATGGTATCAACCTTCTGTTTTGCTAAATTACCAGCCTGCCTCATGTCCCTGGCAATATCAATACACTAAATCAACACAGTCAGTCATAGTTAGACGCACACCCACTCATACGCACTCATATACTGAAGGCAAATACTCATTAATTTACTGGATGTGATGAAACTGTTACTTTTATCATTGAAACCATTCCATTACAATCATGAACGGCTAATATGTGTCAGGCTAAATGGCTTCATAAGACATACTATAGCTCAGCCTCTACGCAGGGACAGAAACATATTACTGTCCTTTTCAGCCACAGCTATTCAGCCCGTCCTCCATCCTGCCATATGACATCTACTACAATACTAGTCAATGAGATTCACAGAACGGCAATGGAAGGTTCTCCCAGTGTCAGCTTTCCTATCTTTGAAATGGAGTCGGTGATTGAAAGGAATAAAGACGGAGTGCAATAGGCTGCACTCGAGGAGACGGACCGACGGCCAGAAAGTGAGAGGGAGTTCTCTGAGTAGCCATTTTTGGCCACAAAATGACAGCCCCAGTTACATCTTAGAGGTCTATGTGTGTGGAAGCTGAGCAAGGCAGGAGAAAACTGAACCTCACTTGCAAAACATTGGGTCTTGAATATCTCTCACATGCATTCACCTGGATTCATCTGCAAAGGCTGATTCTCATCTGTGTTTGAATAATGACGCAGCCATCATTGCCATTTGAAAATCTTCCACTGATTTGTCTTGTGTAGAGTTGGTAAATGCTGAAAACAGGCACAATGTTTCGTGCAACCACTTCTTTAAAAAAGTGTCTCTACCTGTTCTTAATGGCCACACTGTGCAAAAAACCTGCCATCATATTCTCATCCTTTTTTGCATCCCGCTGCCCGTCCAATCACTCTCCGGGAATTCTGGGTCACATTTACTAAAAGAAATCGCTGTGGCGCAAATGTGCAACGCGGTACTCAACTGATTAGCAGCCGCAGCGGGCAGCGTGTTCAGTTGCTGATTTACCAAGGCAGCAGCTCCAGCAGCTCAGAGTGCAGCAGGTGGAGGTGATACAGTTTCACGAGCGCTGACACATTCAAAGGCATTAAATGCTGTAAATACCTTATAAAAGACAGAACAGTTCAGTCGCAGCCTGTATTGATTTTGATTTTGCAGCCAACATGGAGATGAAAATTAAAGTTTAATGAACATAAGTTACATCTCCCCACATCCCGTTTATTTGGTATTATATTATATATATATATATAAATTAATAATGACTGTTTTTACTTACTTTATTTATTTTTAGATAACTGATAAGGTGCATTTTTGCGGCAAGGCTACTTTAAATCTGAGGTCATTAATATTCCTGAGATTTTCCGTTCCACCTCATTCTTCCTTGTGGCTCCTGTAAATGCCGTCTGTGCTAAAGGATTTTCTGATTATCAAAAATTGCTTGACTTTTACGGGAATATATAATCAATCTCGTAATAATCTATCATTATTATTATTACTTTTTTTTTTAGTAATAGTAGTCATGAGTGAATGAGCTATCTGTATAATCTTTATATCTGTTGTGAATCTTATATTCTCTCTATATCTTATATTTAAGGATTCTTTATGTGAAATCTATAAATTTTCTGTTCACTATCATCATCAACCCAAATGAATCATATTCACCTGCAGTGCCTGACTGAGGGAAATGACTCTCCTATACCTTCAAATCTGCTCATTTCCTGTATTTCCTTTATAAATTGGCTCATAAAAGAAGTCCATTTCAAAGAAATCAGAACTATTACAAGCGTACTATATTTGTGTCACACAGGCAGCAGGACTGTTATATTGTGCAGGAGGAAGAGTGGAGAAATATAGGCCTTATTTCATTAACCACTGGTAACATGTGGCCTTTAATGCTTCAGACTTAAAGCTACAATAATTTACTGCCGTGCATTTGAGACCAAAGTCAATGTTCAAATTACAAGTGTGACTCAGATTTTGTTGTTCAGATCTGATTTGTTTTTTTGTTTGGCTGTTCACATTATTTTTAAAATGTGGAATATCAGATTCCAGTGTCCTGAACTGACCCGCATGAGCAGAGGAACAATAACGCATCGTACGTCACACACACCACGCTGTCTTACGGAAGTAAACACGAAGGCCACTTTAAGGTTTCATTTATAAGCTGATGTGCAGTGGAAGCCAAGCGAATTCAGAGCGGATGATAACGAGGATAAGGAGGAAGAGAGAGAGAACTTAGAGCCATATGAAAGTGAACGTAGCGTTTGTGATCTCTTTACAAACCTAACACAGACAAACCTGGCTAAATCTGTGGACAGACAAGACCACAAGAGGGAAATACTCATTACTCTAAGGCGTCTATATAGTGGGAAATGGCAAACTTCTGTAACTTTTTCTTTCTTTCTTTGCTCGGCAGACCTGGCTGAGGAAAGGGGGAAAAAAGTCTATTATACTATGATATTATTTATTACAACTGTGAGACTTCACATCAGTGAAACAGGGAATTTTGAAATGGCTTTGACTGAGCTCAGGATACATAAGAGCATCCTATGTGGATTTATTTCACTGGACACGTCCATCCTCTCCCTCCTCTCTCCTCAAATCTGTGATTGGACACTGTAGCTGATTTGACGCGTCTGAAACTGAAACTCCAGTATAACAACACTGCAGTTAAGTCAAACTACCAACCTGGACAGACAGACAGACGACAGCACCAACTCCGGCGTAGTCATTCCATTTTTTACATGTTACTGGTTCACTTCTACATCTGATTGAAATGATTGAATCTGAGCTAAACGCAGGTCTGAATTAAGGAGCCATAAAACCCTTTTTCACACTAATGTTTCTTCAGTAAAAGGCTTCTTTTCATTCTCTTATCTCTTATTTTCCCTTTAACGTGCATCTTGGCCCGCAGTCAGATGCCGACAAGGAACCTGTGATAAATGACTTTTAGCCCTGGGCTGAAGTTTAATTTTCGTTTAAGGCTATTTTTGAGCCTAATGAAAGCTATGAAAGACTATATTCAGAATATTATCTGTTCTCATTGCTCACTCATATCTGGTCCTTAAGCAATAAACACATTTGATTTTGCTGTCATTTTTTTTATGATCAGGTGCGAACCAATTAATCACAATGTGTAGGGCTGGAACAGCTGTGATGTAGCCCATAAACATCACTTTTTTTTGGACAATGGTCATATTATTTTTACACAAAGCATCATACAGATAAGAAATTATACATTTACAAGCTAAATAAATAAATGCAAACCAAAAAAACTGCAAGTATTAAAACACATTTCTTCAAAAATATAGCCCACAGTTTATAGTCCCATATATTTTTATATGAGCAATGATCTATTTCTATTGATTTGTATTTTATTTTGACAATAATTCCCATTATCATGTGAACCTGCAGCAATAAGCTGTACCAACAAAAGCAATTTAACGTGTTCAGATTGGAAATATGAAAATATGATGAACAGCCAGCGTCTGGAGTGAAATATCATAGATGTGAGCATGTGAAATATACTTACTTATGCAGGTATATTTATTCCAGATTCCATTCGCTGTGCAATATTTCAATTTGTTCAATTTCAAGTGCAATATTTGATATTTGATATTTAATATCTAATTCTTCTATGCAAGATCTCATTTGTCTTCTCAATTCAATGTCCTGTCTATAGTGTATATACTGGTCACATATCTCATATTCATATTCTCTGTAAATTTATAAATACTTTTTTTTTTAGGTTGTTTATATTGTTCATTTTTTACTAATGAATTTGCTCTTTCCTCTTTACTGCTGTGGAATGCAAGTTTCCCCACTGAGGGAGGAATAAAGGTTTATCTTATCTTATATACTTACAGTCTGACTTATGGTTTAATTGATCTTTAAATGGTCTAAAGAGAGACGTGGTCATGTGTGAATCTCTGGGAAACGGCTCATCGAACAGTTCAGTCTGAGGAACAATATGCATAGACTAATAGCTACTTCAGAGCAGTTCAGGCCCATTGGCAGATGATCCAGCTTTGCAGGAGTCATCAGTAACTGACGCTGCTTCACATGATGCTTCAGAGGATTCTGGGTACTAAGAGAAGACAGCGGCTGACAAAAGGCCATAAGAGGTTTTAATGGAAAATAAAGTGTACTCTGCTGGATAAGACTCTTGACTGATGTGCAGGTGATGAGAACATCTTAAAATCAATTCTGAATTATCTGAGAAGCAAAATGCAAGGAGGGCTGAAACAGAGTACGAGCATGAGATGTACTATCTCATGCTTGTTTTTTTAGACATGGTTTGATGAACTCTTGGGTAATGATTATGTGCTTCTATTTGTCTTGGTAGATAGTCCGCTCTCCATCAGCGAGTGAGCTGAGAGCTGCAAAAAGTTGCAAATTGGGTTGTTGATCATCAGTGGGATTGGCACTATTGTCAATTGTTCCACACAACAGGGAGATGTTTGAACAGTAGTTGTTCATTCTTCACACTCAATCGGAGGCTGTAGTCACACATACAGGGATCATGCCTTGTTCTAGATTAATCTAAAGCAGATTCATTCTGATTTTAGGTTAGTCCTTGATTAACATGTGACTTCCTGATGGGACAATTGCAGTTGCTCAAGCAGATTTTGACAAAATTTTGATCTTTAAAAGAAAATAAAAATCCATCCATCAGTCCATCATGAATCTGACGATGTTATAGGTGTGCAGTGCTAAATTACTGCACTACTCATTATACTTTATGTATTTGCACATCAACATAATTTTCTCACCCAATATATATATATATATATATATATTCTTTACATTTTCATGAGACAGTTTCAGGTGTTTGGAGGCATATTTGTCTTGTAAAGTAATTCGATGCTAGTAGTTTCCCCCTGCTTCCACTCTTTGTGCTAAGCTATGCTAAACATATTCTGGATAAGTCTCTCTGCTGAGCGTCTATGAAAGTGATGTATTCCTGATACAGCAGTCATTTATGTGACATCTAAAGTGACAAAGATGTATGTTTGTCATAAAATCTCAAAGCCATTGTAGCCGCTAAGTGTAACAGTGTATTAGGTTCAGTAGGCAACCACACAGTGAGAAAGTGAGGGACCTGTCTTCTGCTTTCCCATTCATGACACTGATTTATTTTCAGTACCTGAGATGCCCCAAAACAACCTTGAATTGATTTGACAGCAGGGTGTCACTTTCACGTCCTCTGTGTATGCAGTTCACTTCCCTCGCTCGTGCCCCGGTGGCAACCTGCGAGGATTTGAAGGGGAAAGGAGGATTTTGCTGGAGGGGTCTTCCATATTGCATGGCACTTAGATTTTGGAACTGCGGCAAGGCATCGCTTCTGAATGCTGGATACAAAGACACGACAAAGTACTGTAGACCCCAACACACACACACGTGCATGCACACACACACACATGTCCTTTAATGGCTATGATTGATGGTGGATTGGAACTAATTTGTTTGTTTACATGTAAGGAAAGTGCTCAAGAGAACAGTACATGTCTGTCCCCACTTCTATAGTTTAATGAGGCTGGCTTCACATTCTGTCAACACACATTCAACACTCAATTCTCCTGGGCTCTCTTTTTTAATCAACACACCCACTCACTTATAGCGATGCAGCACATTTCCATAAGTGCCTTCATACTGCTTCTGTCTCTCATGTTGGGTTAAACTCACAGCTTTGTATTCGCACACTTTAAGACGACACGGCCGTTGTTGTCGTATTCAGTCGGTGACAGCCGTCCTAAGAACGTTCTCGGCTGATATGCCAATATGATTTTCTTTCCAAAACCTTTGGGGTTCGTAAATCCCGCAGCATTGAGAGATGCTCTGCAGTGATGGCTCCGCACAAACACATTTCCATTCCTTTGGGCGTTTGGGGAACAAAACAATCAAGCAGGGTGAGAAAGTCACAGGGTACATTACAGTGACGGATTCCTGAAAGCCCAATAAAGACCCTTACATCAATGCCAGTTTCAATTGATTACTTTTAATGAGTGTAAATAAATAATGCAGAACCGTTCACACACATTCTCTCTCTCTCTCTCTCGCCCACACACACACACACACACACACTGGCAAGCAACAGAAACTTTAGCAAAGTTTAATGCCCTTCAATTGCTTTGCCTTTGTTAAAATGTCTTTGAGCAGAATTGCTTGTTAGCACTTTGCCAGCCACCAGATCCCAACAGCACCAATAAGACGGTGTCAGAGGACGCTTCATCCCGTTAAGTCAGACGTACCGGTCAGCATTTGTAAATGCATGCAAGGGGATTTGTATTCATTTCTTGGATATCCAAATTAGGTAAAATAGTACAACTTGTTCACGCGTTGCTCGGAGCAGATCATGGATTCCATTTAACCCAGCTGTTTGTGATAAGGTTTGCAGTGTAGGCTTGTTCTTGCTCTTGCTTCTTAAGGAAAAGTGCTTCATAATCATAAAAGAGTCACATTTGCACCAACTAGCTTACAAGTAGCACTGGTGTTTGATGTCTGTCTGTCAGTTCATCTGTGCCACACCTGGGTCCAGATCAAGTTAAGACTGCTCAGATTTCCGATTAAATTAATTCATTCATGGTCCTCAGAAAATGATTTTTGTTTCCATCCCCTGACCTTTCATTTAATGTCCTGTTAGGATCTAAAGAGTTCAGTTCTGTTTATCCATGAATTTGCATCAGTTCAGGCAGAGCACTGAAGACATGCTTGCATTAACTGTTTGGCATTTGCTGGTAATCCATGTTTCACAATCACTGGCTCATTCATCACCTTTTCGGCTAATGCACCAGCTCACTAATGACTGGTCCAACCAATGTCTATGTACATGACTGTTTCAAGCTGACACCTTACTGTGCCAACACTGTTTGCTCCCTCCACCACCCTAAACTCCTCCTTATGTGCCAAGCTATGGTGTTGTTGATCAAATGTATGTGTGAAACAAATCTATAAATACATCAATTCCTTGACGTGTCTCAAAATTAGTCGTGGATACTTAGGATGATTTAAGACTGTCCTCACCAGAAGCAATGACAGCATTGGTTGATCGTTCAGATACTTCAAACAACATGTGTTTTCCTCAGCAGTGTGACTGTTGACCAAGTAGATTTGGCCTGATTAAACCCAACCAAAGTTTGACCATGGCAGTGTGAGACCGGAAAATGGTCAAATGAATAATTTTTGTAACTGACAAATTAAGTCCGGATGAATGCATGTGTTTGGCTTGAGCTTGAAGTTTTTGTTCGTCTGCCTGACGATGGAGCACATCGATCTACTGAGGAAGGACATGAGATTTGTGGAAAATAAGTAAGTTGGACCTTGTGACTCCGGATTTACTTTCCTCCTTGTCAGGCTTCAGAGTTTTAGGCAGAGAAAGCTGCACCTTTTCAGAGTTCTTCAGAGAGACAGCATGTCTTGTTTCCTATTTTTCTTGCCAAGATACTTGCAGTCAAATCCACTTCTCTGACCTTTAGGCCACTGCTTCCCCATAGTGCTGTTGTGGTTAGATCTTCCCCGTTTTATCTGGCGTACGGTGTCATCCTCGAGGTGGGATGAAGCAGTTGAGAACACATTGCCTCGCACCGTGCCGTGCTGCCAGCGGGGTGCTTTGCATTAAGGCTGGAATCGCAGCGGCTCTTTCACTCAGCGTGGATCCTGTCTCCACAATGTACGCATGTATTTTTCATGAGCGTTTGAAAATGTAAACTTGAGTTATCTCGGCGTGTTATTTTTTTCCTCGATGGAAGCGTATAAAAAGATGAACAGATCTTGGCCATCTGTGATTCGCCGACACTGCTACAACTGAACATATTTGAATATGCAAGATTTAGACAGACTTAGTCATACAATGCAATCATTTCCACCAATTCTCTTTCTTTGTGCTGCAATAAGACCAGTGGCCTGATTAGAGTGCCAGAGGCAGGCTGCTGGTTTGCCCTCGCATTGCCGCCACATAAATAACTGTGTCATTGCTTGCTGAATTAACAAACATGGGCAGAGGGTTAATTTTGTATTGTTGCTCATCTCTCTCTCTTTGCTACTTTGCCTGCTTTGCATGCTGAATTCACTGATTAAGTAAACCTGATTAGCTGAGCCGCCGCTGCCAAATTCACTACTCACTTCCAAAGAGGATCTTTTTTCTCTCTCTCTCTCTCGTCATTTTCCATTCCTCTATCTTGTCTTTCAAACAGATGAATGGTTGATGAGATTTGACAGGCCCATTTCTACCAACAGAAAGGTAGTTTCCTGTTTCTAAGGTTTGCACTGATGGAGGCTGACTGCCAAAACCAAGAGACCTGCAATAAAACCAATTTGCAATATCACCTGCAAAATGCTACTCCCCCCTTCAACTCAAACATCGCTGGAATCATTTGTGAGGGGTTTGGATTGCTTTGGAAACTAAATCAAAATCTTTTTGACCAGAAATATCAAGCAATCATTTTGTTCACTTTCGTGCCTGTGTTTTCTTTCTTTTTTTATTTTCTCACCTGTAGCTCAAAAACTGTTTATAACATTCATATATAAATGAATAAGTCGTTTTCTGCAGTATCCAGCTTTTTCCACTGAATGTGCACACATTTGCACATGTGTCTAATTGTTTGAAATTCTTTGCACATGGATGGTGGCCACTTTTCATATTATCAACTGTGGTAATTAAAAAAAAAAACATGGATTATTGATATTTTAATAGAATCATCCTCGATCGTCATAGTGTCTACAGTGCAAACATTCAAATATCTAAAGGCTCAGTATTGCACACTGGTCTCAGGAAGCCCATTCAGTCTTACTGTATTCATAACACAGCACCTGTATATTGGACAAACTACGCTGACATTTAAAAATAATCAGTATTGCCCACTGATAATCACTACATGATTTCATTATGATGACATTTGCAGTTTCTGAACTAGTCTAAATGATAAATTGCATTAAAGACAAAGGAGGCCCATTCAGGTCTGCTGTATTATGACACCTATACACTGTACAGCACAAACTGCATTCAAATTTTTAAATGCTAACTCCTGCACACTGGTCAATTGTGTTAATTTTATTACCATGGCATTTTCAGTTAATCAGCTATTATGAGTTGTGCAGTGCACTAAGGCCCATTCAGTAAAACTGTGTTCATAACTTAGCACCTGTTTACAGTAGAAAATGTAGTATTTGCTTATGTTCAGTACTGCACATTAATTAATTGTACACAATCTCATTATGATGATATTTACAGTTTAGAGTTATTATGAGTTATACACTACATTAAAGTCTACGGTGGTTGTATTAAAAGCTCAGCACTATCCACTAGAAACTCCAATCAAATTTTAAAACGCTCACTCTCGCACACCCACAATGTCACATATTGATGTTTAATGCATAAGTGTTTTAAAGCTCCTATTTTTCCCACAGTATTTATACATCAGCCGATACGTTAGGTCAGTTTTCATTCACAATGAATGTCAGTCAGCAGTTAGATACACAGCGATCACTCATTTTCCTCAGGGAATGCTTCTCTAGTTTACTGTCATCACACTCTGTTCTTTTTCCCTATTTCTTCATGTCTGGGTAATTGCGTAAATGAAGGGCGGACTGAGTTTGAGTAGCATTTAGCACTACTATCAAATGAAAAGCGATTTAGCTCCCACAACAAAGAAACTCACTTCTGAGTTGGAAACTGGGACACTTTTTGGAGTTGTCAGCACTCTCTCCAGTTCACTCGCTCTGAAGCTCAGTGTGTTACCAACCAAACAGATGGAATCCCTCAGTGTTTGAATTTCATCTGTGAAAATGGTTTATTTAAATATTATTCTGATATCGTCATTATAATACAAACTGTTGCAATGTTCCAGTACAGAAGCCTCACACAATACCAAAGAAAAGAGAACTATAATTCATCAGAATTTTTGACAGCTCAACAAACAGACAGGACCGCATTGAAATGAAATACATTAGAAGAAACAAATACATCTAGAGTGGATGAGTAGTGTGGCATATAAAACAGAACAGAAAAATGGTTGTGTGATGTTTCTGAAATAACATCCCTGGATGAAGGAACTGCTGCTCTAGCCGTCATTGTGAACAGTTCTCCTCTTTGGTAACGGAGACCTTGTTGCTTGCAAGCAATTCAGCCTCCGTCACAACCCGAACGCTTTTTAACCAAGCATCATTTTTCATCGCTCCGATCACAATATCAAATTAGCCATCGCTCCAATCTCTCCTTCTTTGTTATTCAATATGTTGCAACGACCCACATCAAGCGAGTCCTAGATTAGGATGAAAGCTTTATAAAGGAGATGGTTCTAATATATATAGATATATTTTTTTTTTGTCAAATACATTTTACCCAAGTTCATTTTGAAGAGATGAAAACCCACTTTGGACTTGTTAACACTTGAATATGAGTACATGACACCATTGTTACAAGTACAGAACATCACTGGCCTCTGCCTTTTTAAATGGATTTTTAAAAAAAAGGTTAACATGCTGATTATTTCATTTACAAGTTGTACAGATCTGTAACTTTTTACATGAGGGTTGGACAAACTGTCCACTCAAACTGTGCACACTCTCTCCAAAGTGCTGCGGCAAATTTCCATCAGGATCAACATCCAGATCTCCATAACTATATTTTATACCTAAAATAATCTGTACTTTTTTTTTCTGCAAACAAAAACATCTTGAATCATATTACATAACAGTTCTCATTTCAAAACACAGCAATTGATTCCCCATCACAGCAGAGTGGCATATATATGATATATGATGTCCAAACACACCCTGAAGCTATTTTTAACTCGAGGGATTGGACAGGGTTGCCCTCTATCGCCCACACATCTTGTACCCAGGCTGGAAGCTGCTATCAGTAGACGTCTCTGGTCTGATCCCAAAGCATGAGACACTCTGTCAGCCTTTGAACCTCGGTGCTGAATCAACAAGTCTCCCTCCGCACTTCTTTGGGAATGCAGTACAACTATACAAGGGGGATTTTTGCTTTGTCTGCACAGCGGAATAAAAGCTCGAAGGGAGGTGAGTAGTTTGCCTTTTGAAAAAACACAGCACAGTAATCGTTGGCAATTACACCTGTATGTTATGTATGAATGTTAGATTATACCATACAGCACATGAGGAACTACATAATCATGCTTCATGTTACCTTAAGTCGGTGTAAATTTTGGGCATCAACTGAGCAAAAAATAGAATGTGCTTAGGAGTTCACCAAAAGTAAAATATTGATCTCATTGCAGGGCGACTGCTGCAGTCTGGCAGCGTGGTACTCATGGTGGATAACATTCACTTACAGCATGATTCTTGAGACATAAATCAACTACTCTATTATTCATAAATATTTCAGTTTGAAGTGGAACATCTGCATTTCCGATGGATGGTGCACAATTTCCTTTTCAGCTCAAAAGTTAACAACAACAAAAGAATCCCATTTATTTTAGAGGTTACGCTGTGTCGCGGCAATGATCTGAAATTGTTGCTCTGTGAAACAAAAAAAAAAAAACAACCTTTGTCTGTGTTTGTCTCAGATTGTCAATGCGTTTTGCTTATAAATGCTCTGCATGGATAAAAATCTCTGTGATATATCATCTGAAAATAAAGCTAAAAATATATTACTGTGAAATATAAGAGAGGAGATTTCAACAAAACTAACTTATTTTTCCCCGCCATGGGTAATATACAGTGTCGATAATAAGCAAGGCTACTGTCTATAATGCGCTGCATCTCGTGGCACCATCCAGCCACTCGATCATCTATCTGCAAATGTGTGAATTTGTGTGTTCGTGTGCTGTCATCAACATAATACAAACTGGCGATACTCGTCATCCAAAGTGGGTGAATACTAATTCACCTTTCTGTCATGTAATGAGACAAAACCGGGGAGGGGCACAGCAACTGAAGCATGCCATTTAAAACGCTGTAGGTTAATTAAAATTAATCATCCAATGGTCACATATCAGGATTTTGAATGACTCATAAATTGTGACATCCTTTTTTATTCCTACTGAGGATGCAAATACAAATTAAAATGACAAGGGACAATTTGTTTTTCTTTTTTTCTTTTTTTTTTTTTCACACCAAAGCTAGCACATTAAAATAAAGCTAAATTCAACATACTGTAACACTGAACTCCAAGTGTCGACTTACATAGCTCAAAAAACGTATGTTCCCCTCTTTTAAGCCTTCAGACTAATACGCATGCACACCTGTATATCTGCATCACTAACAAGATGTAAAATTATGCACATTAGATAATTTGGATGGTCAATGCAGCTGAAGAAAAACTCGAAATGTAACATTATTAACCTGATGGTTAATGTTAACAGTCTAAATTAACATGTACTTGAATTTCTTTTGCTCCTTTGAGAGGGCCTATTCACAATGAAGTTCCATGGCCAATATGGAGAGTGTCAGCTATGTTTACACACATACAGTAATTCTAGGTGTTTCAAATAAAACATATATATGTCTAGAATCATATATATTACACAAATGTAGATTCTCCTTTTTTCTTGTTCACTTTTGAGCAATGAACACATGAAGAGGAACAGCAAAACCATAAGAAAGTCATTTCTCCATGAGGGTTATCCAACAAGATACAGAGTCCGTTTTCACACCGGAGCGTTGCACCTCAAATGGTGTCGACGTCTGTACAAAAGGTAATCCGACCGGTTTAAAGGTGACTGGTGTTTACAGTGGCTAATAACAATGTGCTGGGTACAAGAGCAGTAGTGGCTGTAGTGGTCCGCATGGTGAGGTGGGGAAGGGGAGAAAAAAATAAAACAGGCAATTTTCTCGTTCGCTTTGAGAGCAAACAGAGAGAGAGAGAGAGAGAGAGAGAGAGAGTGAGATCGGGGCGCAAACCATGTCAGTTCTTCAAATTATAACAAGGCATCCCTCACCAAACCGCACGCCAGAAGGAGGACAGCCAGTCCATAGCTGGATGATATTCTTGTACCTGAGAAGAGAAGAAACAGAGGATTAGAAAATGTATGATGAACATGATTTTCTGATATAACCATAATAAATAATTGACATATTTCTCTTTCTCTTTAAATTACATTATACATAGGGTCAGATGATATGTCAGTATCTAGGCAGATGTTATCAGACTTGACAGAGATTTTGCCATACCGTTTTTAACTTTATTAAACCAGGTAGTCTCAGTGAGATCAAGTTTATTTTTCAAGAGACGTTTAACAGTCAGAGTCAGACAAACCACACAACTGGCATGCAAGACACAATCCATACAGTACAAAACCAGAGAACCAGCAGCAAAAGAAAAAAAAAATATATATATAAATAAAAACATATAAAAATGTAATAAGACAAACAGATAATAAGGCTTTAAAATCCACAAAGGAAATAAAAGAATCTAGCCTGAGGTTAACACGCAGGTGGTAATTTTTTTTGAAACTCTGGTTGTATTAGGCCGTGACAGCAATGTTACAAATCAGTGAGCAGGCCTTATTAATGCCAATGTTGAATTTTTATATGTTCATATGATTTTTGTATACTACAACGTGGTTTGGGGGAAAGATCCTGACGATAGCAAATAAAAACAAGATAAGATTTAAAATTTGGTCTGTGATGAGATGTGATGTGATCCACTACCCAACCTTCCACACTGTCCTCTCAATGATAAAAACAGGCACATCAGCTGTTTCAGAAAACCCACAAAAACAAAATGTTAGCTCTTCAACTTTCTTTTAACCACTACTGTGGTTGTTCCCTAACCTTAACTTAATTACTGTAACCATGATGACAAAGGTCCCCTAACTTTAAATAAATATTGATTTTAACTCAAAACCATTTCCCTGAACTGAACCAACTTGGTTTTGTGCTTAAACCTCAGCTATAGCATTGTCAGGCCATACAGTGGATTTGGAGGGCGAAGGTTAAGCATGAACATATTTTCCTCCACACCCTTATGTTCTTTCCACCTCATGATGAAAATGCACACCAATCCATTCATGGGAACTAAATATGTTATGTTCACATTTTTCTTGTTAGATTATTTTTTTGTTGTTTAACATGTGGGTGTGTTTTTCTTTGAGTTTCACCCTCTTCTGCATTTTACACCATATGGTTTCATTAAATTTGGAGCATATGGCTGCAGTCACCTATAAAGCCTGTGAACATCGCTCGGCTGCAGAACAGTTTTTTTTGTAAATGCATGGATTCACACACACACACACACACATCTTGATTATTTCTTGTGTGAGTCATCAGTCGCTTTTGACACTGTGGCAAATATTATTAGGCCATCAAACATTTGCCGTGCATATTCATCCATCTTGTGACTCTGCAGGTTTTAATTACTTTGTTTTCCACTGTCGCCAAACCGAAAAACTGGGAACATGAGTTTCTTATTCGTGGCAAAAGCAGCGTACACGTGTGCAGAGCTTGAATCTTAATGTGGGGGATGGTCATGCCTCGATTTACATACTCATCATATTCAAGAAACTGGTGCAGCGTTCATACAAAACAGTCATGGTGTAAAATTGGCTCTTTGCTTGTGACAACAAACTTACGTATTCCTAAATGAATTTCACAATCTTTACCAAACAACCACTGAAAACTACAAGTTGTGACCCCCCCCCCCTTAAAGTAAACAGTCTTTGAACTGCTCTGAAAAGGATTTCCATGGGCAGCTACCGTCGCCCGGCCCTGACAAACTGCTATCACCACTGCAGGCAGCTCTGACTGTTCACTGAGCATCTGACATGACTAACAACTGCAAACTAGAACACAGCCTCTTCAGCCTACTGTCTGATTCGCCTGGGTCTTGGGGACATCGAACCTGAACTGATGAGAGCAAAGTAACAGATGACAGCTATACAATCCCATGAAGGAGAATTCTGTGGCCAAAAAAAAAAGAAAAAATAGTTTACTCTCCATCAGCAGAAACAGAGACAGAATGGAGAAAGACAGCGCTTGAGAGGAGGGAGAGGTGGGTAATAAGAGAAGTACGAGGTTGTATTTCTGTGAAACAAGGCAGGGCTTGGGAAATAGAAAATGAAATATTCACTAAATCATATTGACATTGACTAGACTCCTGTGTCAGATCGGGTGATGCTTCTAAAGGAAATCGTCCAGGAGGGACACTTTGTTCCTTGCGGCCCAGCTCTGGATTGTCTGGGCTGCTGGGGATTGGCGGATGAAGGGAGGAATGGTGGTGCGGGGGGGTGGGGGAGGAGGGGGACAGAGATGGAGGGCTTTGACCCTTTATTCCTCCCCACCACATCTCATTTGGCTTGAGGTGATCTAGAGAACAGGAGCGCCACAGAGGAGCAGCAATCACTCTGGGCCAAAACACCCTTCACACAGAGGATAATTAATCAGCCTCCAGCTAGGAGTCAGAGCAAGACACAGACGCAGAGAGACATGCAAAATGTACACGGAAGAAACATGCACTAATTCACTAATATCAGGCTTTTTACAATAATCTACTCAGCGGCAGAGAAACCACAGATGTACAGGTCCATTTTAAAACCTATTTTAAAAAGCACTTCCCTTAGATCCCTAAGCAGTCAAACTAACCTATGCCATCCTGAACATCTTGTACTGATACCTCCGTGTTTTTACACTGTAGGAATTCACCCAGACTGCTTACTCCCCCCCCCCATACCATATGCAGTACATACGTAGGTTTATTCTACAATCATGTAGTACCTAAATTAATCAAACGCTAACAATGAACCGACAAGCTTTTCAAAGCGCCAGGCTTCAGCATCAGATCATGAGGTAAAAATAACACCTGTGCAACATCAGTCAAGCTTTATCCCGCACTGCACAGCTAATCTGGTGAAAATGATGAAAAGTTATTGCGGATGAATCTCGCTGAACGTCGGAGTGAGGAGCAGCTTTTTCAGTAGAGTTTCAATAATATATCTGTTCATGTCTGAATAATGGATTTGTATTCGGCTACATCATTACTGTCTGTAAGCCAATGATAAAGTGTCACAGGGCCAATGATTGAATTGAAGTTAAAATCTGCTGCTTCAAACTGGCTGAGCCCATCTACTGCCATGTTTTCTGGCTCAACAAAATCCATTAGTGGTGCATCGACAGCACTGACTGCACCAGTTTAGACCGATGTGTTCATTCACATTGGTGTCAAAGTTCCTCGAATGAGTGTTTGTTTTTGTTTTTTTTAATTCTTGAAGAATTCATGAAGATGTTAGTGCTGTTGTACTAGACAGACAAAACACATTGCCATTAACCAATCAGTGCATGTAGAGTGAATTCTCATATATGCGCTTTTGATTGCTGAATTTGAAACATCATTTAGGCAGTTCAGGTGGAACACGGTGTTCAGCTGGACAGTTAATGTACACTGGTAGTCACTGGAAGAAATCCCACATCTGTTCTGAAAAGAAATCTGCAATACCTGCACAGCTGGACGATGAGAGTGGCTTTTAGTAATGTCAGGTTAAATTGAGATTATGGGAGTCTTTTTATGACTTAATGCTTAAGAATAAGATAATGTTGGTATGTTATATTACTGTTATTATGTATTGACGTTATATACACATTGGCAACATTCCCATGAAAACCAGCAAGGATTGTATTCTACTAACAATTATTGTTAGCAATCATAGCCTGAGATACATTCTTCATCTCTGTCAAAGAGCTTCCTTGTCCATTAAAAACACATCACCGCTATTCATATTCATTGTTGGTATGAATGTGGTTAAAGTAAATGTCTTGTAATTATTTTGACTAAAATCAACTCTTGGTTTAATTGATTTTGAATTCAAACATTCTTATTTGTGTCAAACTAAATCAGGTGACTTTTATATTGCTGGCTGATTTCACTTGAAAGATAATGACATATATTTGACTTACACACTGCTAGTTGTGATACTGGCCTGTTTCACTCAAGGACACTGTGACATGCAGACAGGAGGACCAGCTGGACCTCCACCTGGTCCACCTGCTGCAGTGCTCTGAACAGTGCAGGGTGAGTGTTAGACCTGGATATGAAGTAAACTTTTCCTGAAACATTACAAATTGATCTTGCTAAAAATGAAATGAAACAATTGTACATCTATTTTTTTTTCAAGATGCAATTAAAAACAGCAGCGGTGCAGTGAGACAGGGCTACCGGTGCTGGGTCACAATGATCTCCTCGTGGGTATAACCCAACATGATGGGTGACTGCCTGACGCACAGCTGTGCTGGGTCATTTCTTCGGTGTCAGTTCTGACATCTTCCAGATGTACTTTTAAAATCTATTGAAGCAACTCTAAATAGTTCTACACTCCCTCTAGAATCTAGTGATCAAACCACACAGAGCAGCAGGGAGATTGTATTTCATACATTATTGATTTGCTGTTGTAGTGGGTTCTGTTGCTTTTGTTGGTATTTGGAAAGCAATTTTTCAGTGTGGTTGTCTGAGAGAACACAAACAGTGAAAGGAGGTGCATGCAGATATGATGTTATCAGGTAAAGAATAACTGGAGGAAGTGTAGCTGTAGCCAAGAAATTCAGTCATCAACACACTAACTCCATTAATATGCAAATTCATATAGTGAAATGCTCCAAAATCCAGTCAGGCCCCCCGCTCTATTCAGGCTGTCTGTGGTGTTTTTGTCTTCTAATGTTCTTCAATTTCAGGAGAATGTGTCTACATGCAGACAGACAAAAGCATGATGACAGCTTAATTTCCTGCTGTCTCCGAGCCCAAATCTTGTAATTCATCATAAGTCATGTAGTACGTCATGTGAGTTAGAGCTAATTGTGTCAGATTATTCTGTGCTTCACCTGGAGGAGATTTTTTTTTTCATCTCATTGTTGGGCCATGATTTCTGTCAGTTATGACAACCCCTCACTTTCAAGGCAAAGTTAAAGGCTGTTATTTTTCAATATTTTGGTCAGACATGGAATGCCTATGTCAGTCTTTTCGTGTCCATTTCAGGGACATCGATGAATAAGTCCAGGACTTTATCCTTCTACCCCAGTGTGATACGTTATGTTCTATAATATACTGTATGTTAGACTGTTGCCAATGAACCGAGCCACAAACCAAAGCAAAAGTAATAACAGAGATGTGGCAGCAAAACAAGAATGAAGGACAACAGGGAAAGAAAGCGTGAGCAGTCAGATGTTCAGACAAACAGTCTATCCAGAATATGTTTACTACTGGCTTGAAGAGGTTTAACTTTTCAGCATTTCACAAGAAAGGGCAAAGATTTGAGAAAAGTTAGAAAAACCAAACGTCATTTTGCGTAATGGAGATATTTTTGTCTCTTCTTCTTTCCTAACTTCTAAATCATTTTGCAACCCTGCATCTTTTTACTATTTCAAGGGTCCCAACTCCCAGGGTGGGAACCACCGTTTGGATGGAAGGTCAAAATAGAACGCACTCGAAATGTCAGTAACAATTCTTCATTGCACAGGAAAACTGTAAACACACAAGTATGGTAAGTATGTTACGTCATAGTTGAAGCAGAAATTCTGTCTGTAACCTGTTAATGATGTTAATATTTTTACTGTGCACCTTCATTTTAGCTTCCAAATAGGTCGGTGGTAAGTGCAAAGTTTGAAGACGAGACAAGTGTCTGTATATGAATGGATAGAAAGCGTCAGACGGGACATTCAGAGCCTTAGTAATCTCACAAAAAATATTGATAATGCAACATGAAAAAAGTTAGTAACTTACTGCATATTTGTGCTCTAAATATTGGAACTACTCTTCCCCTAATGCTTTGAGAATGTTAACCAAAAGTATGACATTGCATTGTGTCAATAACTTAGCTCTGAATGTGACAAAATGTCTTAAAGGACATGAGACCAAAAAGTGTCTGCAAATCATCACATAATTCTTCCAGAACTGAAGCAGATCACAACAAATGTTGTGCTGTTCCTCTACCTCCACCTTCTACACATCTCGGACTGGAGCTTGCAGTTGCTCTACAGTCGGGGTTTTCCCCTGTAGTGCCGCTGAGCGCCTTTTAAATCTCTGTTGCTCAGCGGGCCGCAACACCACATCCCCATCACAATGAATAGCAGTCACTTACCAGCTTTTCAGCCTGTATGTGTGAGACAACTACACTCCTATACGTGTTTACATTTTGGCAGATTGACACCATTAAAGTATGCGGTTTCTCCAATGTACCCATGAATGTACAGACAGCTATCACTGGATAAGGCAGAAAAAAAGTGAGCTCTGGAGTTATAAGGAGTGTCATTTATTTTTAATTTATATGCATATTTATGGACATGAGGTAATGATTCCCCTGCAAGTCACACTGATCTAAAAATATGTGTATCATGTGTGCAGAACTCAGTATAACTCAGAGAAGGAGCATGATTGTTGATGCAAATTGTGGCAATGGGGCGCCAAGTGTTTTAAAGTACCTCAATTGCCTGCATGAGCAGTGTCACAGCCGCTGCAGCCCCAACTGCTGACCACGTTGGCGAGTGAATAAAACTACAGTAACTAACTTACTGTTACTTTCAGAACACCTGCATGCACCTGTCCTTTTCACCTCGCACATCCTCTCTGCATCATGGCTCCCTCCCCCCCTTTGACTTTCCTCAAGAATTGAAAACCCTCAAACTAAATAAGATTCAAGTTGCAGTAAATCAGAGTTGTCCTTTAATTGAACTACAGGAGTCATTTGGAGTGTTTCCATCAGTGCCAGCCACAGTGAAACACACTTTGATTCCATGATACTTATATAAAACATGTCCTCGCTCTACCTATTAGCATGCACCTGATAAGACATTGCTCCATCTGTTTTATTCCTGGCACTGAAAATGCATGTAAGCCATCCACATACAACTGGAAAGCAACATCTAAAAGCTATTATTCTCACATTTGAATCACATGCACATATTCGGCTCTTTGTGTGTGTGTGAGCTGTTTTTCACTTCGAAACTAACTTTGCCAGCGAGCACACTAAAGGTAAAGGTACCTTCTGTGTTCCTGTGCTATTTTTAGAAAACAACAAAGGAAGAGCCTTTGTGAATTATTGTTGTTTTTCTACACTACCATGCATTTTAATTGCTGAGCAAAGAAAAAAACACACAAAAAAGAGTCGAACAATACAGCTGAACACACACAAAAAATACATTTTAAGCGGGAAATGATTATTTCATTTATCCATCAGTGTGGCTAAAAACATCTCCACCCACTTCCTGTCATAGTGTGCTTGTCAAGATCATTATATGTCCGTCTTTACGAGTCGTTTCCTATTCATCTACGGCTGAATTCCTATGTGGTGAATCAGTGAAGAGTGGAAAGAAAAATGAATGCTTGCTGAAAAGGTTTCTATGGCACATATGATTTGGAGACTTTTATATGATGTCCCAGGTTTTTAGAACTGATGCCTCTTTGAGTTTGCATGCTCTTGGCTTTCCTCCATTGCTCGGGACTGCAGACTGACTTATCTGTAGGCATAATGAGTAAGAGTATGTGTCTGAGCTGGTGAGACGTTTTCAGGCTTTCTCGGTGCATGCTGGGATAGAATAGACCCACAATGAATACTCTTCATTTTGTCCTACTTAACCTAACACAACACTCTACATTTTGCCAAAATGTTTTTGGCTCAGCGAAATGGTGATGTGGAATATCAGTTCCAGGCCAGCGAGGCAGTCAGGTTCAGTGAGGCAGGGAGGTGAATCACCACAGTACCTCCACAGGGAGCTCAAACTGGCTGAGTGCCAGTTCCATCTATTCCTGCCGATCCCTGGCCGGCTGAGTGGCTAGCTGACTGTCTCTTTGACTCGCTTGCTTACTTGCCTGGTGGCTCTGTTATAAAACTGGCTGTCTGATTTGCTTGTTGACTGATACACTCTCTAACTGACAGTCTGGCTGCCTGAGCCATGGCTGGATTGCTGGCTGACTGACTGGTTAAATACAACTGGATGTCATTACCTTGCAGCTTGACTGTTCATCTGTGGGTGAGGGTAAATGTGATAACACAGTCTGGTGTGTAATGCAAAAGCTCCAAAATTACCATCCACCACATTCGAAAGGATCACACCAGCAGTTTTCTGTGTTTTAGCAGACATTACAGCAACCATTTTCCAAACCATATTGCCATTACTGACATGAGGAGCATGCAGCTGATCAGGACTTAATGTGGGAGCCCTTCGGAACGCTTTTATTTATCTTTTTCAAACAAAAATACTGATTCTATTAAATGTTAGTTACAACTGTGGAATGGAACTAACTACATTTACTCAAGTACTGTAAAGTACTTTTTGAGGTACTACTTTACTTGAACATTTCCTTTTCACGACACTTTCTATTCCACTACATTTCAGAGGGAAATAATGTCCTTCACTTTGCACTTTTTGAATGAATTTAAGATGCACAAAACAAATAAAGAGCTTATAAACTATGATGTTGTGTGACAAGTCAAACTACCAAACAGTATATACAAGGAGAGCTGGAATGATTATTTGATTTTTGTAAATGTCAGTTGACAGAAAATTAAAGCAACTATTCTTTTTTATTTTAAGGAAAAAAAGACAAACATTTCAGGCTTCCAGCTTCTCAGATGAGTGCTTTGGTCGACTGGTTCTACTTGTTTATACTGTTTGGTAGTTTGATATATGTATATATTTGGTAAATAACAAAGCAATATATTTTATAAGCTCTTTGTGTTGCCAACATGCCAAGTATCTAGAAACTAAAACAGTCAACAATGATGTGAAAAGTCCAATATTTCCCTCTGAAATGCAGTGAATTAGATGTACAGAGTTTAATGAAAAGGAACAGAATGTCATGGTTTTGTTCTCTTGTGTTTTACTAGTTTGTTTTCAGTGTATATTGAGTCTGGTACTCCAGTGGTTTTTGGTTTAGGGTTGAGTTTTTGTTCAGGCCTTGCTTCAGGTGCTGGAGGTGTGGTCTGCAGGTGCTGGGCCCCCCTCTCCTTTCTCACACATGTTGCTCATCTCGCCCTAACGACCGGCAGTTTAAACACCCCTCTCCTTCACCTGCAAGCCGCCAGATCTTCCCTCTGTTTTCTAGTGCTCTGTGGTTCCTGAGTTCCCTGTCTTTCTCTCTGTTTTCCAGCGTTTCCTTTTCCTCCAGTGTCTCCAGTGTTCTGTCCTCATCTTCACCTGCATGTTTCCTGCCGACCAGCCTTCAACTACCTGAAGCAACTCCACACCACCTGGACTTCCTGTTTTTGGTCAGCTTTTCTTTTTTTTTCTTTCTCTAAGTCCTGGAGTTTTTGTGTTTAATAAATCCCTTTTACCTTCACCCTCGTCTGTGTCTCGCTCCTGGTTCCAATTAAGAACTTACTGAAATCGTCACACAGAAGAGAACATAATCACTTATCTTCCAACAAATTTTCTGGCATGCCAAAGATAGCCCAAAGTTGTATATCCACATATTTTTACCCTAAACTGCCTTAATCAACAGTTTGGACAGACAAATACAATGAGTAATTATTAATATTAATATGAAGAATTTGGCGTCCATAGGCATGTTCATACCGGAACACAAGTATTGTCCCTGCAACCTCTAACTGCAAGTGAAAACTGTGTAACCTGTGAAAATGGAAACATTATCATTAAAGAGAAACAACCCAAGATTGGATCCCTGAGGAACTCCAAATGCTATACAGATACACTTGCTTTCACCCTTTAACATTAACTTGATGCTAATTTGAGAGCACAGTGGACACAGATTAACAAATTATTCACACAAAACATCAAAAATAAATGAATAAATAATCATATCTTCGGGTGCTCCTCATCATTCTGACTACTTGGTTCCTATTAGCTGGAAACATGTAAAATGCTCTAGCACATGAAAAGGTTCAGTGTTTATCTGGTCTAAAGTGTGCTAAAGCATTTGTATTAATCCACATTATCTTCAGTCTGGTGTGCAAAAACCAGATTTCAGTGTTATATATGAAACAGTATTTACCACAGGTTTAAATGTGAAATCAGATAGAAATTATTGTTGGTAGGTCAGTCTCTACCTTTTTAGGTTGACTTTGGACACATTAGTGCTCGTCCTGTGTTGTTTCTGTGTAAAGGCACATTAATGCCCGTGCATGTTGGACACAAACTGCCAGTCTCATTTGACATGAAGACATTTAGCCACATTATACATTCACTGTCTACTGCAAGGCTTCAGTGGATCTCAGAATCGGGCTTTTCCCCCACTGAGCACTCACAGACATTAGCCACATTTACATACACCCACAAGACAAAAGTGTGAGTAAGGAAAGACGCACTGAAGCATCCACATGAACCTGAAATGACACATTGACATTGCGTGCGGCTGCTTGAGCAATATGAATGCAGCCATGAACGGCAGTCTTGCTGTTCCTAACCACCTACTGAGTGATGACTCATTGGTGTTCTTTCCTTAGACATATGCAGTCGAGGCAGTTTAAAAAAATATGGTGGTTCTTAAAAACAAGGTCAGTGATTTTTTGTTTGGATGAATGCTTATGCAATCAAGCTGAGTCCATATTTGTTTTTCTTTCATGCGGGAACCAGGCTGGCCTCGGGGGTCCGGGGACAACTCTGGCTTAGGGGACATTTTTCTTTCCTTTTTTTTTTTTTTTTTTTTTTTTTTTTTTTTTTCCAGCTCTGGTCACCTCTGAGCTTTGAGAGAACAACACTGCCAGGAACGATGGAGGCCGAGCTGTGATCTAACAACAGCTGACACACTGGTGGGGAGTAGCTGTGAACAAACCACTCTGCTGCTGCTGCTGCAGCCGCTCTACCAGTCACAGTCACATTCCCCCCATCTGGAAAGTGCCTCATTGTTTACAGATGCAGCAATGCGGAAAAGGAAAATATCTGCACTCTCCCAGGTTTAATTTCATCTCAACCCATTTACCTATTGTTGCTCATCTGCCTCCGACCTGAGCGCGGCAGTAATAGAACTCTGTCGCCCTCAGCCGTAACACCTCTCCGCCGCTCAGAGAAGGTGGCTGAGGCTGCCTGAGCAGCCACGGAGAGGCATTTATCAGTGTCAGACACACCACACAGAGGACTCGCTGCAACACAGTTGTCAGCATAATTTGGCTGCCTCATAATCTCCAACTCTGCAGCCCCGGGGATTATTCAACTTTTTACCTCTATTCAGTGGCATGTAATATCTTTCTATGTTTGCTTCAGGGTGCAGAGGGCTATCTGAGCCCCGAGCAGGGCTGACTTTGTGTTTGAACTGGTCTGACCAGGTAGAAAATGATTGGCATTTATAGATGAGGAGGAATGGCACAATTATAGCATAGTTTGATAGTCAGAGAATTGAAAACAGGAGTTAATGAGAGAAAGCCACCTAAGGGGAAAATTAGTCTGCTGCTCAGGGATCTATATTGTTGTTGTACAAGTTGAAACCATAAACGCCGATTTCCTCTGAGTATGCTGATGTGAAAATGAATGAGGAAATGTGCAATGTGTGAAGCGTTCTTAACGACACACAGACTCAATGCACATGCAAAAATATGAGAAAACATCACATAGATGTAAATGAGTTATCATAAGTGACGGGTAAAGCATGCCTCATTGCTACAAATATGTATTTTTGTGTAATTACCCCAATTCCAAAAAGGCTGTGACGTGTTCCAAACAGGTGTTTTTGGATCAGTCCACAACTTTTACAGTCTTTTGTTGCTCCTGTCCCAACTTGTTTGAAACATGTTGCTGTCATCAAATTCAGAAGAAGCAGATATTTATAAAAATCAATGATGATATGGTTATATATTGTATTTATATATGTTTTCAATTGAGTAGATGTCAAAAAGGATGAGCAAGTTATCACATTCTTTTTATTTATGTTAACTTTTTTGGAATTTGTGAAAATGCACTAAAGCCATTTTTTTTTTTGGCTTGGCTTCTGGGGTTTCAACCACGTTTTCTCAAAAAGCCCCACATCTTTTTAGGACTTTAAAATCACTTCAGCCTTGTCTCGTTTCCTCTCAGTTTCTCTGACTGGACAATCAAATCGATGGAGTAAAATATATAGGTTAAGTTAATCAGCATCTAACGTTGTCACGGGGGGGTTGTTTTCTTGCTTGTGTCATTTCATTTCATTCAGTCTTGTTGCCTCAGTAAGCAAGCTTGCTAGCTAACTAGTTAAGTAGCTCACGGACTGTGGACATAACAAAGCTTCTCAGGACTCATCCTCTGGCGCCATCCATGCAAAGTGGTTCGGCAGCATCGGCATTAGCCAGTGAACTGCGGACACAGGAGTGGAAGACAAAGTGAGGGAAGGAATGAAGGAGAGAACAGGAAATGAAATGTGAAAACTGTGAAGAAAAAAAAAAGGAGACAAGAGATGAAAATGTGTTGAGAAGAAAGAAGTGAAGCAGGAGAGAGAGGAAGAAAGGAGAGAGCCAGGAGCAGATGTACGAGAATAAGATTTCCATTTAATCTTTTTTTTTTTTTTCTTCTTAAGTTTATGATCAGAAATCTTAATACTTTTTTTTTGCTTTATATTCTCTTCTTTCACTGGAGGACAATTCCAGGGACAAATGAGTGGAACTGAGAGAGTGAGAGTAATTAAGAAGAGACGATGATGAAAGGATAACAGAGTGACCAGGAGTTGATCAAATGAATGCCCATGTTGTTTGTGCTACCATGCTATTCCCTAAAGAAATCGAACATCATTTCAGTAAATGTTCTTGGCCTAATATTAAATTCAGAGTAATGAAGACCACGTTTACTTGGCATTGTTGGGGATCTTTGATTTGCAATTAGAGCAGCCCAGATTATTATGGCATGGGTTCAAATGGAACAGATGTGTGGGCTAAACAGTTATTCTGTGAACCCCACTCCATCATACTGTAATACAATTTTTATAATGCCAATTATGCTGAGTTCCTACCCCACCTATGTTACGTAACTTAAAAATGGTAACATCAGACTTTTTAGGTGGCAGTAGTGAAAATTCAGTCTCTTCAATCAGTGCACATTAACACAGTTTCAGACCTTCAAGCTGTGTGCACTGAATATGCAAAATTCTAATTTTGCATGCATGCATTCTTCCCATTAACTTCTGTGGAGAGGAGACGCGTCCATATAACAAAAGTATAATAAATCAAATAAGTCAGGTGGTACACTTATATTTGTAGGTTAACAGACCTAATGTATTTAACTGACATCATGTACCTTATTTTAACCCAAACTATGATCTTTTCCTAAACTTAACCAAACTGCGATGAGGATGATTTTATTTATTTTGGACAACTATCATGATTTTCCCAAATGATATGCAGATTTTTAGGCTTCTATTATCTCAAAAACTGTGTATGTAACTGACATAAATGGGGCCCGAGGGGACAGTGACCCCGGGTCCTCAAGGTTTGGGCTGAGCCGAATGTTTACAATGCTCCGCCCCTGTGCTCCGACCAGAAAAATGACAGCACTCATGGTTTGTTCAAACACATCGATTTGTTGTGGTCGTGAAAATAAAGGTAGAAGTAGTGTGACGTCATACTGAAAACCTCTCAGGGAGGTGGTCAGGGTGGCTGTCCGGGTCTGACTTTGAGACCATTCTTTGCATCCCATCTTCTACCAACAGTCAGCGTTCCTTATTTTGTAGAAAGCAAAAATGAACTAAATGTTAAGGGTTGCACAAAACAGTTGCACACATTTCTGTTGTGACAGTAATGCTGTTAACCCATGGAGCATTTATTTAAAATGTAAATCGCATTTTTACCTGATAAAATTGTGTCTCAGCTTACAAAATGATTTATAGTGAATTTATAGTTCTAGCTTTAACAGAGAATGATTACTGTACTGTGCAGGTTGCTTCCTGCATATTATACCTTTTTCAAAGGAAAGGATTCCTTGAATAGATGAATTTTGTTCATGTTTGTCAAAAAAAGCCACTGGGAACACAGCTGACCTCAACAATAATGAAAGGGTTAAATCCTTCTCCACTGGCTTGGTCTGCACGTTTTCCATTTCTTGCAAAGGCTGATGATGTTTGCACTCACCGAGGCGACTCAATAGGTATTACACTGCACAAATCTTTGAAAGGATTTCAGCCTGACTGTGCTTGATGAAGGACAAAGGTAGCATTGATATTCTTTGCATTCTGCCGAGTATAATTACAGACTGGGTGTGAGAATTTCATGATAGAGACATACTGCAGTTAATTTCATGAACTGCATTTGTTCAAGTTCAATACAGGCCAGTACATGTAACATTTTTTATGTGATTATCGCATCTGTCAAATTATTGTGATGAGATTTTTGTGTGTAGAAAAATTTGACAATCTATGTACGTGTTGTGTTCAGGGTCACATTCTCAGTTTTCCCGGGTCATGTTGATACACTGCTTGAAGACACAAATGAGGAAATGTTCTAATTGTAGCCACAGTAATTTTTTAAGTAAATGAGGATCATAATTGTGGAAAATAATATAAAATGATGCTACTGATTTGGGCCTAGCCTGCTCTGGTAGGGACATCCAGAGCTGAGGAGCCTGCAGCCAGAAGACCCTGATAATGAGGTGAGATTTAAGAAGCACCAGAGGACGCCTGCCTGAGGATCAGCTCATGGGGGAAGGACATTTCTAAAATATACCTGGGAGCCTGGTCATATGAGGCCTTAAACATTAACAGTAAAGTCTTAAAATTCATTTTAACCTCAGCATGAAAGGGTGGGATGTGTTCACATCTCCTGGAATTAGTTAAGAGCAACATTTTGGGCTAGAGGCAGGCTATTGACTTGTATATTGACTTGTATATGCAACTGACAATAGAACAAGAGACTTATTTAGTATCTTTGGACTGAAAAATAGTTTTAATTTTGACTGTGATCACGAGCTCCATCGCTCCATCACTCATCATGCAAATTTCCCCACTGTGGGACGAATAAAGGTTTATCTTATCTTATCTCTTATCAACTCCATCACCCTAGTAACTTGGTAATCAATGGTTATTATTATTGATAGTTTACAGTTTAAGTAGGTAAGAGGAATAAGTAGAGCTCAGTAGTGGGGCCTCAGATACATGGTGACACAGTGACATTCAACTCTAAGGCCTGCTCCATGGTTCTACCACTGGGCTCTGCAAACACGAATGCCCATTATAACCTCTGCAATTACACAATTGTGGCTGGTACATGGACCTGGCTCACGGCAGTCAAAATTTTAAACATTGCAGTCTGTGGCTCCGACTCTTTGTTAATGATTGGCCTTTTGGTGTCTGGTTCCTATGGCCCAATTACTCAGCAAACAACATATTATTACATATTATTATGCACGGTACATATTATTTTTATTATTATTTTATATTGTCCCATGGATGGAACAGTGTGGGTAATTTCCCTAGCGTGTACCCCAAGTGGACTCTCTGGAAGCAAGCAGAAAGTCTGCTTGAGACCCCTTGGAGACTTGATAAATTGTGGATTTGGACTGCCCTTGGTACTTACGGACTTCCGCAAGTCCTCAAGTCTGCAAGTTTTCAAGTGCTGTTAACGTCATGCCACGGACATTTGGATTCAGCCGAAGAAACATCTCATACTCCTTTTCTTCTTTAACAGCACCTCTGCTGTATATTTGTACACAGTACCCACTACAGTGCCAGAGAGCAGTGATAACTCCTTCAAGGACAGGAGCATGACTTGTGAAAGTATGAACATGGTTTGCTATGGGGATCATGTGGAGAGCTTACGACCATCATCACTGTGCTATGGAGAGAGCAAGGACTTCTAACCTCAAAGCAGCTCTTCTCTAGACTTGGATGCTGCTCTGATTTTATACCTTACAGCTGCACTCAAAGATTAATCACCTTTGACCTCTGACATTTGCCTTAATCTTTTTAATGTGCAATTAGTTAGACGACAGCTCACTTTGATGTAACCTGAAAGCCATGCTGACAGTATTCTCCGTTTGAACTCCCAAGATTGTATGCCGCTACCTTAAAACCACACCACGATCTTGGCAGAAAGACTTTAGCATGGCAGAGTGTGAGCAGGCAGATGGGGCTACCGGCTTTGTGAAGAGGCAGATGGTGAAACATGGTGGATTCCTGCTACTTGGTGCAAGTTGTGACAAAAACTTGAGCTAACACTTTTCCTCTCAAGGAGGCTGAAAGAGTTGTTGATCAATACCAAAGACCCAGCCAGATGACTTGGCCATCTTCTCCTGGCTCTCAAATCACATTTTCCTGCTTGTACTCTTGTTCTGCAACAGCTGCATTATGTCCGAGTTCAGTGAGACCAGATACTCGCCACAAAGTCTGTTTAGCTCTTCAGAGTCACCAGATACCAAAGGTTCCTCTCTCATTGGATCCATGTTTATATGGAGAGATGAGTCTGCCTAGAAACATGTTTTATAGGAGGGAGGTCTGTTTTCTGAAAGCATCATTTTACACTTGACTTGATTTGACTGTTCTGAATCTCAACCCAACAGCTTTTTTTAACGAAAAGCAGGTGACTCATGAAAACGTCAAGCACATCAGGAAGGTTGCAGGTCAGACTTTATGCTGGTAGTAAAAACTCTGTCTACATGAGCTTTTCTTTCTGTTCCACAGTGCCCTCGTTATGTAACCCTCCCCCAGGGCCTTACCTGAGCCGGGGTTGTGTTTAGCTGTATTGGAGGATGTGTGAGAGGTGGAGGTGGAGGCCACCCTCTGGTCTGAACTCATGTTGTCCTGGCCCAGAGGTGAGCTGGACTTTCTCGGCTTCTTGTCCGTCAGGTGCAGAGGGGAGCTTTTCTTGGGAGGCGGCAGTGGTCGTCGTGGCCTGGCCGTGGCGTTGACCTTCAGCCAGGCTTGGGCTTTGTACTCCACAATCTCTCCGTAGTTAGCTCGTGTCACGCGGCACTCATACAGTCCTTCGTCGCTCTTGCTGACTCTGGAGATTTGCAGCTTGTGTGAGATGTCGTTGCCCTGGACTTTCACTGTCTGTTAGAGTAATTAAAAGAGACCACAGTGTCATAACAGTGGGTGGTATGATGGAATAGAGCAAGGTTTCATGACACATCATGCCACTTTATTCTACAACACGCGACATGACCGTTATACTGTGACACTATCCTATTTAAAGTTGGACTCATATATAGAAGTGGCAATGATAGTTTCAGGTGCATAATATATCGGTAGGAGGACAGATTTCTTGGCTAGGCTGCTCAGGGTTAAAACAGATGTGTTCTTTAAGCATATACAGGCTTTCCTTCAATACTGCGGTGAACCTTAAGGACTCCAGACTACCTTTTCATACCGGTGGCACTGGAGCCAGTATCTTTTGCTGACTAGCTTGAGTGCAAATTTGGGCTAGTAGTGTCTTGAAGTGGATTTAAATAAAATCTTCTGTCAGAGTACAATAAAGTTTATGTAGCAGTTTCTATAAACATGCATTATTATACAGTTAATTTTCTGGAAAGTCAACTGAGAAACTCGTAATAGATAAATTAGCTAAATGTAATGTATGTTTTTGGCAGATATTAAGGTACTTAATCACAGAGATGCAGCAAACTTGTACTAATCCAATATTACCATGCTTGCAATGGTTCAGTACATCCAGAGGTATTTAACACCATGGTAGATGTGGTAAAGAAAAATCTCTGATAGTTGACACATTTCTATTGTTTCACTGTATACACATATAATCCTATTGCCCTACTCTGGTAGTGTCACATGAAAGGATACTTAATCTTGGAAGTTTTGGGGATAGTGTACACCTGAGTAAAGTGGTACAGTCAACCTGGTTTGAAATATTTCTCCGTAACATTAAATATTCATGACTAAATAAAGCAATGATCAAAATTAATATTCTGAAAAGAGCATCCTTATGTATTATTCATTAAGTGTTTAACAGTCAAAAACCCATGAGCATAAACAACTTTGATTGGTGCACAGAAATATATGACATCATTGTATTCCTCATCCACTTTAAACCAGTGAGAAGAACACAGAGAGACAGAAATGTCTGTACATATTTTGAGGTAAATTATTGACAGTATGGCTCAAATTAGACTAAATGATTGAGGTGGAAGATTTTGCAGTGTTAGAGGCTTGACTCTGATGTAGTGAATGTCAAAGTTGGGTGTATCCGGTATTTAAACACAGTAGTTATAGAACAAAGTAAGTAGATATAGATAACAAATACACTCATATGTTTAGTGGAGAAAACATAATGCAATATATGGGTTGCATGTTCTTTGACAGTATAATTCTGTGCCTGTCCGTCTTCCTGATGATAATAGTCAAGAAGTCAGAGGCAGTATAGAACACTGTGAGCGAGTCTGCCATCCACAGCTGTGCACATGTCCATTTATTAACAAGGGGTAAAGAAGAGATCCAGCTCTGTGCAGCTCTGGGAGCAGTCAACAAACTCACTTGCCCGTCCATGTTAATCAGGACAGCTCAACTGGACACACTGGTGGGACTGATGGAAATAATTGGCGGTACATGGGAGATCTTTGCAGACATATGCCAAACCTGTCTCCGAGAATTTACATTTACATACACATTTTTTTCCCAGTTCACATTGTGCAACTGCTTTTTTTTTTACAGAGTATGTAAGTAGGTTGGGGTAAACAGCAGGCTAACAAAGCACAGGACACTGGAGATCCTGGGCCCCACATGTGCTTAGGTTTAGACAAATTTAAAAAATAATAGTTTTGATTCAGTATCGAAATAATAGTTTTGTGTTTCATGTTTAGGATGGAAATTTCCACATTATGATTAATACATAACTTGGGTGGCATTATGTCTCTGTCAAAACATGCAGTGTTTCCTGTCACAAACTAGTTTGTAGTCACTTCAGGGTTCCATATGCAAGTAACATGGGTACAATCCAGAGCTCTGCAATGGTGTCCTGTGTCAACCTTATGAAGATCCTACAGCTGCAAACATCTCAACTTCTGTTCCAAGTACACAACAAATTAGAGAGTAACATCTCTCTCTGTCCTGAGCTATAGCCGCCCCTGTAGTTCAGGAGGTAGAGCGGCTGTAGCTCAGGAGGTAGAGGTTGTCCACCAATTGGAAGGTTGGTGGTTCGATCCCTGGCCTACAGTCTTTGTGTCGAAGTGTCTTTGGGCAAGATACTGAACCCCAAATTGTCAGCATGTGAACGTACATTGGCTTTGGATAAAAGCATCTGCTAAATGAAAGTGTAGAATTGTGGAACCCCTACTGTAATTGTCTGGTAACCTGCTTGAAAGCTGCACATGGCAACTTTGAGTAGAATCTTCTTTTTTTTCTAATTATATTTAAGATGGGTTCATTTAAATGACTATGAAAATGCAACTGAGCAAACAAAAGGTGCCCTAGTTTGTGTGGTTGATGGTAGAGTTCTGCTGTTTTCAGTTCCAATTGTTAATAACAGAAAATATGAAATGAATCACTCGAGGAAATCCAGTAATGCAGTTACATTACTAAAAAAGAAGTCAGACAGGACAAGAAACACATGTTCCTAGATCCATGCTGTTGCTTGAGTGAGCAAAGTGCTTTCATAACCCACAGAGAGGATGACCCAATTTGAAATAACCCAGAATTTACCTTTAAAGTCTTGATCTTGGACCTGTCACTTTACATTACATGACATGGCATTTACATTACATGACCATCTCCGGCGAGGTCACTGGGAGGGAGGCTGTGTGGCGCGCTGGCACAGAGAGCACACACAGAGATGCATGGGGAAAGGGGGCGGTTGCTGGGGCATGAGCGCAGGAAAGGAACCACTCTGACAGTAATAATACACTGCCACTGATTTCACTGATTAGCTCCTTTCTCTGGTTGAAGGTGTATTATTCGGGGAAATCAGCTGCTGTTGTGTTCGCTCGTAATGAAACGCTGCCAACTTGGGTCATGGTGGCGCGCGTTTGAGAGGCGCAGGGCTACAACGGCATGACGCGTTCTTCAACTTACACTTATTTTCGTCCCCTCGTCATCAGGATCAGGCTCTGGTATCATCTCCATCTGGGAACACAGAAACCAACAGAGAGAGAGAGAGAAAGCATTAGCAAAGCGACGGCAGCCTGCTGAGGACTGTGTGGCTCTCAAAGAATCACTCTGAGGATGCATTTAAAGATGTGCTGTATTTTATGCAAGTCTAGTCTCAGACCACCTACAAATAGCTATGAAATTACTACAACTTTTTTAAAAAAAGCATCATCTGCTGATGGTTATAAATGTTTCATTCCAACATCAACACAGTTTACAGACTGAGTGACTGCATTGCTACTGTTCTGCCTTTAAAAATAAATGCACAAAGATGTCACTTTTGCAACTGTTTTTGATTTATTTTTAGGTTCTTTGAGTGGTTCTGTAGAGAAATTAAAGACAGCTTCCAGACGCTGCAGTGAATCAAAGGGGAAGGGCTGGTTCAGACCAGGATACCGTGTGACAAACTAACAGCTTCCTGAGACAAATTGTGCCTCAAAAACCTCCATCAGTCTCTGCAGTAAAAGTAATATTACCCATGAAAACTTATGACAAATAATAAATGTCAGAAGGCTGGGAATAGCTTTTCAGTAAAAATTCAAAACAACAAATTCTGAACAGCAGCATAGCTCTGGGGCTCGAGAAATGTCCCTGTTAGAGGCCTGGTGACATAATTCTAGCATGGTGGCAAGCACTAAGGCTACAGCCTACATCATGGACTGGGCATTGATTTTAGAGGCTATAATTTATTTATCCCACATCGGATGCCAAATGGATGTGTGCCCGGAAAAAAAAAAAAAAAAAGTCTGCTGACTACAAAGCTGAAGAGGAGCGAGAGCGGTGCAGCAGAAAAGGCTTGAGAGGAGGAGGAGGAAGTTTCTCCAGAGGACATGGAAGCTATCGGCTCCAATGCCGTAGCAAAAAAAAAAAAAAAAAAAAGGAAGGGCAGGAGAGGGATAAGATGGCTACTTATGAGCATTTGCAGCAGAGAGCGTTCCTTCAAGTGCTGTAATTACCTCAGAGGAACCGAGCACTTTTCTCTGGAGGATGTTCGGCAGACAGGTGATTAATGAGCAGAATTAGGAGCCGTAGCTTTCTCTGTCTGCATGTATGCATGACTCTTACATCTTGACTTCGCAGATGGACCTGGCATCCTCCATTGTATCAAGGAGACGTCTTTAACGGCGAGGCAGGATTAATTGTCCCCAGTCTTGGCGTAGGACTGTTTCAAGTCATCAATTTCAGCCTTCTCTTTTACAAACTTCACACTGGTTATATGGGCTGGGTGTGCAGTCTATATATGTCACCTGAGGAGGATAAAGTTAGAGTTCCAGTGGAGGACAGATGCTCCGCTCTGGTCTACACACAGTGGCTGCTGCTGCGTTCAGGAAAACATGGTCACAGTGACAAATGGATGGAGGAAAACAGTTTAATTGTTTCTCTCGCATTTCTTTATGAAAAATCCTATGGGGCCATTAAAATGGCTTTTCATCACAACACGGCTTAATTATTTTCCAGCATCCAGTGTCTAATCAATAAGTACATTTTTGCAATATAATATAAATGGTTTCAATTTGTTGTTTTAATTAAAATTCTTGACTGACTTTTCTCAAGACAAAACACCATCAGCATGTGGTCATTGCCCCATTGATTAGTCAGTCGGTCAGCAATGGTAAGTAGCTAATCTTTGTTAAGATCTGCAAATTTATATAATAGAACTTTAAATCCGTTAATGTGGAACGACACATCAAGCTCAGTGTGCTTTTAGAATTTATGTGTCAATTGTTCTCAGCCTGTTAAAACAATTATAGGATTTCTTCCAATGGCTCTCGAGAAGTCTGAGAAAACATCCCCGATGATGTCAGCAGGGTTATCTCGGCTTGTGCTTGGAGACTAAACATTTTTAAGGGAAAGGCACAAATTAAGGGCACAGAGCGTGACAGTGTGCAGGTATTTACCCAGCAGTGAGGGTCTCATTAAAAGACATTGTGGAATGTGGAATCTTTTGGGGGCTTAACCCTGATGAAGACGTTGATGATGAAAATGTGAACACTAAATAGACCTTGAAAATAAGCAGATCATTATTTGCTATATTCTGTTCCGACTGATCTACTGTAATAAATCCATTAACTACTGATGAATAAGTACTGTATGGGAACATCTTCCTACTCCACAGTGACTTTGATTTCTCTTTTTCATTTCTTTTGATGCTAACTGAGAAAGAGCAACAAGTATGACGTGCTATAACCCAAGGCCTTAGTCCAAGCCTTTCTGTGTTCTTTATGACATTATTACTGCGTAGTATTTACAGGTAAGCCCTCTGATGCAATGCAAAACTGCCTGAAATTCACCTGTTAATAACTGCTCAGTTTGCTATTGATGGCAAACACTTGGCCAACGGTAAATTAGCTACGTTGTCATGTAGTCTGAGTGAGCCTTTACAGCCGTCTGAAGGCAGCAGGTATCTGTTCCATTTACAGTCTCTAACTAGGGTGATGTTATAATTACGCACTGCAGATCTTCTGCTTGATTTTTTTGTGTAACAGCCACCGCACTGTAGAAAAATAACCACAAATCTTCTTAGTGGCTTGTCGTTTTGATGAATTACTCTACAGAGCTTCTACTGCAAACCAACAAGCGTGCTGGAGATGGACGCTGAAAATGGTTCACACAGTCCCGTGAAAAATTGTAGACCAGTTAAAACTTCTCTCTCTGCTAATAACTCCCTCAGGACCGTCCGCTCTTGCCAGTCTTCCCCTGGTGTCTCCATGACACAAAAGACCGCCATCGTTATAAGAGTGTGGCCAAAGTGTCACCTGAAACTCTGCATGTTAAATTACAATACAGGTAGAGGTATGGCTGTGGAATAAAGAAAAAAATACCAGATGAAAACTGCATTTTTGAATTCCCTAGTCTCAGTTGTTGCAGTGTGGTAGTATTAAACTGCAGATGGTTATTGTCGGGATCAGAGTGATGACAAATAAAATCCCACACTGTTACGCATGAGAAAGATGATGACAGCAGGATAACGTCCAGAAAAATGAATTCAACTGAGAAAGAAAAAAACTCTACTCTGAGGATAACTCTCCACAGGATTTCCCAACTGTCAGTGTAATATGATGGGGAGAGCCCTGTGCTTAAAGGGGATGAAAGCAGTGAATGAGACTGGTCATGACTGTCACAGCCTCTAACACAGCCATCTATAATTTATGGTAATGTATTCTTTCTGATCCCACCCTGCACCTACCACCATTTCTAGTTCATGTCCTATGTCAGACTAATAACAGTTGACCTTTTGACCTTTTTTTAAAAAGTTTTCTAAATTCAGCTATACAGTAGCTGCCATATGCAGATGCTGTAGGAGTAACAAACTAATTACATGTATATATGCTGTATATGGAATAAACGTGGGGAAGATATAGCTGCTGTTTTGTCTCTGTGTGTTTGAAGGTACCATATGTTGTCATCAAATACAGTCATCAAATATTGCATGACTACAGACTGACTGTCTGCGTCTTTAACAGTATCACAACAGACATAATCCTTACAATTGACTGATCCCATGAACCTGCACACATGAGAGAAAAGCATCAAGTTACATCTATGTTTTTTGTCACAAACTACAAAAAGAATTTGAAGATGGTCCAAAGATGTGCATTGGGGATATGGAACAGTAACACAAGTGCAGAATTCTGATCCGGATGATGTTGTTTTTACTTCATTTCCAAAAGGTGGACATGTCACCATACTGTTGAATAAAAGTCATCCGTCATAACAACAACTATGACAAAGATTGCTTCCACCAACATGTACAGATTTTTTAGTCTTTGACAGTCAGGAGGGAACATCAAACTTGTGACAACACACTGAACCACTGGTCACTAACCTCTGGAGTTCTGGTTTTAGACGGCCCTGTAAATCTCTTGAGAACACCAACAATTCCTCAAACATGTTCCTGTTTATATGCAGAATTTGTGCAAAAGGCATGGAGAGTTTGGCTGAGATCCTGGATGGACCAGCTGCTTTGTAAAACAAAGCAGGTAAAGCTGTTTATCAGTCGTATTGAAGAGTTATTTGACTCTAGATATCACACGTGACTTTATTTGTGAACACCAACTGACCCAGACTGGAACAGGCCTGGTCCCATCAGTCGTCACACCCAAATCCCCAAATCAAATTCAGAATGGGCTCAACAGCCATAATTGTTTAGGAGAGAGTCAGTTCCATTTCCATGTGGAACCCAAATTTGGAACCAGTGTAGTTGTGGGCACATGTAAACAGGAAGTGGACCCAACATTTGACGTTTTTCTTTTTATTTGTTGAAAACTAACTTGAAAACCTGCAACATGCATACAGTCATGGACATCTTTTATGTTTAATGATGTATTCCTCTACCTTGCTGCTACTGATCTCACAGACATCCGGCAAATCATCAAAAAGCGCCGTGCTGTAAGAATCAACTTTCAAATTATAGACTAAAAAAGAACATTCATGCATTAGTCTAATGCAAAAGAAACCAACTATCCGTCAAGGTTCATCAGGGTTATAGAATTGAATGCATGGCTGACATTACAGACATAACATCCGAGACAGCTGCATCAGCAAAAAAACACAGCTCTGACTGTGTGTGTGGGAATAGAGGGGGATGATAAAAGGAATAACAATATGAATCTTTTTTTTTTGTTTTCGGGACAATATCTCTCTGCTCTGTCTCCAGGTCAGCTGAGTGTGCTCGCCTTGTTGACATATTGAGAATAAATTCACGCCTGGCTTCACCTCTACCTTTCAAACATTTTAAAATGTTTTTATCTAAACTGGCTTTTTTTTAAAATTGCAGCCTTAAAACAAAACAAAACAAAAAAAGAAGAAGAAAAAAAAAAACAAAGTCAAGTGTGTGATCCCATTAGTAACCCAGCACTGTATAACTGCATTTAAAGTAATTGTGACATCATGAATGTCCAATATCAATTCAGAATCCTGGCATTTATCACCCACTATAAAATGATTTATCTGCCACTAAGATGTTGCGCCTGTGTGTCCTTAAAACGAACAGATAAAAATGTTATGCCTTTCAGAGACAATAATCACTCTCTTGCATTTAGTCATTTCAACTCGTCATGGATTTTTTCTTATCTAAATGTGTACCTGTTCCCAGAAGTAAGTTTCAAGCCTGTGGCAGCAATGCAAAAGTTTTCAATGACACTGTCTGAATAAACCTCCATTAATTTCCCATTTATATTTCATTTCTATCGCATGAGTGCCTTCTGAGCCAAAGCTGCGGCCGCTCACAAGTATCTCAATTTCAATCGCTTGTCTCTTTATTGCAAAACCCTTCCACCATGACACGCTGCCATTCTTCATGCAAATCTTAAATTGACTTCTTGTAAAATGTGCTCCGCAATTATTGTGCATCAAAAAAGCTTTATTGAGTTGCTGAGACTAAATGAATGTCACATGAAGAAAAATGGTCATCATTTAAACTGAAGTATAGACTAGACCACCCTGCGTTGCTGTGATTGTATTACAGCTCGTATACTGTGACTGGATAAGATCTCATGTGAGAGTCCTGACCCTGGATGATAGACATGAAAACGCATAAAAAAAGATCAAATATTGAAATGAGTTTATCCAGCAATTATCGTTTTTTCAAACACAAACACTCTGAGGAGGTTAAACTCAGGTCATGGACTTCACATGACACATTAAACCCTGTAATCTTAAGCTATGGTGGTGGTAGAAATGTGTCATTATATACTGCAGTGAAAAGCTTATCATTATCACTTTGCTTAATGTGATGCCAGCTTAGTAGTGCTATTGAAATACACATAATAAAGACCTCTAAATTGCCCTTCAAATGTGACAGGAAGTGATGATATTTGACTTGATGTGACGTGATATGGCTCAAAATTGGTTTCGAGACATATAGATTAAAATATATCTGTGTATACTGTGAATGAAATTGCATGCAGAGTAGAACTTTAGAAATTCATTTCATAAATTGTTAACACTGTCAAATCGGCCCTAAGAGTTGCCACCAACTGATGCCAGCGTTTTATAAATTTTATCACCTTTACAGTTTGTGTCATTGACAGTTATTGGAGCATATTGGAGTTGACAGCAGACAACTTCCTGACTTCAGTGAAGCACTAAAAGTGCACTGACTATCACAGGTGAAACATGTACATTTGGCTGATTTTTAACCATAAAACGTTCATGAAGCTTAATCCAAGTGACAAGGAAAGAGGAGATGTGTGTGTAGAATTGGATACAAAATAAACTGAGCTGGTGAACAGTTTCGTTCAGGAGGCAGCCTGGAAGCTGTATTGATGGGATTTTATTGAGCTCAGCAACAGGTGAGTTTTTCCAAATGAATTGTGCATTGGCAATGATGCTGTATTTGTCACATATCATATTGTCATGATTGTTTTGAGCAGATGGTGACATTCAACAGCTTGTTGGCCTTGTTTCATTAATACACACCCTCTCTTTCTCTTTGTCTCAAACACTCTAAAATGCAGAGCTCGATTTGTCATTCATGCTTTTTTTTTTTGGTGCACATGGCATGTTCTCTAAGTCCAGTGTCACTCCTCAGATACAGCCTGTTGGTTATCAATCAGCCTCGAGCAAAAACAAACCTCTTCCACTGCAGGTGGTGAAACTCTGTAAAACTTTCCTCTCTGGTGGTCGTCTGGCTCAGACATGCAGTTTATGTATTATTGATCCCTCTGTAGCCTTTACTGTACACTGTGTGCCATGTTGGAAGAAGAGGAACAAAGTCATTGTTTGGTCTTTGTGTCACAAGTAAGAGTTGTCTATAAAGTCCAGAGTCAAGTTCCAAATCAAGAACAAGTCCTAAGTACTACGCCTTAAATTAAGCTAAACTAGTCACTATGTCCCCTTCACTAAATGTAATCTCATTAAAAGATTTGAATCAAGTTAGTTATCAAGAGTTAGTAGAAATAATGAATGCCTAAAAATATAACTTTGTAAAATCATCAGGTGTGCCTTGATGCCTTGATGATTATTCCTGTAATAATGGTTACAATAATTTGTAATTTCTAAGTTAAATATTTCAATCTGATTTTTTGTTGACAAGCAGTCTGTCCAATCCAGTTGCAGGTCTTTTCCTCTGCATTGCTGACATTTTCTTTGTGATCTTAAGTAGCTAAATACTTGAACGGCCATATTAACAGCTGTTGGCTGTGCTCCCTGCACATCTGGATCCATTTTGTTATTAGCTGCTGTGTCTCTCTTGTCATATAACTGGCTAAATGTGCACAATGTGACATAATGTCGGGAGATTTCCAAGTGCAGAATCAATGGGTTTGATTGCAGAAAATGTCTCAAATATCTGTAACACCATGTCTTGGTTTCATTCTCCTGGAATCAAAGGGCGAGGCTTCCTTTGTGGAGCTGCCATTCGCACTGATGCTCAATAATGATACAAGGAGAAATCCATCATGGAAGAAGCCAAGATAACAGTGTCACCACCCACAGCAGCAGATAATAGACCAGCATCTGATGTGGCAATATGATGACATGTTGCGTGTAAGACAAATGTAACCCACAACTAAGTGAAAGCAATGAGTTCATGACCTTTTTCTGACGGATGTTGATGAGGGATGTAGGACTCTCATGAGCTGAAGTCAAGGTAGATGAGACAACCTCTGACACATCGAACATCGCAGATTGATGGTCTTAACAGTGTAAGATGCAATGTGGGGGTTCTTGCTTCACGAGGTGTTGATGCTTTGAAAGAACACATCTGCAAACGGCAGCGCAGACGCTAGAATAAAATAGGTAGTTGGATTTTATTTGATGAAGACCATAAAAAGACAGCTGCAGTAATGAAAAGAGAAGAATCTTCTTTCTATTATAGCTCCAAAGCTTTGTGGCTGACTAAATGAAGACAGGCACTAGCCAAAAAGAGACAAGAGAGACAACCAGGAGCCACAAATACAGAGAAAAACTAAACACACGGATTCTTACGTCATCCTTTAAAATATACAATCTCCAACTTGAAATATGAGACATGTCATCGTCCAAAGAGACCACATGTCTGAAAGCACAATTGACCAACAGATTAACAAGATATTGTGAATATACTGTGCAAGACACCAAATTCTCCAACAACCTCTTTCTGGCTGCTGCTTTAAAGACCAATGGGTTAGATGAGGCCTCAAAGGAGAGGACAGTATTGTATTGGCTGCTGTAATCCTGTCCATACTGGCCATGAAGAAAATCCTTCCTAACATGACAAATTTCACAGTCCTCATTTTGTTTAAAAAGTGTATTCTAAAATTCTATCTCAGTCAGCCAAGTGGGTATTTCCCAAGGTTACAGTCTGAAGTATTACATTCTCTCTGTGTGAGAGGTGTGAGATGTGGCTCTGTCATAGCCACTGATGCAAACTTAGGATGTGACTGATCAGTGATCACCCGAGCTGATTCAGACACATTCTTGCATGTCTCGTCTTGTAGTCAGCCAACCCCGTCTGCAAGAAGTCAAATGCATCCAATGAATGAATATTTTTAGAGCACTAACTCCCTACAATGCATTTGGAAATACAGTCGGGTTAGGGCTAGACATTACATGACCTCACCTCGCTACATATGGACACACTTCTTTCCACCTTGGCACTGAACATCATCATTGGATGTAAATTTTGAGATGTGTAAGATGTAAAGTAAGGTTCATACATGTATTATAATGAGAAATGTAATATGGCATACCCCTGTTTAACCAAACCAGAACAAGACTACCAAGTTGATTTGGACAGTCTGCTGAAGCTTCATATTAGCTTCAGCTAAATATAAGAATACATTTTTTGCATGTAACAATTTTGTTGCCTCTTTTCAACTGTGTAGTCGAAGAGATCACTTCACAGCCAGGACAGCAACCAATTGCAATGTACATGTGGCGAGTGAGTATGACAGCCTTCAAACATGTCAGTGCAATAGGCCACTTCCTCCACATCACAGTAGCAGTATACCAAAGAGAACCTTAACATTTCTACTCTAAATCTGTAAAGGTTTAGGTTTGCTACACTTGTTCTGCCATTGTGAGACGGAACTTCTCTTACCTCCTCAAAATAACTGGGAAATCTGCCATGTAAAATCCTGTGAACGGTGTAAAGTTGGATTTGATGTGCTCTCTTCTCAACTCAAAACCACAGTAGCGCTCTTCAAACTCATACGACTCGTATGATCAGCACTCGCTAGTTTGTTCACTTACTGTAGTTTAATGCAAGATCATTCATCTTATACATATCAGCAAAGCTCCAGGGGACGATGGAATAGAAGAGTAAACACTGCATGTGTACGACACCGACCAAATTGACAGTGTATTGATACTCAATGACACATCTCCAATTATGATGGATGTGTTTGGTGTTTGCCGCCATCGAGATCCATTACAGCCAGGACAACTTAATCATATCCGATAATGAGTTACGAATGTTGCCTTCATTTGAAATTCAATCTCTCTTCCAGCTGAGGCCCACAGTGGCAGTGTGCCCCCTCTTTAAGAACGAAGTGAGGCCATAGTGGGTGCATAAAGCGCAGTAGTGCGCCCTGCAAAGTGCTTCCTAATTACAATACTCTCTGACTCCTGCTTGAAGATGTTTTGGGTCTAAGCTTAGTTGTTAACCCTAATTACATCCCACAGCTGACAGGGGTCCCTTTCACATGCAAACACTAATCCCCTTCACAGCCCATTGGTTTATGACAAGAGCTATGTTAATTACATGTAAAGCCTGCAATTGTGCGTGTAGAAAACATGAAAGTGCTTGAATTGTGTACAGTTACTTCATTACTTCATCCAGTGAAGAGGAAATGATCCTTTGACAAGCCAGTGTTACAGGCATTAAAGGCCAAAGTAGCACTCTCATTAAACTGTGAGATGGTCTCAAAGCACAACTGAAAGAAGAGGTACAAGATGGTCCAACAGAGTGACACTAAAAATCACATGCACTGAATCACCATTAGCATCTCAGCTCTATTCACGACACCCACACAAACTTTGGCAGTGGTCCCAGTGTGCAGCGCCGAGGTCAAAAATCAGAGGTTTGTCCTCTTTTCAGCTACCCTTCTTCCCTCAGAGCATCAGAATCCCAACGCGTTAGCTTCAACAAATTACAATTAGTCGCCCAGGCTCAAAGGGCTGCTCGAATGCTTTCACCTGTTCCATCAAAATTGCTTCACTGAGACAAATCATGATTGTCTCATCTGAATCAGAATTCCAGCTAATATGTAACAAATGTATGTAAATGCTTCTCTAACGCATTTATTTATTGGACTTGTGCAGAGGATGTTTGCTAGATGACTTTCACCCATTAATCTTCAAAATGTACATGTTGGCAGTGTATTTAATTAACAATGGGAATTTAATACAATGAAAAGTATAACACCCCCCCCCCACACACACACACAGAGGAGTGACTCCTGCCTGTTCTGTATGATTTCAAAGGCTATGGATTTTGTATTGCACAATATACATGATCCTTACTATGGCATAGAAAGAGGATGAGGAAGAAGGAGGAAAAAAAAGGGAAAAAAAGAAGATGTTAATGCTGGTAATAGAAGGCACAGGGAAGTGGGATTGATGTGACTTGCTGATTTATGGCGCACACAATATGAGCACATGTAATTGCAACATCTGGTTGCAGACGGGGACCTTTGTTACATGTCGTCCACCCCTCTATCTCCCCACATGTCCTCTTCCTCTTCACTCGTCACCTGTCAAATAAAGACAGAAGTCCAACGAGAGGGAATCCATTTTGACAGTTCATGTTAGCGGTCAGTCGTATATGTATCCTGAACGAATGTGAATGGAGGAAAAGTAATAAATCAGACATGAGCACAGACAAATGTTCCACACACACACACACACACACACTAAAGCAAGCAAAATATGTAATTTGTCATCGCTAAGCAAAACGATACATATGAATGAGACCATCACCAGTGTTAAACCATTTGTTAGCATTTGATTTTCAAAAAGGTTTTCTGAAGGACCTTGAGAACGTGTGGTTACTGGTGGTAATGGAAATGTTTTTTTTTAAATAATTCAGCTGTTGCAATAGTTCAGGCAATAATACAGGATCCCAGTGCTGCGCATTGCAATAATTAAATTTATGAATATTATGAAGTGTGTCAGAAGAGGGCACACTTTCACTTATAGCAGGTACCAACAGGTCTTTTTAAGTCAATCTCATGGAAGAGTGATCCGTGATGAAACTTGCTAATGTGTGCAGTGACATGTAAGAGAGTCCAAAACTCCCCGTGCAGATGTTAAAACTGTGCATGAAAACGAGGAGCAGCCAACCAGTTGCCAGACTTGAAACTGACAAACTTGGCTACACAGCGAAAGAATCTGGGCTCGTCTGCTAAGTCCCCAATGCCACTGCATCTGAGGATGGATGTGGTCCGGCCATAAACAAACTCCTGCTGTTAAATGCTCCGTTCTGTTGGGCCACATTGAGGTCATTCCACACACAATCAGTGACTGATAAGGCAATGCAAAATATTTCTCATCCAAATAAAAAGGTTGAATTATGTTGCACTAAATTGCTATGCTTGCAGAAGCCCAGTGCACATCATCAACAAGTCGTCTCAACTGTATATCACTACTTAAATTTCAAAGAGAGATCACTATGATGACATTCTTGCATCCTTGAAGCTTTGATGTCGGTGAGGCCATCCAACAGTAAGATGATTTAACATTAGGACATAACTGAGTGTTTGGCTCTCAGATGCTTATCACAGGCCCATAGATATAAGTTATACTTGACATCCATTTTATCTACAAGGCCCACCCGTCATAATATTTCTGGCTCTGCCGCCGCAGCAAATACATCATGAGCAGCAGATTACAGGTCAGCCAAAGAAAAGAGACCCTCAACAATGATGACTGAAACTGTCTTGTGCATTATGTCAAATGTGCAATACACCATCAATATCTTGTGAACATTGTCCACATTGTATGCACCTTGAATCCTGTGATGGAAAGGCAAACTCACCACCAACAATGAGAACTACTATATAGAGAGGCACATAAAGAATGTAATTACGCTGAATGGCTACTGCAGAAAAATTGCAGGGCTAAAATATTATAAAAGGAATAAATAAACAATAGAAATACATTCATAAAAAGTAAACTAAGAGTTAGGTGTAATAGAGCTAAATGCTAATGTCAGGTAAGATGAAATCCATCCAGTATTTTTTGCGATATTTCAGCTGGATCAACCAACAGAAAGACCATGACATGGCAAAATATTTGAAGGATTATAACTAAGGTTTGGTTTAGACACGAAAACTTTGTCAAGGTTAGGGAAATATTGTAGTCATGGTCCAAAGAAACCAACATTGACTTTTGAAATGAGGAAAACATAAATGAGCAGCAGTCGCCTGTAGCCAAGTCACATGCGTTGTTGTTATTCATCCACTCCAACCTTCTGTTATCATGAGGGAAAGTAGAAGAAACACATATGTGATGAAGTTTTTGAATTACGAGAACACAGACATTTTCTGATGTCTGGCTTAAGGTCTTCATATTCAGCATCTCCTAATTGTCTACCTTTGTAGGTTGGCACACAGCAAAAGTGCGACCAATAATCCAAGGATGGAAACAGACAAGCGTAGAAAAGGGCGCGATGAACAAGCATGAAAATGAATCCACACCTTTGAGGGGCACGATTTGGCAGTTTCATTTTTTTTTTTTTTTTTTTGTCCTGGCTGGCTTATCCTTTTCCAGGGAGACAAAAAGGTGAAATGGCATGGCTGGAAATGAGGGGACAGAGGCAAAGGCAGTCTCCGAAGAATACTGAATAAAATGAGAGACACTGAGTGAAATGTCAATTCAAGGCGACGGCTAGCAGAATGACAAAGTACTTACTACTCGCAACGGGAATGCCTAATGAGAGCTGAGAGGTGACATTTGAGGAGAACGCTGAATTGTGACAGCTTTAGTCCAGTTTTTAAAGCTCAACTAGGATATTTTGTACATTGACAGCTCCTACTGACAACTGTTGTCAAAAAAAAAAAAATGAAGTGAAATGTCCAGAAATCCTCAAAGATGACATCAACGATCTGTCCGGTTTTAGCCGGACCGTGCGTTGCTCACAGCTATGTTGGAGAAACCTTTAGACCAGTTTAGATTTCTCGCTTCCTGCGAACAGACTTTTCCATCAGTGACAACACAGAGAATAGCATTTAATTCGGACAAAAGGGTGAAACTACAGCCGCTCAATTAATGGAAAGCCCTTTTCTCTTCCAGCACCGCTGTGATTTAGGCAGGTCACTTTTAATGTTTCGGCCTATTAAAGCTTTACTTCCAACTGCTCTTTATACGAGGAATCCAATCAGCTCGTCTGTTCTCTTTAGATACATTGAAGTATGTCAGCAATGTCAGCTGAACAAAAAACTAATGAAAACACTTTATATTTCAGACCCACTCACTAATGATCTTAGCACAATATGGTCCAAACACATTGAGGTGCGCAGGATAGATTCCTAATGAGATCACAAAAAACTTAAAAAAGATTTGAAGCGTACCGTACAAGACTTTGGGAGAAGAATAGTTTGTGTTCAAAGCACTACAGATGGCTTTAGTCTGTGGACCATAATGGTGTGAGACTGTTCAAAAAAGACCCGCAGGGGTGGTAAAATAATGGAAGCAGTATATGAAAAAGGTCTTTGAAATAACTAGATCACAATTACAAATGCAGCCACACAAGCAAGTTGTATTAAGTTGAATGACAATTAGCCATATATACGTCAGCAGAGAAGAAAGTGTGCAAGAAGTACATGACCAACGGTCCAAGCTTACAAGAGAAATGGTCACAAAAAACAAAAAAAATGTATTGAGCCTTCAAATGTTTTGGGTCTATTTAATATGGATGAATAGATGATAGAAGAAAGGGCGATCACTGAAAAAGCAAGTTTCATTCCATCAAAATGCACAGTAGATGACATATGCACACCTTGATTTGAATGATTTTTAACACTATTAAGGATTTGGGCTTTAGAGGTTTAATTAACCTTTGCTTGAAGAAACAATGACACCCACAGATTAACAATGGTGGCAAATACTTTTTTTCTTGCGAAGAATAACAGTTTGCATTTCATTGTGCAACCCTGTGTTGTGTTGCAATGCGAAAGAAATAACCCTTGAACCTTGAAATAAAAGGTCAGAGTCCGGGCGGATAATAGATTAATCTGGTAAACACCAAATTGAGACCTCAAGAATTACACTGTGTGCACACAGATGCACATACCTAGAGTAAGGACAACAGTCATAGGCCATCATCAGTGAATCGTCCCATCCACGATTTCACTTATTTCCCCATCCAGACAGGTTCGTGTTCAGACAGAGCCAATAAAGTCTGCAACCCACAGTGTCTGAGTGTGAGGTCAGGCAGCAGGCAGTTTAAGGATAGAAGGACAGTGGGGCACAAATGCTGTTCTTGAGGAGGCCCCCGTGTTTTATCATTACTTGTTCAATAATTAAAGAGTTGTTGTTTTGTCAAAAACAAGACAAAGCCAGTCTTCTTTAATAGCCCTCCAAAGCAGAGGTCTGAGCGAGGAAGGCCCAACATCCATGGCACCACGCAGCACCCCAGCACAGTATGAAAGGTAAAGCGACACAGGGTGAACTTGCGATCAGTGCATGTCTTGGTAGTGAACTTGGAGGTGACCTCAGTCCTGGCTATCTTACAGTAACATGCTAAAGATACTATACAATATTCACTTGTGTGCATACTGAATGTGAAGTCAATTTTAGAGGCAGCACAATTGCTAATAAGGTGAATGTAAAGATGTGAGTCGACGCAAATAGATGCAACCTCACCCTGGATGGGGCAAATTCATGCAAAGATGCATCCGTGCAAAAACTTCAGTGAAAAATTCATGAGTATCCTGAGGCTTTAGAAGTACTTTACCAAACCCTGTAGAGGAAATTCATTTTTTTTTTTCACTTCATTGTTCATTGTTATTTTCATTACACATATACATACTGTAGGCCCCAAAAACAGGCACACACATGCACACTGGGATTGACTCAAATTCATAAACTCGCAGAGACCAGAGCAAAGAGGAGATTCTTTAAATAACACACAGAACTAAAGGCCCAGGTGAAATCTCAGCTCAAGAGTCCGGCCTTACAAACACATACAGACACTCCCCATATACACAGCCTGCCTTCCTAAATAGCTACAGCTGATGCCTCTACAGTCAAGGCTTTTTGGGGCGAATGAACACAAAAACATCAAACTCTCCAGTGGTCAAATTCAAATTTGCACAAATGTTTGCCTAGGTTTCACTCAGAACACCTTCACTGTGACCAAGTTCTCCACTGGGACTCTTACTATCTTTTACTGTTAAAGGAAACATTACATCCAGCTTTGTCTGCACGACGTCCATGGGGAAGAACCCTCGGAGAGATGTGGTATTCTGAATATCTTGTACCAATTTAGAGCTACGCTCCATAATGTTACACTCACAGCATTGTTTACCAGAATGCCAGCCACATACTTCTAACAAGGTCATCACCCTCGCTATGGAGAATCGACCAGATTCCATTTCTCATTAGCTAATGTGTCCAGATGTTTCCTTATGTAGTGTGAAATGGTCCAATGCTAAATGCTAAATACACTGAATTAGTTCACTGAGAAAACTGCTAAACAATACATTTGCAGAAGAACACAATAATATATTGTTTGGGTCTCGCTAAAAGGCGAAAAGGTGCCAAAATAAATAAATAAATAAAACAATGTAATGGTAAATTACTAAAGAAAAAAGATTCAGATTTCTGTGTGGTTAAATGTGATTAATTTCGCTATCAAGTGTAGATCACAGTTCATTCAATATCTAAACTGATGTTGAGTTTAACAATTAAAGTATGTGTGCAATTTCTATTTGAATTCAACTTAACATACTATTTTCTGTGTTACTTTTGAAAGGTTTAACCAAATCATTTTTTTTTCAGACAGCAAACCTTTCTCACACCCCTTCAAAACCACTATTCATAAACTAATGTGTCCTGTAGCCTCTGTAGCAACATGCCTGTTCCAATATTTGACGTCTGACATCCACTGAAGAGAAATGAGGGTACTTTCCAGCACTTTTTTGTTACAAAATGTTTGTCTCTTTTAGCTTTCACCACCAGCTAACATGGTGTATTACAATACAGCCTGACAACTTAAGCTGCAAGATGCACTTTCAACACACAAAAGTGGTAAATATTTCACTATTGATCACTTAAAACTGCAGTATTCCACATGCAGCATGCCCATGTTTACCAACCAGGCTGATGTGTGGAGCTTCATAGCAAAAGGATACCAAAGGGAAGAGAGGGGAAAATCATCTATCATTTGCCACAAAGACTGAAAATATCTGCTTCTGAGGTAGCTTCATACATTTCTGCTCTGCTCATGAAGTGCGTTCTTTTAATACTTCCTGTTCTCTGAGGAGGTTTCCTGGCAGTTGTCATGTCTAGCAGAGTTTGTATAGACAAAACCAGGCCTTGTGTTTTATTGTGTCCCACTTCTCATATATGGAATGTCATGCATCACTAATGGGTGTTCAGCATTTACAGGATCTATGGCCAGTGGTTAGGCCGACTCTCATGGATCAGGACAAGTTTAGCTATGTTAATCTTTTCTAACAGGGGATTCAATAAAATAACAGAGGACGGATGGTTTGTCCACTAAAATATGGATGGTACTGAATGCAATTTAGTATAATTCCTTAATGCATCACTCATGAGGAGAAATGAGTTTCATTTAAGACAGTCGGTTGGATGATTTCTTTTTTCCGTGTATGGACTGGTCCAATTACATTCAGTCTAATCAGATTGTGTAGGATCCAGCTGTATTGTTGCAGGTCTCTGGTCTGGGGATCAGTTCCGATTGGTCCATTTTGGTTTTTGTTTGTTCTTAGAAAATGTATTAATACACATCCTGGTAGATTTTCCATGGGTCTGTTTTTCTGTTTGCCTGTCTTTGCAGGACCTTTACCTCGACCCTTGCAAAGACCCCATATTCATTGTGTTACATGGTGCATGTATGTTAAAAATGTTGTCTTTAACCAAACTGCCAAAAACATGGCGTCAAAAAAGGACCTTAAGCTAATTTTTGCCCCAGTCTGCCCATGGTTTCAGAGCTGCCATGTGTGTTCCCATCCATGCCAAACACTGCCTTTGAATGCTTTATGCATTGTAATCTATGCAGGACTGATTGGAGTGACCTTGCCTTAACGGGGCAGATCAAGCACGATTCAGCAGCTCCATGACCTTTTTCTAGCCTCCAATTTAGAGAATTGTGAAACGGATTTTGATTAATACTTTCAAAGACTTTGAAAATTTTAGTTTTCCTATTTGAAAATCAAACCAGTTGAGTGAGAGATGCAGGCATCCAGTCAGATACGGAGAGGTTTGGTGTGTGAATGACTTTTAATCATCATTATACAAGTCAGTCTCGAGCTAATTGTTCCACAGCATTGAGGACACACCACCATAAGAGTCGTAATGTTCTCTTGCCAACTAGCTTTTGCCGACTAACATTTGATTAAACATACTTGTCCACTTCTCTATGTTTTAAATATTCCAGCTACTCCACGTATGAAGCCAAAGATAACACACCGACAGTTATCACCGATCTGGGTAATCATCTTAAATTAACTATTTCAGCAACGTTTTTCAGGAAGATGACCTGGATCTGGCATAAATGATCAAAACTCATCATGCCTGTGTTTCCTAAGTGTCAATAATGCTAAACCTGTAACCTGTTTCCTTGCACACTGGATAGTGTGTTGTATGTATCCTTCACGAAAAAAAAAAATTAAAAAAAATTAAATGAAAAGGAAACTGGTCGTAGTCAGTGCCAAATTACAGCGAAGGACTCACTGATGTATTGTGAATGAAATCTGGCATAGATTGAGGTGGGTCGCAAACTCATTTCTGGCCGCAGCACAGTCTGGTTTTGAGCGCACAATAGCTTGGAATCAAATATGATAATTGAGGAAACCTTGTCTGATTATTTGGTTTATGACACCTGGCAGCAGTAAAGTCACACCTTTGTGGGCTTTTCAGATCACCTGCTGAAACCTGGAACTGTTTCTGGGGCCCAGGGGTGGTCGTCACATGGCGGGCTGGTTGGGTTTAAACCAGGCTAACTGTGACCGGCAGCACTGCTTCAGTCCTGAATGAAAGCTGAAGCAACATCTGTGTGTCTGTGTGTAACAGACACAGAAAGGCCCCGATAACATGAACACACACATCCACACACACACCCACAGAGGCCATTGTTGGTCTAAGTCTCCCTGTAGCAAACTTAGATCAGCCTGCACACCTTCCCATATGTAGTTCCTATCCAGCTGATGAAAAGGAAGCAGCCAATTAGAGGGAACGGCATGACTGACAGCAGCAAAACCTCTGTCTCTGAGATGTGTGTTTCCTGATCAGATAGTAGACAGATAGTAGCACATGCTGTCAAACTGTGTGATGTGCTTCCCTAAAGTGGGGCGGGAGAGTTCAAGGGGGCGGGAGGGAAAGACATGACATGACACCCTGTGTGAGGTGAAAGTGGCAGGCGCATGCCGATGGTCTAAAAACAACAGGAAGTTAGTCACTGTAGTCTGGCCAGCTGATTTGGCCAGCTTCCTGAGCCGCGGCCGTGACACCAAGCTCATGAAGGTTATTAAGGTACGTTAACTTGAATGAGAATCATGACGTTTTAAAGTTTTCTTCAGCATCAAAGCAATCCAGCTACAGACAGAGCACCAAACATTTAAAAGGATCTACTCCATTTCTTTAAAATCGTGACATCTGCATCATCAGTCATTTTTAGGGTCTTGTGTTTTTTCACATCTGTGTTGAATAATTGCTGTCATTATGAGATAGCTATTACTTATGCACAGTATAATAACAGTGCAAGATATTATCTTATTTTATGGAAATTAATTGGTACATCAATCATGCATTCAGGAGTTCAGTTTTTTGTCATTTCCATGTCAGGGGGTATTAACGGATGCTATATTCAATCACAGGTTTAATTATGATTCAAAACAGAGTGAATTTTATCACAAGATTAACACTGGCTGACTGGGGGGGGGTGTCATATATTAATATCTTGACAAGATTTGAGTTATGGAGCTAGAGATTGTGTCAGAGGTGTTAAAAAAAACAGCGCTGTTTTTGTCAGTTGCAGTGGAAATAAATGCAATAACATCACAGGTGGTTCGGATGAATGTTACTTAACAATTGCTCTGGGGTTTGGAGTCGAACCTTTTTCACTTTTCCTGCAGTGAACCATAGCCAGGGAAGGTGTGCGTGCTGCATTATTGAGAGGCTGTGCTCCAGCGGCGCTTTGATTCCATAAGCAACAGACCTCTTTAAGCAGATAAAAAGTTTGTGAGAGACAGACAGTGAGCGAGAGAGAGAGAGAGAGAGAGAGAGAGAGAGAGTCTCTTCAGAATACTTTGCCATGAATCCATATCAGCTTTGAAGTTCAGACGCCTGACTTCAGAAGGTAATGAAATAGTTATCACAAAATTTCCCAAAGTTAAAAGGGAGAAATGAAAGCATGGAAGAGGAGAAATTGCTCTTAGATGCCACATTCCTTTTAAAAGATTGTGAAACTGCTAAAACTGAGCTTGATTCCTCATGCAAGAATTAACTCCCTGGATAAAGTATATCAGGCCTATATTACATCATTAAAACATTATTTGTAAAACGCTTTCATAAATCAGAGCGCGCTCTCTCGTGCCGCCGGTATTAAAGCTTTCATTCAGTTCAGCTACGGCCGGGGACGAGCCTCTGCAGTCCCAGCCCACAAATCCTGCACACGTCAACCTGACAGCTATCTATCTGTAAAGTTTAATTGCATGTTGCTTGCTGGCGGATAATGGATAGCGTTTCAATCCGAGGAGCAACCTTGGACAACTTCAACTCTCTCACGGGCAGGCATTAGTGTCTTAATCAATTTTATGAGGTAAAGCATCACGGCCGTCAGCGGCGACGTTGGAGGCGTGGACGTTGGGAAGCATATGGAGGGAAATAAATTGTGAAAAAAACGAAGTGTATTGCAGATGTTTGCAGTTATGACAGGAAAGGTTTGACTTTCATGATAAGATGGTGAAGGTATTGATTAATTGTCATGGTGTTGCCTGAGTGCTTCCCTTTGAATTTTAAGCTTCACCGTCTTTCACCATGTTCCACACTTTGGCCCAGAACAAGATACCTCAACTACTGGCCAGGTTGTCATGATTTTTTTATTTATTTATTTTTTTTTTAGGGTCCCCAGAGGGAGATTCCAAATGACTTTAGGGATTACTCTTACCTTTCCTCTGCTGCACCATGATTAGGGCAAATTCCCCTTGATAACACTGGTCCATGCCAAGGTAACTCAAAAATCTAATGAATGACTTCCATTAAAATTGCTGTGGATGTTCATGGCCAACACCCTCTAATCTTTCCTCTAGTGCCACCATCAGGCCAAAATTCCCTCTTGTCCATCAACAAAACTTTTACTCTTGTTTCATAAAGCTATTCCTTTACTGACAACTTTCCATACTTTTTACTAATTAACTAAGGACAACATGGACACAGAAGGGATTGACAATGGTGTAATACAAATGCATGTTTGTTGTCAGGGGCAGTGGCATAAAAAGCTTGAAATGCATTGTGGATTTTGCTGCTGTTGTTGTGTACTGGAAGACAGCGCAGTGATTTTGTCAGCTGCCATGCTCTGCCCTTATCTTAACAAAACTGAACCTTAATCTCCAAACTGTCCATCAACAGGAGACAGCTGAATTAACTAACACTGGCTTCAAAAGAATATAAAACTTTGCTGCAGTTTTGTATCTTTCAACCCTTCCTGCTTTTCACTTCATCATATGTTCAAGAAACACTTTGTTTTATTTTGTTTTGTCATTTCTTTTTATTCTCCCCTTTCTTGCTGTGTCACATTTTATCAGTGTCCTGTCCATTTCAGACTGTCTTGTGGCTGTCCCTATTTCTATTTTGAAAGGCACAAGCAAACTCATCAATTTAAAATAATTTTGGGTCAGAGTAATACAGTGGACTGAAAACACAACCTTTGGCAATGTCTGCTTTGCGCTGCAATAATAACATTTGTTCTGCAAAGCTTTTTAATTAAAGTTTACCAGCTTGAATGTTGTACATCGACATCTTGGGAATGGTAAAAATCTAACTTTGCCATTTGTATTTACCTTTTCACTGGCCTATTCAAGCGTATGCACACATAATTATACACCTAATTACAAGATTTCTACCAGCATTTGAAGGCAGCTTTTTTCGTTACTGTTGATGTGCTGTACAAAAACATTTATAGAAAATAGCATAGAAAATAATGAGGTAAATATTAAGCTTTTGGAACCACAGTGCGGAGAAAAGCTTCAAATATGCAAATGGCCTCTGTGTTCCTTTAATGGCGTTCAACACATATTTATCTATTTTTCTTTATCAATCTGCAAGTGCGGGAATAACTACAACTCCAAATTCCCAATAAGTTGAGACACTGTGTAAGACATAAACACATTTCAACAACAAATTCAAACTGTGAATGATCCAAAAACACCTGTTTGGATCATTCCACAGGTAAACAGGTTCATTGGTAACAGGTGATAGTATCATGATTGGGTATGAAAGGTTCATCCTGGAAAGACTCAGTCGTTCAAAGGGAGGATGGAGAGAGGTTCAACACTTTGTCAAACACATGATTGGATAAATTACTACATGGGCTGCTGTCACAGTTTGCTTGCAAATGATTGCATTATGGTTGTATTTGTGTTTTACACAGTGTCCCTATTTGAGAATCAGAGTTGTAGAAGGGTAGTCAGAGAGCACAGCCTTCCACTAAGATCAATAATTCACTCTTCTATGATATGCAAATTGTCAAGTGCAACCACTATGTATGTATGTATGTCTGAATGAATTTTCAAAACTATTAGAATTTGGATGTGAGTAAGAGTATAATCAGCCTGGTAGTCCACAGCCAGCCCTTACACAGAACAGATAAGCAAACCAAATCAAAAACATAACCTCCTTGGCAGAGGTAATACTGTATAATGTGTTATGGAACAATTATTTTACTTTTAATTTCTTTGTTAAAATGACAGTACTATAAACCAGGAATGGGGGACATCTGGCCTCTGGGCCATATGCAGCCTGCAAGACAGTTTGATCCAGTCCACAGGGCATGATACAAAAAGAGCAACTCAAAAATCCTCTTCAAAAAATTCTTAGCAATTACTTTTTTTTCTGCGATAAAAGAAAATAACATGAAATAGCTGACTAACACATCCTTCTGGGTTGTCCCTTCTGGCTGTAGGCCTGTCCAGGTCACAGTCAGGGTGAATACAACATGGATGTAGCATTTACAGGTCATCACGACATGCACGCACCATGGAGACTCTCAAGAAGAAAAAGAAGTAGATGCAGAATGGAGCACTTTGCAACAGAAATGGACATGGATATTTTTTTGTTGAAGTAAAAGGCAAGCCAGTGAGCCCAGTTCGTAGGGACGCACTCGTGGTGATGGAAAAGGTAAATCTCGAGCGTCATTACAACTTGAACTGATAACTGGATGAGTTGCAGGGACAAATGCACTTGGATAAAGTTGATCTCAGACGCCTCAGCAAAGAGAAGCAGTTCCGGCCATTGCATTAGAGGTTAGTGTGATACTGTATATGCATGCACTAATTTAGCATTACCTTTGAAGGATGTTCTAAAAATTGAAATGGCCCTTGATTGGCAAAAGGTTCCTCACCCATGCTGTAAACAAACTTTCAGGTCCGGTTCAGTCACTCGGTCCAGGACACAATCCCACAATGCACAGCTGAGTTACTCCCTAAACACTGATGATTTGAACCAGCAGTCAACCGCCTGTGATTTGAATCCCCTGTCATTAGCTGAAGCATCTGGCTTTTTTTTGGGGGGGGGGAGGAAATGGTCGATGTACTGTATGTTTACCCTTGTTTGGTACTGAATGCAGGAGAGATTGGCTAAATTACTCCTGAGCCAGAGTAGTCCCTGGTACCTCTTAATGTTGTCCAGTCTAATAGTCACTCTGACTGTTAACACTGCTGGGAGAGATGCTAAACAGGTCATTGGGACTGTATTACTGTTAGATGATCAGGAATAAGGCCGGACTGCGACCCAGGCAAAGCAGAGCCTGGGGGGCTAAAGTCGCTGCATGTCAGTTTCTTTTTGGGAATTAGATTACTGGCAAGCTTGTTTGCAAATTTGCACAAATAAAGTACAATATCAACAGGGTGAGAAGGTCTACATTTGTCACTTTTTGTGAAATATCCTCACAGCTAAGGGACTGATTGCCGTCCAGACATCCATGGTTCCCAGATTATAGATTCAACAGATTTTAGTGATCCCCTGATTTCCCCTGTTGTGCCACCATGAGATTAATATTTGTGGTTTTAAGTGAAATCTCTTAACAACAACCAGATGGAATATATTACATTTGTGTCCCTCTAAAGATAGATTGTAATCACTATGGTTTTCGTCCAAGTTTATGAGCATATACCTGCAAAACTAATGACCAATCAGAACGAGCTGTACTTTGTGTTTAGTGATGAGCAAATGTTAGCATGCAAATGTACTAAACTAAGATGGTGGACATAGTAATCATTAAACCCGCTTAATAATCAGCGTGCTAGTATTGTCTTTGCCATTATGTTAGCATGACTGTAAAAATCTGATCTTCAAAAGTGATGGTCATGTTAGATGTGAGTAAAGGTTGTTATAGTGTGGAGCAGTTGCAGGTGCACTGGACTGAAACTGGGTGGAGGCAATGAATAACGTAGTATTTCTCATAATTCTAGGTCAAGTGTGTCGATGAAAGTACATCAGTAATAATGCTGAATCTTTAAAGGACAAAAAAATATATAGATAATAGAAAGCAGGAACATCCTAACCACTGCAGCTCGACTGATTCTAATTCCCTCATGGACAGAGAGCTCTCCAGTAACCAGTCCTCAGTTTGGGTCTAATGTCACTGCATTACCAGTATAAACCCCGCTGCACTCTGGGTGATTGATACCTCCATCTTCAGGCAGATGTCAGCGATTCTCTTTGACTGACAGCTTGAAATGACTTTCTTTACTCACCCAAAGTGCTTTCTGTCTGCTTCCACCTGAGGATATTGAATCAGTCATATATACAACCCCGCTCAACACACACACACACACACACACACACAGACAGACACAGACACACACACCTTTGTGATGTAAAGAATTTCTTCCTTTCCTCCTTCAAAGTTTATGCTGGCCTTCAGACTGTCATTGGTCTGAGACTGATAGGGCCCTGCACTGTCGGAGTATTCAATTTCTATAAGCCAGGCGCGACTCATCCGCCACAATTGTGGTTTTGAATAAACAAGGCCTAGAGGACATGATTGTATTATCTTATCTTATCGAAAGTGCCGCTGCTTCATCTCCTCAAGCACACTATGGAAAATTGCTTAAATGTTGATCCAACTATTCTACAAGCTTGCGACAACTCGTCTTCCCCTCCACACCAACAGCAATCCGCTTCTTTTTGTCCTCTCCCTCTGTTTTCCTCCACACGTATTCCATTTGCCATGGTAACATTATTGTTCCAGACAAAGAGGAAAAAAAGAAAAAAAAAAGAAAGAAAAAAAAAGAAAAATCAGACACTGAAAGTAATTCAAACAAAAACCCACAGGATGAGTTAAGGTTTAAGTGGCCATTTAAATTAGGTGTGAGGCATGAAGACTCAGGTGACGAGTCAGTGTCACCGGATGAGGTTTTAAATGAACTCATCTCAGCTTGCCGGAATGGAAAAGCAAACATAATGACTCCAGTCATATAAAATGCAAAGATCATTATTAGCCTGTGTTTGAGGTGACCTTGACCCACAGAGTCAAGGTTCATTTGGATTATATTAAAAGTCCATTAAGGGATATTTTTGATATTAACATTAAATCAAATGGCTGTAATATGAAAGGGCTGCTACTGCTGCGAACCCACTGGGAAATAACTGCTCTGCAGCTCTATGCAGCTTTCAGCCTATTTAAGCTTAGTGTCTGGGGTTCCTGGCCCATGCAGACTGTAAGCAGGGTCATGCAGAGACATTTTGACGGGAAATGAGTCAATTCCAAAAAAGTGCAAAAGTACTTTATAAACAGTGTAAATAAGGCCAACAGCCTGGGTCTCAACCCTCATGAACTTACATTATGTGCTTTGGTGCACAGTCACATAAAGTTGCATTAATACATTTTTATTTTAACAATTATTACGTGTAATCAGAAAGGAGGCACTCGTAGTAACAAACCCACAATGAATTATCACCTGATTCTGCAGATCCCCTCAGCTCTACCAGGATTTTTTTGAACTTGTTGCTCACTGTTTTGGCTTTATGGCCCCCAACTTTACTGATGGGGTTCAGTCTCACTGCTCTCACCCACGATCACCCTTGTCTCCGGCAGCAGCTGGCAGCAGAGCTATTTAGCAGCTAAAGAGACATTAGATATTTTTCTCAGGAGTTGGCGACCAATACAGAGCTTAGAGGACAGTGAATATTGGCTTCACCTTCACCAGAAACATGTAACTGTTTGCTGACACATGTCCTATTAACCACGGTGCATTTGTGTACATGGTGGCCGAATTGACCTACTGATGCAAGATTAATGTATTTTGTTTTTTGTTGGGAAAATGACACAGAGATGCACATACGCAGGCAAGGATGTTGTGGTCACACCTCCCAAATCTTAACAATATGTTGTGCAGCCCTTCACGTCAAACAAGCGGTTTATATGATTTCCTGCCTGATGCCTGTTTGTCTCCGATTTTTGTCAGGGTTTTCTCAATTTGCATACAAAGGAAATTTGGCTTCTTACAGTTGTTAATAGCTTGAATTCTGTTGTGCATTACCTCCTGGGACAATCATAGTGTCCATCAACACTGCGCTCAAAATCAAGTTTTTTTTTAGTGTACTTTCCAGCAAACATTACCTCCCCCACTCAAGCAACCTAATGATTTTCTGTCAGATATGCCACCGCAGACATCATCAGCCCGGAACTGTACGTATCCAAGCTTCCATTGTGGAACAGAAAATTATCTTTCACAGCCGATTTTGTCGCGTCTACTTGATTTTCCAGTGTAAACAGTCCATACGCGCTCTTCCTTTTCCTCGCTCAGCTCTCAGTCTCCTCTGACTCCTGTCTTTGAAACAGCACTGTCACTGTAGGCAATGTGAAACAACCAATATGAAGCTTCATTTAGAAAGCTACATTAACCTTAGCTAACTACAGTCACCAATTAGCCTTTACAGTGTAAGGCAATTATGAGCTCCGGAATATCCACTGCAGCACCATGAAAACGGGACCGAACAGTTTAGTTTAGGAATGAGCAATTATAAAGACATTACGGCCGCTTTAAAAATCCCTTGATCTAAATAAACAAATCTTTATTTTTTTTAATATACAGCCTATTTATACTGTAAGTTGTCGGCTGCTTCTCACCATACTGGATTTTTTTTTTTTTTTGCAATATTTCCCAAGCACCAGTATGCTCCAAAAAGCCATAAGGTGGCAGATGACATCTCTGTCTTAATACACATTATATGGGTTCTAGGTTAATGAAACACAAATCAAGCCGCTATGCAGAGCGATCAGGGTCATACAGTCTAACCTTGGTTTGAGACAAACAGCCATTACAGCTGTCTAAATCAACATTGTCATAAAGAACTGCTTACATAATGTCCATTTAAAGAAAGACAGAGCAAGAAAAAAAAAAAGGTGTGAGATTCATGACGATTATGTCATTGCTTTCTTGAAGCTTAAAGATGATGAAGAAGAAGATGTTTTTTCACATGAATAAGTAAGAATAGCAGCAGGGTGAACAATGAGCCATTATTAATTTTGAGAACACGCATCTATTTATTTTGGTCTTTAAAGGTAACGCAGCTAAAGAGAACAAAGAGTCACGCCAGCATCAGATTTAAAAGACTCCAATGGGATGCTCATGTTGCTGTATAATTAAAAAGGCAATTTGCCTGCTTATTAACCACTAGATATAACGATATTACAATCAGGACTGCGTTTCTGTGACTACACAAACAGCAATGTAAATCATAAAGTTGTCCTATACCACAGCCACTGTGTACTAGCACAGTGGATTCACCCTCTTTATGTAACATAAACTGCTGGTGTTGGTTAATATCACTGGACCCAACGTGAGAGGAGGACATATAATAACATCCCAGTTCTGGGTAATAAAATCCATCAAAGATTTTAAAACACCAGCTGCTATCCCCGGCTGTCATTTAGGGGCCGCTAAAGTGAGACATGGCTGAGCGCAGCTTTAAAATAAACAGCCTGACATTTTGGGAAATACACATTGATTGCCATCTTACCCAAAGTCGGACGAGAAGATCAATATAATTTTCATCTCTGTGCATCCAGTCCGCAGATGTTTAACTGTCTAACTTAGCTGTGAAGGCGGAGGGGACAAAAAAAATCTGCACTCAAACAACACCAAAGACTTCTTGTGTAGGAAAAGTTGTATATTTAGCAGCTGTTATAACAAAGCTATTTATTGGAAATACATCAAAAATCATGTTGTCATTTTGAGGTTGCCAGGGTTAAAACTCAACAAGTCGTCCAAACATAACATAACATTCCTCCTGACTGACAAGATTCATAATTCACAGAACAGCCTGAGGCCCTGCTTGGTTAAACAGAAACCTGGGACATATTTAGGCATTTGAACATTTTGACAGATGTTATCATTTTTTCCCGGGGTGGACTCTTGCTACCTAGTTAGTATGCCAGCTGGTTAGACACAACGTGCAGAGACAGAGTCGTTAAATTATGAATCTCAAAGATTACTCTCATAAACATGGAGTGAGAGGTGGAACTCAATGCTTTAATTAAATTTGGGTCAATTTAGCATTTTTAATTAGCTAAAACTTACTATTTAATGTGGCTTAGATTCTCTAGTATTTAATCATATCTTATTTTATTTTTTATTACTTAGAAAAAAAGTTGAAACTTATTGTGCAAATATCCACATAATTTCCATACTGATGGTGCTACTGAGGCTGACATCAAAAAGTTTACTTTCAAAAGTAAAATTTGCAAGAGGAAAAATGTTTCATGAACCAGCAGCACCTTTATTTTTACGTCATGTTATTATTTGGTTACATATGGTCTGTTTTAAGGTCAGTATGATTGAAACAACATCTTTGTCAGCATCTGAAAGCCCCTCCCCTCACACCATTCTGAAGCTGGAATTGTGGGGGCTTTGTGTGACAGTTTTTATAACTTTGACAAACCAACAATTCAACAAGCATGCCCAGTTCACGCCGTGATTGGAGCTCCTGCCGTGCGGAGTTGGGAGAGTAGGAGGACTGGCACGTCTCTTTCAAGCTCTCTTTTTCCTTCTTTGCATAAATGCTTCTGTCACTATTGTCATGTACAACCAAGTGAAACACCATGAAAGCTTTAGCAGCGACTGTCCAGAAGTGAACACCTCAATTTGAATGACTTCACTCCCGTCCCACTTCACACCCCACCTTCAAGTGAGGCCATTTGGAACAGCTGCCACTTTTGCCTTTGGACGTGACTGGATGATACTTTGCATAAACTATGGTTTGTTTCAATAATATCCTGTTTTAGTACATGTAATAAATACTCTCTTGCAAACACAGTCATTACAGAGCTGACTGAGAAAAAAAAAAAGTTGAAATCAAAGAAAATAGAAACGTCTTTCGGTCAAATGGAAGGAGTCAGGCTTCATGCACCACAGGCATTTGATCCTGACTTATGATGGAAGATAAATGTTGAAAATAGAGGAGGGCGAGGATGCAGGGAAATCATTAGTTTGCCTCAATAAAATGTCCATGCCGGATGGAAACAGAGTGCCGCTCTGTCTGACTTATGCCCCTAAACAATCGCCATAATTGTTTGGAGGCGGCCCCAATCGATAAAAGGATTATTGGCACTGACAACACATGAGTACATATCAGTGTGTGATCAGTGTCATAACTGTTCTAGTGCAACAATACATTACATTTAATATCCTCGGACTGCTATCCAGCAGGCGGAGGCCTAAAGCAATTAAAGGCAGAATCAATGCCCTGAGTCAAAACACTGTGACAGCTCTATTATCCCTGGGTATAGAAGGCCTAGTGGAGTCCCATTTCTCGGCTTCTCTCTCTTCCTGTTGCCTGGCATGCACACACACACACACACACACACACACATACACATTCTCTCTCATCCGTCTTTAACTATCTGCAGCGGAGTAGATACACCGCCGCACTATCACACACATAATACACCGACCTTTCACATTTTCAGCCATTTCCTTCTCTTTTTTTCCCCCCAAGAACATTCTCAGCGTCTTCCAGTCTGAAATAATCCCTTCTGGTATTTTCTTACCTTTTCCTTCATTACCCGCTCTCTTCGTTCTGTCTCCTTGTCTGTCAGCATCAGCCTTTTGCCGTTGAAATCCACCCCGTCAATGTCAGCTGCACATCAGTACTGACAGTGCTTTCATCTAATCGCGCTCTTTAATGTGCTCAGGTGCTTCTAGTCCTCTGAGGTACCACAGGTGAAAATGATTTTTGCCTGCATTTGTTCATTTTGACACATAATACTTTGCTTCGTTGACCACTGTAGCTACAGTAGGCTTAAAATTATCTCAAATAAATCTCTCAAAAGTACATTCTCACAAGTACACACCGTACGCACCAAAGAAGCAACTAACACTGAGGACACTGAGGTCACGCCTGTCTTTTTCAGGGGTTTAGCAACCTGCTTGAAGTTTGTATTCTCCATTTAAAAACTTCAGCATTTTTAGACCCATTATTCTTCCACCAGGATTCAACGTGTGAATGAATTGTATACCTGGACAGAGCCTTGAAACAGTTTTTATACTTTCATGTAGGTACAGGTACAGCTTTATTTTACAAGTCAATAACTTTCTACTTATTGCTTTGCAGGTGTCTTGAATAGAATATTGTAATCCAGCACAATTTATTAGGTGAACTTAATAGTCAGAATTTAGCTATTTTGAATTCATAGCCAGATGTTGAGTTCCAGGAATTTTCTTAGAAGAGCTGATCTACATTTAAAAAAACAACAACTTGCATTTAAAGGCACCACAATGCCAGCAGCTGCCAACATGGAGGTTTATTCTGCACCAGCACCAGAGTTAGTAACTCCTCTGTCCCTGCATCTTCTTTTCCAAGCTACTGTGCATCGGGAGCAATCTTGTCATACGTGATCAGAATACAAATTTAGACTTTGCCAAATTCGAGAGTTGCAGCTAGCAATGGAAAGTTTGCCACTGAATTTGCATGTAGTTAATACACACGAAATACACTGAATCAAACAATACACGTACAATGTGATTTTTTTTTCTTTCTCCTGTTTTTGCTTGTGAAAAGGAAGAAGAATTTAAGAATAAAAAGAATTTTGTGTAAAAAAAAAAAATCACTGGCATTGTCAGTTGCTTTGCTTATGGAGGCAAAAAGAAAAAAAGGTGGTGGTGATAAAATAAGTAGAGAAGACACAGAATGGGCGAACAGATGGATGACAACTGAAAGGAAACACCAACATTATCTTCGAAGGCCTCCAAAACAGCTTTAGTGTTCCTTGTAACAGATTTTCTGACTGTGTGGATCTCTACTGGAGGGGTGAACAGCACTCTTCGAAAAGATATTCCCACATTTGGTTCTCTGATGATGGCAGTGGAGAGCACTGGCAGACACATCTGGTGAAGGCCCCAGCACTTGATTCACATTATTTTCACACTCATCACACCATTCATCGGTCTTTTTGTCTCGTATGGAAGCATCTGTGTTCATTATGTTTCTCCACTTGTTTATTAAGATTTTTTTTTTTTTCCCGTCGAATTTGTCGCCCTCTGAACAGCCAGTCAGACAGCTGTCTCTCACAGGCCGCCTCTGATGCTGATTCAACACGACGAGTTGCCTAAATAACCACTGACAAGGGCCGAGTGCGGCCAACAGACAATGCCAAGCACACTGCCAACGCTGAAAGCAGCCACAGATGCTCGGTGGTGGCCCAGTAGCGCCTGATTATCTTGTAGAAATGGTCGCCATGTTAAGTCTGAGTATATTTTCTGTAGTTGCTTTTCTTTTTTCATATCTACTTTACACAAATCCCTATAAATCCCCCTGTAAGTTCTCTGCTATTTATTCATTCAAATGAAAGCAAAGTCCACTCTGACTACATCTAATTTGATAAAACATATACACAAACGCAGGTATCTCAACGATAGCTATTTTCCAGGACTGTGCAGTCCATCAGCATCATGGTGGTTAGTAAGCTTAATGCCAGCAGACAGACAGGCCTGACTGATGAGGACACCGCCTGAGGAAGTCACACTTCCTGCAGAGTCCCTACATGCTTTTTTGTCACTTCACTGTCAGTAGGTTGCCTTAATGAAGTGTAGCAGGTCCTGTAGCCTGCCGGCGTCGCCACACATATGAGCGTTGTTACTAGACAAGCATCTGTATTGAACATGGTGCTTCATTTATTAAACTAAGTCCCGCATTGGACTCCAGTCATGTCCTGTTTGACTTTGGCGACGCACTGATGATATGATGGTCTGTGCTGTCAATACAAGACTAAATTTAGCATTTCACTGTGAGCCAATTTTTTCACACATGCAGAGCTGTGTTGCCACTGTATGATTTTGCGTTTGCTGTTTTGTGTGCTTTGTGCTTGATTTATTCCTCGTGCTGTTATCAGTTTGGAGAAAGTAAAACATGCCATAGTTTATCTCCTAGAAATGTACTATAAATAAAATAAATACTAGTCATGATATGTATGAGCATGTAGAGCTGACAAACATACTTTTGGGTGCATTATGAAAGGTTTAACCCTGCCCTTTTAAATACAATGAAAGGTCATGCAGAACTGCTCGGTTTATTCTGACTGAGGTGTTTTTGAAAAGATTTTCCCTCTGAAGTAGCTGTAGAGTCTGATTATTAACAGATTTTTCTTTTTTTTCCCAGCTGGCCTTGCTAAAGCTGAAAGCCTTCATAACCTTGTTGCTGTTGCTGTTACGTGTCACATAGACAAAAATCTGCTGTCAGTCCAAAAGTGACATTCGTGCTCTTTATAGTACAAGGTTTTCTCTTATTACCTGCAGTACTTCACAGTAATCTGAAAAAGCATCCAGCAGCTTGTTGCATCACCAAGGGGGTTTAGAAAATTAGAAATGTGCTGCCTTTATTGATATTAAAACAGAAGTGGGTTTGTGATGGATTTGGAATTGATCCAGTGTACTAGAGCAACATGAAAGCTTCTCGTGACTACTGTTGGATTACCAGCCGAGCAAACCCATGAGCTACTGCCCCAGGGACCCATACCTTCAGGGGGCCTGTAGTTGCTCTGGCAACCTGTTTATGACAATTAAATTCATTCCACATTTGTTTGGTAAAACTGTATCCAGCAATTAAGCATATTATAACGACACCTGCATTATTACATTGCATTAGTACCTAATCTTGGCGTCCCATCCTGTGGAGGGTGGTGGTGCATTTCCTAAATACACTTGTCTTCATTCTAGTTGCTGCAAATAAATAATTAATGACCAACTACACTACACATTATACTGGTGCTGTAATGCAAAGCTACTGAAACTGAACGGGCAGTTCCAACAGTGGAGAGTGTCTATGATAAAATATTAGACAGCTTTTAAAAATGGATATGACATAAAAGCTCATTGGGTCATATTGCATTTGAAAAAAAAAATTAGATTGCACAAATGAAAGTGCACAACGCTCTATTGTCAATTTGGCCTTAACAATTGACCCCAACTTGACTGAGCAACATTCAAGTGTTATCCTCCACTGCACAAATATTAACACTTTCCCTGCCAGAGCATTATTTTTAAGTTGCCAGCTGCCACCAGCATTTTTTTTTTATCACATTCATTAAGAATATTTTTATTCAATGAATCAAAAGGATGAAAAGAGCTTCTGTTTCTATACGTAACACCACATTTTATTCTAGCTTCATTCATTCTTTTTTATCAACCCTTGAAAGTTCGTCATTTTCTTCAACACAATTTTCAGACAAAAAGCTGAGAAAATTAAATGATCAAACATTGCAAGCATAATTAGAATAAATATATTAATAATATAATAAATACTACTATTTTGTATGAAAAGTAGTGTAGCATTTTTTTTTTTTTCATTTCATCTTTGCCCAAGTTCACAGATAATCTACCCATCTGTGATATGGATGAGAGATTTCAGTGACACCATCCTCTCCCTCACCTCTGTGATTGTTGCGTCACTGTCACCAGCGTGGTGATCCTGATTCCATCCACCAGACTCGTTTGCTACTTCACCCAGACTAAGAGTGTTGACCAGACATTAACTAGTTTGAATCCATCACCAACTCCAAGGCATGCCAGTCTAATATCTCTTTGTGGGTGCCAGTCATATTTCTAATGTTAGACCGGTGAGGTTCACATGCTGCTGTATCTTTGTCGGAAAAGCCTATTTCAATGGCAGGGAAAGAGTTAAGCTTAAAACTATCTACACCAATTTTATTTTGGAGTACTGTTCATTACTCATTTTTAATTTGTTTTCTTTTCATTTGGACAGATCTGCAGGAAAAAGTCTCAATCAAAACCTAAAATTTTAAAGATTCTATTTTTTTTTTCCCCAAACAAACTGGACATTACACTTTCTTAACTGACAGGAAACTTGAGTTCTGCTGATCATGGCAGTATGCGTGTTACTTGAGTTATGACTTTAAAAATAAAAAGTCTAGCGCCAAAAAGCATTTTCAGAGTCCATTAGTCATATCTGAATAATGTATGTGTATTCAGTTACACCCATAGAAGGCGACTAGAGAAGTGACTGGCCACTCAATAGGAGCCGACAGCTCATTTTTTGCCCCTGCTCCCCCAGAGGGTTAATTCAGCCCTGCTACTGTTTGCGATTTGTAATGACGTTATCTTGTCACTAGCATTTGGTTTTGCACTGTTTTTTGGGGAATGTCTAAAGGTCTCATTGAGTCACCTAGACATACTTGTGGAAAAAAAAAAAAAAAAAAAATGCAGAACTCATACTTACTGCTCTTTCTACATATTTGAGTCAAGTATTGCTGAACATTTTGTCTGTGGCTTCACTGCGGCTCCAACTCGTCCAGACAAGGCCAAAGATAATTATGTAGTCTATGACATTTGTTTGGGTTGGGCAAAGATTTAAAATCTCTCCCCAGAAACCTTTAACAGTGAGCTTCCGCCGAGGCTTATGCGCCCATTCACTGTGACTCAGCAGCCATTCTATTTTAGATGTATCATTTCAGGCCTTTGACATAAAAGAAAAATGGATGAGTGGAAATAGTTAAGTAATTCTTTCCACTAAATAGGAAACAATACAGTACATATTCAAAATCTGGTAGTGGGCATGTAATTATCTATACCTCAGTGAAAATAGGTGAACAAGGGGACTGGAAGCAATTAGAGAAATTCATCATGATAGCCAATAAAAGTCCACTACTTTAGATCTAAGCTCCTCGGGGAAAGCATTATGGGCCATGAGTCCTGTAAGCTGAAACAAATCATCCTCCACTCTTCCTCTGGCAATAACCTGCTACCATTATGATCTTGAGTAAAACTCGAAGAAATATTGCCTTCCTTATATACGAATAATACAGCCGTCCTGCCCTCCAACTTCCACTGTGTGAGCCCACGAGATCTTGGACAAAAGTCACAGCATGTGGAACATACAGAACTCATAGAACCTTTTCTTAATTGTATTTATTCTTGATTGGTTGCATTGACTGACAGTAGCATTGGACATGTTCATGCTATGGCAAATAAAGGTAAGTAATATTTGGAAACACTATTTTAGACAATACAAGGCTGCACAAATAAGCAGTATATACACATATACACACACTATAATGGAGTTGTAGGCAGATATACAATAAGGATATTTTATAGTGTTTATTCATGCATTTGTCAAGAACTATAACTCTACATGTGAAGGATCCATAACTGGAAGTCGGTGTATGCACAGATGATGAATGACAATGCAGTAAAACACAGTTGTAATGATATAAAATACCTCCTTATAGAAGAAGTTATAAGTTGACAAAAACTGCACATTAAGAGACACTTAAAATGTCCATATATCTGCTTAAAACTACATTACAGGGAATTTTGAATTAAGTATTACCCCAAATGTAATTGTGCAGTGTCACTTCACTTAATTATATTTAACCAGACCCAACCTCATGTACCATCATAATGAATGAGGTGGAACTGTGGAATGAGAATTATGTGATCTCACTGTCATGTATTTCAAGTATTTTATTCTGCCAAGGTGCACTTCGTAATGCTGCTGAGAGTTAACGGAGAGAGACCGAGACAGAGAGAGAGAGAGAGAGAGAGAGAGAGAGAGGCAGAGAGAGAGAGAGAGAGAGAGAGAGACAGACAGACAGAGAGAGGCAGAGAGAGAGAGAGAGAGAGAGAGAGAGAGAGAGAGAGAGGCAGAGAGAGAGAGAGAGAGAGAGAGAGAGAGAGAGAGAGAGAGAGAGAGAGAGGAGAGAGAGAGAGAGAGAGAAGAGAGAGAGAGAGAGAGAGAGAGAGAGAGAGAGAGAGAGAGAGGAAGAGAGAGAGAGAGAGAGAGAGAGAGGCAGAGAGAGAGAGAGAGAGAGAGAGAAAGAGAGCAGAGAGAGAGAGAGAGAGAGAGAGAGAGAGAGATTTGTGTTTTCATGAGCGAATCAAGTGTCATTAATGCAGCATCAGACAATATGATCTTGTGTGCTTGTGGAGTGACAAACATGCTGAATACATTTCTTCTCTTAAAAAGCATTTGCAAATCTGGGATTTTGAATATTTTGAAACCTGCATCATTTTGGTTCATTTCGTACTAGCTTGCAGTCTTCTTCCTTGCCTTTTCTGGAACACAAAAATCAAGCAGGAAGGCTACATTATAATTCTAATAACTATAAATACATGAACTGAGCAAGTATTTGTTAAAGGCATTAATATATTAATTAAGAACATCAGCGCTACGACATGTGCAGCTAAGATTAATCATGCACTTAATGAGGACTCTGTAAGATCTCTTGGAAATGATTCAATAAAGATGGAGCAGCACGTCTAAAAGAAGACCTTCCAAATGCAGAATGAATGGAATGAAAACCTGGGAACAATAGAGAGAATACCTTCAACTAAAGGACCATACATACAGTGTGATTTTGGGCTTTCCCAAACAGCTTGTTTATTCATACATGAAAACATGAGAGCTATGCAAATGGATGCTGTGAGTTGATAACATGTCTCTGTGTCTTTCTATTTAACACGGTAGCAAGACCAGGCATTCATAAAATCTGGCATGCCTCAAAGCTGACATTCTGCACATTTAGATCTGTTCGTAAACACACACAGCAGCATGACTGGCAAAGTTATGGCGGTTAGTGATAGTGTAAAGTGTGGTGAGGCCAGAAGCGCTTCAGAATTTGAACCTACAGAGACTGTTGCAGCAGACAAAGAAGAAGGCATTTTTGATATCTTTGACACGATATCAAATGGCATGAAGCGGGGGATCGGTCAAAGATGCAGCTGTGCAGATACACTAGGCAGATACACCGACCCAAACTCTGTGTGAAATTTGGTAAAAAATGATATGGCTGCCAGAAAAACAATCTTTAATACGACTACCAAAGCCTAGCCCAGACCTCCTCCTTGTTGAAGGCAACAGTTATTCTATTTGCTAATACAGTGTTACTAAAAAAAATCAAGTTTAGATAGATAACACTGACCCCTGAGCTGAAACAGCCTCCTTGAGGAGTATCTAAAATATCAGCCAGTGCATCGCAGACCATGTTTACTGTGAGACAGTAGGGTACTTTTTGGGATATTTCTGATTCTGATTAAATTCAAATTAGTGAGTGATATCCTACACTTTATGAACATGTAAAATGTAAAATTCCTATTGAGTCTAAGCTGAATCGATGTTTTATCACAGCTGAATTGAATCGTATCCAATCAGCTTTGAATGGTGAATTTGTTCCAGGCCGTGAATGTGTATAGACAGGTACTGAATCATCTCAGAGGCAGAGATGCACCCAACAAAATAAAATGAATAAATAAATAAAACGATGTAAATAATTACATTCCTGGGAAAAGAAGTTCTTTTTCTGCCACATTGTGCCAAACTCATGGCTGAGGATGACTCTGTCTTTAAAATATGCACATGCACAGCATATGGCTGTGACCGCTCCCTCCAGCAAAGGATGACTGGACCGCTTCTGTCAATGAAACAAACTGGGTTGAGAAATTGACCTTGATCGCAATACTATAATATGATATGATGAATATGTAAAGTGCTGGAAAAAAAGGACTACATTATAGGATGAAACATATTACATATGTATACAACTGAAAAAAGACCTTAACGAGCTTAATGTTGCCCATGTCTTCTTTTTCCCAAAAATGGTATTCCAATTAAAGGTCAAAACCAAAAAAAGAATCTATGTAAAAGCGCAGAACACAATTAACAAAGGTGCAAAAAAAGCACAAAAATATAGTCCTGTGTCAGATAGCAGAGCCCCGAGTGTCAGAGCAAGCAAAGGGCTGCAACTTGGCAATGTTTCCAACAAAGGAAAACAGTATTCTAACAGAGCTGACATCAAAGGCATCTTCTGTAGGCATCCGGAGAAGCCTCTGATTCAATTTGAAAAGTACTTCTCTGAGTCTGACAACTGCTTTTGTGACACCAAATGGATTCAGTTTCCTTTTGGTGACAGCGTAACAGAGGGGTCAAGAGGAACAGTGACAGCAAAGGATCCATTGATTGAATTATCCGCAGTGGCAGATATGAGATCCGGCCCCCCTCTTGTCTGCTGGTGGATCAGCTCAACGGTGGTTACCAGGGCTGACATCAAAAGCAATAAAGTGACTTTGCTGTTTACGGCCGTGTGTCTGTGACAGTGGACCCTCCACCCGTGTGTAAAAGGAGAGCCAATATAATGCCACGCCATGCTTCAGCACAGAGATAATGAGTGTGTGTCAAATAGGAGTGAGTCTGACAGGATCGAAAAAGTATTTTCAAACCTGTTTTTATTTAAGAATATGATGGAGGTTCATGGATTGCTTTTGAGCCAAAGTGGGGGTTTGACTGTTTTTACTGACTCGAGTTTGGATAAGTCACTCACAAAAGAGAGCTGGGTTTTCAAGTCACCGTGGTCACTAAGTCTTCTGGTGCAACTTTAGTTTTCAGTCCTCTGCTAACTTGAATGGCATTAAAGTCTCTTCTAGACTTTCCAAACGTTATTGGACCAAATGGATCCAATTTTAAAACATGTGATTTTGCGGGGTTTGTGACGCTCAGGAAAAAAAATATTCACCGTTTTACAGCTCCTTTTCCCATGACTGTGTGCAGGTAAAATCCTTTTTCGTCCCCGATTGGAACAGGAAGTTGTAATTACCTAGTTAATTACCACTATATCAAATTGACTTCAAAGCCCAGCACTGTTCCTGTTTCTCTCACTCAAGCACGCAACCTGTTTCAGAGAAGTCAAGTATCAAGTCATCTTGTCACTCGCACCCAGTGAACCAACACATGCCAAGAGTTCTCAAAGGCCAAAGAATTATTGAAATCTCTCTCTCTCTCTCTCTCACACACACACACACACACACAAATTAAATATGTAATAGTGCATGTAACAAACTAGGCTGACTGGCCAAAACAGATTGTCGCACTAAAGCAATTGTGAGGTAAAGAAACGGACGGGCAGGATGATGATGATCAATGAAATGTTTTTTGTGGTTTTCATTCTGCTTAAAAGACAGGCACAGCAGTCAGACCCATAGACGGTGATCAACACAGTCTGAAAAACAGAAATTACAGACTGTTGGATTTCATGATTTATCAATCAGAATGGAGTAGTAGTAGACTGCTAATAAGGGACACATTAAAATTCATGGGCAGCATGGCTGAGGCATGGGACTTTGGGTGAGTCAGTGAGTGATTCGTGCAGCCCGAGTCAGACCTTGAGCTCAGGGCAGGGGGGTGGGCCCCGGCCTGGGAGAGCGTACACTGAGTTGAAACAAGTGACAGGGTGAGGTTAATACAGGAATTAAATTGATACATTTCCATGAATACAGTTACTATAAGAGTTGCACAATAGTGTGAGTGACACCTGGTCTTGCCTCGTCTTCGCTGTTCGCACTAGCTAGTAGCAGGTAGAATGGGCGAGTCAGTGAATGAGTTAATGGAGATGACAACTTGTCACTCACGAGTCAGTAAAAAGAGTCATTCATGACTCACACATCAGTAAAGCGGAGACTGAAAACACCTGCGATAAATCATGGCCCCCTGTAAAAGTGAAGCACTGATATTTTAAATGAATACAAGCGCCACATCAGGCCGCAGCAGCAGGTCCTATTTTCAATGTAATCCTATGGCATTAAGAGTAATATGAGATATAAAATAGAGCTTGCGCATTCAGATCAATATGAAGAAAATAGTCAGTGTATATAAGCTGATTTCCACGGCGTCAAAGTCCCAGTCAACCTTAACACCTACACCATGTATTTTAATCTGCCTGTGCTATCAAACAGCAAGGCTATACCATCTCCCTAATCCATGTTTAATTTCCTGCCCCGCTGTGATGCATAGACGCCCTTTTTCTGCCACCACTGGTCATTATCTGCTGCTGATTAAAGCACCAAAAGGGAGGATTATCGAAAAGCTGTAAAAAGCGGTAAATATATTGGCTGCAGTCAATATATAGATGTGAGAGCAGCAGTGATTGATGTGCGCTCTATAGAACTTTGTATGATTTTTCAGAATTGACTGATGTGTATGGTGACCAGTTCCTTCAATGTGCGGTTTAAAGGTTGAGCTTTTGTGTGTTTGAAGTTCTTGACATTTTTGGCCAAAATAAGTGTCCATGTTGGTTGCTTTAGGCACTCATGAAATTCTTCTATTTGATGTTCAAAACTGATGTCTGGCAGGTCATTTCCAAGAGAAAAAATATCTTTAAAAATATATAGTTTGTATAAAAATTTTAAAATGTTGATGAGTCAGCCTTTTGCAGGTATTACACAAAGTCACACAAGTTCAATCCCATTAGCCCGAGATGTAGTTTAAAACACCTTGAAGAAACAGCACGTCCAATTAGACCTTACTGGATTTTGTTTTTCATCCTTTCGTTCCATTTAACACAGTTGTCTTAATAGGCTTGTTAAGGTGAGCCAGCAGAATCGACCACAACCCAGCGCCACACAATGCATGTAGGTAGATTTGTATCCGACTTGATCCTGACTTGCTCTGACGTGCCCAGGGCATGATGGGAAACCTAACTGTCACCTGATCGAAGAGGTGATTGGCTCTTAGCTTTGACCACAAACAGCAAGTTTTGTGGAAAATCCTCATTTTTAGTGTAATTGGAATATTTAACAGAAGGTCGTAGGCAACAGTCTCATGTTGTGCAAAATTAGTTATAAAGCACTTAGTAAAGTGAGCAATTTCAAAGTGCTTTACAAGGCAGACAAAAAGAATAAAGGATAGAATACACTGCCACACACACACACACACATTTCCACATATATAATTACCTGATTTGTTCTAATCTCTTTAACAATTTGTGTTTGCATTTTGATCATATTTCTGTAATTTTGTAATCCTTGCTTTGAAAAGTGCAATACATGTTTTACTGAATATGATACTAGGTCAAGAACAGAATCACATGTAGATTATGTCATATCATCACAACAAAAACAAAAAAAAAAATCTTTTAAAAAATGTTTATGACTGAATTTATTTTAGTAAGGTTGGCTTAAAGTGCTACTCAATCTTGGCAGACAGACACGTAGTGTGATATGATTACAGTGTGATGCGTGCTTTTGGACCAGAGAGGAGATATATGTTGAGCGCAAAGTGCACAGTCCAGTTACTGTCTGGAGGCTAATCAAAGGGAGCTGAATGCTGTAAAGAGCAGTGCTATGCCAGTTAAACCATACTGTCTCTTATCGCAGATTTGAGTGTGTAAATAAATTGGAATAAAAGCAAATAAGTAGGGAGAAAGTGCTTTCTCCTGAAACACAAGTACACTACAATCATATGGTCTGATAATTCCTATCTCTGTTCTCGACATAAAAACCTCAGGGGCTTCAGGGTATAGTGTTATGAAATGAGCAACTAAGGTAACTAACTACGGTTAGCTCTCCTTCCCTTATCATGAATGAGCACGGACAGCTTGTTCCAATGAAACATCAAGTCCCTGCTTGGTGAGTCTACTGTGTTCATGTCATGCAGTCTGGCCAGTATGCAGAGCTGTGTACGTACATGTGGGACAGTAAATGAGGATTGGGTTTGCATGCATGTATGAATCTCTTCCAGATATTTCCCTGGAGGCATTCCTGTATCCTTATTGCATCACACCTCCCATATGTTTTTTTCCATCTGCCGGTCCCTTCATCCCTCCCTCCGCCATCTCATTCCTCTACTGCACATGAAGCCAGAGCCATTTAAAGTTCTACATCAGGGTTTTCTTGGCATGTTAGACGGGGGAGTTCAGAGGTTTGGTTTGCAGAAATAGAAAAAAAAGGAAAATAGCAGGCTTATCATTTAACCTTATTTAAATATGTTTTACTCATTAAACCTATTTAACAGCACTGAAAATCACATCTTCATGTGAGATCAGGCCTGGCTTCAGACCAGAGAGCACATTACTGAAGGAGTGTCGCAATACAATAAAAGGCAGACCAAATTAAAGACTGTCCAAATCCAAACACAAATAAAATCCTTGAAAGAGTGAGAAATCTTCTCTGTGACCTTCAAATTTCAAAACGCATTATGTTTGTGTTGCTCCAATGAGTCATTGCAGTGCTTTGATTTTCAAAGAAGAGAAAAGCAGACAGGCATCTAAATCAGATTTATCAATATGGAGACGTATAGCATTGCAGGGTCGGCTGACAGAGCCCCGTCTGTCATTCGCTCTGAAACCAGAACAGTCAATCATGTTTCATAACGTTCACTCCATTGACATCATGTACGGATAAAGCTTTGACATAACCTTTCTCCACTGTTGTCTTTGTCCATTATTCACAAGTCACCATAATGTGCTTTTTAACAGTCGAATTATTTTACAAACATAAGTCTGGCTATATTCTCCCTCTCAGTTTTTTTTTTTTTTTTTGTCACTTATTGCCCACAAAAAGCCCAAACTAACAATGAATATATCTTCTAACAACTATTGTGTGTGTGTCTTCTTCCTCTGTGCTGTAGAGCTCCACTGCTGTTAAAACACAAAAAGCACATCAATGAGCCACACTGTTGCACTGGGTGACATGTTCTTTCATTACCATGAACACACACTGTAGTTTATTTTGACTCATTCCCACATACGCTGTCCTGCTGCTCCAAATACTCGCCGGAGAACAAAATGTGGATAAATTGGCCCTGAAAATAGTCCCTAACAAATGCACTACACTGTCCTGTTTGAGTAACGTCCTAAAAACGACAGTGGCCAGCTGTTTTCATAAATTACTGAGCCGCTTTTAAAATTAAATTACATTTTTCTTTTCTTACAGATCTGTAAATTACATTTCCTGTGCTCACGACCCAAAAGGGGAAATGTCATGGTTCTGGGTTTTGCCTTATTTCTAGTTTTGTTTTTTTGTGTTTCTGGTAATTTAAACTCCGGTGTCTTTGATTTTGGCTTTTCTTCTTTATTAGTGTGTTTTCTTTGGCAGTGCTGTTTTGTGTTCAGGCTTTGCTTCAGAGGCTGGGGGTGGTTTCCAGGTGCTGGCAACACCTGAGCTTCATTCCCTCATCACCGGCAGCTTCATAACCCTGCTCGTCCTCCTGCAAGCTGCCAGATTGTTTCCGCTTGTCTCGTGGTATTGTGGCCTTAGCTGAAAGACCAAATCTTGTGATCACCTTGTGTGCTTTTCTTAAGTGTCTTCTCCTTTTGTCTCCAGTGTCTCCAGCCAGCTGCCCCAACACCTCCACCATCCGGCCTCTACCTGCAAACCTGCACACCTCTCACCACTCAAACCACCTGGATTCACTCATCTCCCTGATCAGTCTACAGAGCCCCACAAACAGCTCCACCAGCGCCCCATTGCCAGCAAGCTTTCTTCAGGAGTTAAATAATAAATCCCTTTTCACCTAAACCTTTGTCTGAGTCTTGCTCCTGGGTCCGACTAAAAGCTTTAACCATCACAGGAAATGTATATTCTATATTACTTTGGTTTCATAACAACACTGAGTCTGTGCTTTAACCAGGATGCTGTCACTTCCTCATTTACATAGAGAGCTTCTTGACCATGTAATAAAATCATGTCATTGTAAATTTGTATTGTCTCATTTAACAGGCCAGAGTTGCAATACTTCAAGCTGCTTAAAAAAACTTGGCAAATATCAGTTAGGATCAGATTTTTGGACAGTGTTTTAATTGCTAATAAAATGTTGTCCTTAGTTTGTAAGCTGGGTTCCAGCACAAGTTTGTTTCACCATGCCCCTGTCAGCCATTAATCAAACATGTATATCTACTCAGAGGTTTGGAAGTGAAAAGGAACATTTCTGATTAATCTCCCATTTCAAGCCATTTTTCTGCTCTTAAAAAAAACTTAATCATTTAGACATTACTTTGACATGATATTTAAAGACTGTTATTTCAGTTTGACGTTACATATTTCTGTCTTCAATATGAACCAATAGGCTTGAGGTTGAAACCAGCAATTTGTGTCTTTTCATGCAAATTGATGACATCGAGACAAATGAAGAATAACAGAGGCCTGTCCTTTCATCGACACTGTCAGCCGGTTTCATTTATCATTGCATTGCATCAATTGTATATTCACTTGCATTTATCTTATTTTAGAGTATGAAAGTCAAATGTTTTGTTTTTTTTCCTTTGGCAGAAATGGATATGTGATATTAGTGAAGCACAACACAAGGCCAGTGTTCCAGCAGCACAATGCAGTGATGCAGCAGCTTTTAGTGATTTCAAAGGAAGCCCTCCTTCCATGACTGATGACAGTAGTGGAGCCTGACAGCGAGCGGTCCACAGTCCACTAGTCGAAAATGAAAGCAGCAGGCTCTTTCATGTGTCGGTACATGCTCACACACAAACAGCAACCTCCTGTGAAGAACTCATATTCACCGCAAACCATCTGGAAACCATTACAATCATTACAGACGTGTGTGTGCATAGGCAGGCGTCGGGGCTGATGAGAGCAGTTACCGGGACTACGCCTGGTGCATCATATTGACTCCCGGTGCAGTTATCTCAGCGAGAGTGTTGGAGGAGGCTCACGAGCTGCAGTCAAGCAGTGATGGAGGGGCGGAGAGGCAGACAGTAAGGTCACTCAAAGAGTACAGCAGCCGATGGATTTTATGCTTCCTTGCTGTTACACCCACTGGATTTATAAACTTGCTTGTTAAGAGAGGTAAAGCTTGCTGTGGCTTGAGTGCATTTTGGTCAAAGTGCGCCGGTGGATGTTTTATGTAATGGGCATTTGTATTCTGACCGCAGGCCTCAGCTGATCCCTGCTTTCGCTGCCGGGTCCGGCTGAAGGGCGGCCTCGCATCATGTCCACTTACCTTTTTTTAATTCATCTCACTTTCGCAGACACATCACGCCGCCTTTTAACATATCCCAGGTCAGATAAATCCAGGTTCGAATCCAGCAGCCGTCTCGTCATTCATGCACTCCGGGCGGTATTTGAGGAATGAAATGCAGTATGAATTTTTAAACAGCACACATCTGCGTCAAGTCTACAGCATCATCTCTGATTCTTTGTGCCTATGCTTGATCTAGCTTCCAAACTCATCCTGTCAAGGTGTAGCTTTTCTGATATTCCAGATATGCAACTTTTTTTTTCCCGTCACAGAGAGCCTTAAATTGATACTAAGCTGTTTTTATTTTTCATGTATTTATTCTCAACCGAGGTAGGAATATAAATATGCGACTGCAAACTCACCGAGGACTGGCTGAAAGGATCAGAAGAGTTACCTTCACAGATATAACTCAGCTTTGCTCCTTTTTTTATTTTCTTTATATCCAAACATAATCCCACACCAAATAGAATTACCAGTGGACAGGGTTGTAAAGATTTACTCAATAAATTGATCTTATGGCAAACAATGGCGGGCGGATTAGCTGGATAAAAAAGAGAGATCAAACCCCGAGAAGAATCGAATCCACCTCTTCAGAATAAGAGGGATTTGGGGTTTGAAACCAAAAGGGGAATTCACTAATGCATTTTTAAATTGAAATACATGGAAATGAGACTCTTTGTCCACCATGTGTGACATAGCCTTCAGCTAATACCATTACCCAGAAGGCTGTGCTCTGTTCTTTCTATGCTTTCTGATTCTATGATGGAGAGCGAAGCAGCAAAGCAATTCATAGCCTCAGAGTACACTTGTTTAGAGTTGGTGAATTTATGACCTCCATCGTGTTTTCACCTCTGAGTTTTATGTATAGCATCACAAGAGTAACCACAGACTTGATTGGTATGTGGTGGTCAGACGAGCAGTGGCCTGAGGATCTGCTGACTAGATGGTGTTGCACAATGTCCAGCACTGAGTGATTTACAATATCTGGCTGTAGCTATTCAGTTTCTAATTGCAGACTTCGGGTCTGCCGGTAAACAGTATTACACCTACATGATAGTTTGACAGAAAATCTAACACAGAGGACAAATGATAACCAACAAGACAGATGCAACTCTATCAATTTGTATGGGCCTTCAATTCATTTATAGATTTAAGTTTATATTGATCTTATGTCTTGACAAGAAGTAGGAAAGACATGTCACACGTCTCCCATATTAGCTTCTCTGCACTGGTTCCTTGTGAAATCCAGAATAGAATTTAAAATCCTCCTCCTCACCTACTTAATGGTCAGGCACCATCATATCTTAAATAGGTCATAGTACCCTATTACCCCACTAGAACGCTGCGCTCCCAGAATTTATTTGTGAGTTATTTATGGTTCCTAGAGTCTTCAAAAGCAGAATGGGAGCCAGAGCCTTCAGCTATTAAGTTCCCCAGCTGTGGAACCAGATCCCAGTCTGGGTTCAGGAGGCAGACACACTTTCCACATTTTAGAGTAGGCTTAAGAATTTCCTGTTTGTCAAAATTTATAGTTAGGGTTTGTCCAGATGAGCCCTGTGCCATCCCTTAGATATGCTGCCATAGGAATAGACTATCAGGGGATTTCCCATGATGCACTTGGTTCCTCTCTCCTCCTCTCCCTCCCCATCTGTATGCATTCGTATCCCATCAATGCGTGTTACTAACTCAACATCCTCTCTCTCCTGTAGTTTTGTGCTCTCTCGTTTCTCTCCTCTCTCCTCCTGTTGCTTTCTGCAGGTACTTCTGCCTCTGGAGCTGTAGAGTCTGGATCTGTGATTGAAAGCCACCTACTGCCTCCATGTTCCATGTTGCTATTATTATTATTATTATTATTATTATTATTATGAAAGTTGCACAGGAGTCCGGATTGAGATTTGTGTCTGTCAAAAGAAATTTTTTCTCCACTACTGTTGCCAAGTGCTTGCGCATGGGAACAGTTGGATTTCTGTAATAATGTTATAAAGAGCACGGTCTAGACCTACTCTATATATATAGATAGATAAACAGATATAGATATATATATAATTGAACTGAACTGAATGAAACTGAATCTCACTAAGTGAGTTTGCATTTTTTTTTAGATCACAATGAATAAAATACTTAAATGAAACACGACCTGCCAGCCAGTTTAGACAGCGTACTTAAATTTGCTGCTAAACTTACAAGTCGCACTGTTCTTAAAGCAGCGTATTTTCTATGAACCTTTCTTATGATTAAAACATCAATTACACCGAATGGAAAAATCCATGATACAATTATGTGTGTTGTGTTATGTATATAATGATCAGATCTGCAAAGTTGGAAAATGTTCACTGACAACATATTTTATTTTACTTTATTTGTTTTCCTACAATCTGCACTTTTAGCAACTAAAGCATAATTAATGTTTTATGGTTATATACAGTGTAGGCACACACAGCACGTGGTAGGGTTAGGGAGAAAATCAACAATGTCTTGTGTCCACTGTACAAATATTTCATCAAAATCACGATCTTTTCCTGACCTCAACCACAGTTTTTGTTGCCTAAACCTAGTCTGACACTAGACTCTGGATGTGAACCCTGATCTCTCATGTCAAAGCCCTGACTTTTGTATACTCAATATCCATCCAGCCACCTCCCTAGTGCTTCATGAATATAGCTTCTCCTTCACTGAAAAACAGTTTTACCAATGAACATATCTGCAGGCAGCAGCCAAATTTCCTCCAAAAAAATATTTGGTAAAACTTAGTATACAAGTCATTTCTAGGAGACACGGCTGTTTCACTTTAAGGGGTAACGAACGTAAAAGGAAACCACTGGTCTATAAGTGAGATGACTTGACTAATGGACTATAGAAGGAAACCAGAAACAACCTCAGAAACCAGCCGGATGAATGCAAAATAGCCAAAAACAAGAGACATTATGAAACCAGAGTAATTGAACAATGGTTGTGTGACACGTTTTAGTGCATAGCTGAACCTGAGTCTCAGTCCCAGAGCATGTAACAGAATATTAAACAACACTTCATAAGCATGTGTAATCACGCCCCGCACTGCCTCCGTTTGTCGTTAAAATCTGCAGCCAAAACGCCATATAGACAAATGACCCATTGCTTCCACAACAATCTGCTCATGTTCTGTAACAGCAAATGTTTAACTCACACCCGTCACTCTCCTCCTCTCTGTGTATCTTTGACTTGAATCAACAACATCACAAGTGTAGCGAATCCCGTCAGCGGCGTGAATCCTCTTTGTCATGGAGGTGTGAATATTTTGTTTCTGTCTCTCTGTGTTTGTGCATAATTATGAACTGGCAGCGTGTCATTTATAATCGGAGAGGAGAATCATTTACCACTTGTGGAAGCTGGAGCCAAACAGCAGCTTTCTCTATTGACATGTTTGTTTGTTTCTTTTCTTTCTGCCTCTAATCCATGTCCAGCGCAGTCTCATAGCGTTTCATGTTATTAGCACAAACACTGCACCATGAACATTATGAACATTTTTTTTCCTTCAACACAAATTAGATTTTGTGAAAACATAAAGTAAACATCCTGTTTTCTTATGTTCCTCATCATGTAAATACCTACATGTAGCTAACTGCTCCATCTTATCAACCAAACAAATTCTTAGAATTCTCAACTCCACTCCAGCTGCACCAAATGTGGATTCATCCGCTGCTGAAAATAGTCCCCATCAAATGCACTATTTCCCCTATTTGAATAACGCTACCTAACAACTGCAGTATGTTTGTATCCTATTTTATTCTGGCAGAGAAGGCAATCATGATCGTTACATAACCCCTAACTAGTTCTTGTGTTTAAACCAAATCAAACTTTAACCCTAGCTGTGTGAGAGCAGATATATGTTTAATTTATTTTTGCAATGGTAACACATTATGTGATTCTGCAAATGCTGTTTTGGGAAGTAATTACATTTACATACAGCTATCAGACACTGACACATTTACAGAATGTTTGATTAATGTTTCCTAATGTTATAAATAAATAAACAAGTTGATCTCAATGTCTTCATAGATGCCAGATGTGTAGGAACTGGGAGGAAAAGCTCAGGGAGTTTAATTCTGGTTAAAACCATTAAATAATCAAATGGTTAACACAGATCAGGGATGAATTGGTAAAAAAAAACAAAAAAAAAACAGCTGTGTACGTAAGCGTGTGTCTCTGTGTGTGCATGTGTTGTACATGATTGTGTGTGTGTGTATGAGTGTGGACATGAATATAGTGTGTCAATATTCTCATATGTTTTTAAATCCATTCCATCTAAATTTTGATGCACCACTGTTTAACAGAATATATATGTGATACTGTCAAAGTGGAGTACGGTGATTTTCCAACCTTCAAACCCTTCAAAGGAGTTAAAATTTGATAAGGTTCAATGCCATCTTATTATGGAGGAGACCAGAGTCCATAACTATGGGCGATTTATCATGTATTAATAATATCTTCACCTCATTTAGATTAAGACCCTCCCTCTCTTTAAGTTACCTAAAATTATGAATTACTACAATTTTGAAATATACAGTATAAACCTAATGAGCAGCTTTTTGTGTGTCATCAGAGCCAGACACTGAGAGCCTCATATTCAGGTCTGTAGATCTGCTTTCAGATAAAACTCCTCTATCTGTATAATATCTCACAGAGACAGTCTGTACATTCACGACAACAGTTAATTTAATACAAAGCGATTCATCGACTACATTATAATCAGATGAAACTACCATCAGTGTCTCATTCATTTGTTAGGTGCGGGTCTTGTAAAAGTTTCCTAGATGGCCAGCTTGTCCCTCATGACAAAAGTTGAGTTCTAGTGTCACCTAAACATATATGACATGGGACTCACTGCAGATCCAGACACTACAAGCTGAGGTTGGTCGTCAAAATTACTAAGACTGTAACTTTCTAAATGCTGTAGCTAAGCTCAAGGCTTTAAAATGAAGACTTACCACAATTTAAATAGTGGCTGACTGAATTATGTAGCCTACTGGACAAGATCAGTCATGATGTAGCTGAAAAACATTTTTAGACATCCATTTCTTGGCTTCTTGATTTGGCCTGGGCACACTTCAGAAGACCTGGTTGATCAACAGGGTTCATTAATGCTTGTTTCATGAAAAGGACTGAATAGTGTGTTTAGTATTAAAGTGTGGATGCATAATAGATTTTTCAGAATAGATTTTTGTCTACATGGTCAGTCAGATTACTAGCTAGTATGAACTATGTTATATCAGGTGTTCTGTCAAGACATCCACAGGCAAGAAAATGGATCCTCATGCAAAAAGTAAAAAAAAAAAAAAAATCAGATGTAATTTGATAACTTATGCAGCTTCTCTTTTTATGTTACTTTTTTCTTTTTTTTAGATGTGGATATAGCTAAGTATGGATGGATGTCAGGGTGCAGGGTTTTTATGTTTTATTTTCTTTGTGATATGTCTGAAAAGCTTTAAATAAAGTGTTCAAAAAGAAATGTCTCACAGTAGAATAATCATTTGTAAAGTTGATCCAGGGTTGTTGAGAGTTAAAGATAAAGCATCCACCCACCCATCCACTCGACACTTACTCTCATTCTGCTGCACTATGTCTACGTGAAACTGCTGTCTGTTTTCTCCATGTTCCTCTTTTCATGTCATCATTCCAAAGATCCAACTCTTACTTTTCATGCATGCAGCTTATATTTGCATACGTATTTGCATTCTAAGACATTGCGCTCATTTCCTCTAAATTTCCAGGAGACCAGCTGCTTCCCAAGCAGCATCTCTCACACAGTCTTGACTGTGTTCCCATTCAAACTGCAACACTGCAGGACACACACACACACACACACACACACACACACACACACACACACACACACACAGCGGCTTTCATTTCAAAAAGCCTTCCCTGATAAGAAATGTGGGTAACAATGTGATGTCTGCATCAATAGGCCACTTCAGCCCAACATCCAAGAGTCACGTGGGATCAAACCCACATCAAAGCCTGGCCGACGCCACTATGAGAGCCCAGCAACAATGGAACAATAATTAAAGCCACATGGATATCCAACCACCCCCTGTCACACACACACGCACACACATATCTCTTCCTCTTTGTCACAGAAATAGAACCAGCACCGTTTGATGTCTGTCATGACAATACACCAATCCTTCCAAATCTTGACAAGCAGCTACCTGCCATACAATGTGTAAGCAAGTCATTTCCATCCATTTCAATGCGGTAAACACATTTCGACGCTCTCGTCCACTAAGCAGCCAATAATTATTTGGAGCGAGTGAAGCTGTCATAGCCAGAAGTAATGCAACAGCAACACATAATAAAATGCCAAAACACTTCCAATGCACTGTTTAATTAGGCAATATACAAGGATATGCTTTGGCTGTATTGATTCAGCCACTTTTTATCCATTCATGAATAGTCAGGCTCATTTACTTCATTTATTATGTAATTAATATCCAGAAGGAGCTCTTTTTTTCACAGTACTCCTTGATTAATGTTCTTTTTTTCCTGATGCTTCTGTGTGTGGATGGATTCGGTTTGAGGGAAAGAAGAGACATCGAAGCGAAAACTATCGAGTCAAATATGACAAAAAAAAAATACGCTGCACATCCACATGTTAGGAAGAATTGATGACTACTAAAATAATGTCTTATTAAAATGGCTCTGCCTGTGCGTGTCATATAAGGTCTAGTTCGAGATGGAGAAGTTTAACTGACTGCACATGACGTTTTGGATCACTTCAAGGCAGCAGCTGGACATGTTTGAAGGTCATAACAGGTTGTCCCTTGTAGGAAAATGGGTCAGTAAAAAGTTGAGTGCCTGACATTGTCTCCAGGGCTGCTGCACGAGCACGACGCTGGTGACACAGGGCGCTTGCGCGTAATAGCGCGGATACTTGTTGGATGCCCTTATTCCCTTTATGAGTGGGTGTGCTTCAAACATAACTGTGCACGGCTCCTGATGAGGGAGGGGGGGGAGAGAAAGGAAAAAAGGGGTCCTTTGTACCTCTTCAGCATCGACGTCCTCCTCGCTGTCCCCGGGTTCCGGCGCTTTCACGAACCACCACTGGATCTCCAGATACACGGACGCGGTTCCGCTCTGGAAGGCGCACGCCATTTCTATGTTTTGTCCCTCTTTAACCGTCATGTTGGAGGGCAGATCCGTGAAGCGACCTGCGGATGAGAGAGGGGAGGAAGGAAGGAGGGGGTTGATATGATTGTTGGGGAGGGGGGGTGGGGGGGTTGTGTGATGCGCGCACGCAAAAGAACATGCCCGTGAATGCGTCCCGTAAATGGTGCGCTTGTGGCGGCGGGCGGGGACGCGTTCACGGCAGCTGGGTTATTGAAAGCGCTTGATAAAGGTGCGTTCTTGTTTTAATTGAAGGAGACGGAGGGGGCTCCCCCCCTCCTCCTCCTCCCATCACACATCCTGACGCGTCTTCATCTGGAATTTACATAACACACGCTCACACCAGCTACATTATTCACATATTTAAACACGAGCGTTTTCATCTTCTCGTGAGTTTTTGTGTCATTCTGTGGCCGCAATTAAAGACTGAATAAAGTACCAGAATGAGGGCAAACAGAGGAAAGCACAAGCAATAATAAATGAGTTTGGCTTGAGGGAGGCTGAGAAGAGAATCCAGGCTACAGGAGGAGAAAGACTGAGGAGATCCCTGCATACAAACTTTCATAACCTGATCAATTCTGCGTAAGAAAAGCTCGACTTCAGACTATTAATAGCTGCGTGCTGTGCTGTGGGGATGCAGCTGTGAGGAGGACGAGGAGCACGGAGGCAGGTGGAGAGCGGAGCCTCGGTCAGACGGAGCGTGGAGCGGCGCTTTCAGCACCGCGGACAGCTGCTGCATGCGGCTGTCCGCGGTGCTGAAATCCGCGGCTGCTCGCTCACTCTGAAGCCTTTTTTTTTTTTTTTTACAAACAACTTCTATTTGTGTAACAGCTTGTCCGTCCTGTGTGGTATTAAAGAAAATGAGAGGGATTAAACCACTGAAGCATCCGTATGAAACGACTTGATTTCAAACAATCACCAGTTGCATTTTTCCTCATTTTTTTCATCCTGTGCTTGCTTTTCTCTTTCTGCCTTCATCACCGTGCATTTAAACTTAAAGCCTCTCCTGTTTTCCTCCAAACAGCCTCCTCTGCTTTTGCAGAAAGAAGGCTGCGCACTTTTAACACTTTCTCCCCGAGCAGCTTCCACCATGCAGGGCAGCAAACGCGACACGATCACACTCACACGCACTGTTTGTGGAAGGAGGGGGGGAAAAAAAGAAAATCTTACCTTCAAAGGAGAATCCAAATTGCACACAGAATCCGGCTAAGAAAACAAATCCAACAGTATCATGAGAGGTCCACATCATTCCAATATAAGAGGGGTTGATTTTTTCACATCAGCAGACGAAGGGGGGGAAAAAAGACGAATCTGTCCAAAAAAAACCAATCACCTGCACACCAGCAAAATCAAACTGGGCGAGTGTGTTGAAACGGAGCTTGCCGAAGGTGGAACATGCTGCAAAACTACAGCCTGTCGTTGCTGAAGTTCTTTTTATTCCCCCTCTGTGCGTGTCTCTGCAGGAGAGACTGTCGACTGCTCGGCTGCACTCGAGTCTGTGGAATAACCGGGCTGCGGTCTGCGCTACCGGAGAGACGTCAGTCTAGTGGATCACTGTGGCATCCACACACACTCCACACCTCTGCGAATCCGGTCCTCATCCGGCCCCTCGCTGTCACCTTGACCGCTGGATTCAAACATGAGCACAAATAGCTGCGTCTTTATGTGAGATCTCTATTTGGAAATGTCTCTATAATGAGATGATGTGGAGTTTGTGTCTCAAGCTGTACTTTTTTTTTTTTTAATATGACAGATGTTATGAAAGGCCCTCCACCAAAGCTGCTTATTAACAAAACAGTAACAAGTAGAAGAGGAAATCTCCCTCCAAACCTTAATATTGCATATGTTCAGTGTAGGTGTGTCTAGATCTGGAGTATATTCAGTCAGGAGACACAGCCCATCTTAGAGGCTATAAATGACAGCATTAGATGGAAGGGAACGATGAAGAGGGGGTGGGGGTGGGGGGGTGTAGCGACCCAGCAAGTGCAGGGCAAGCACACCATGTCCTGAGTCATTCAGACAGGAGAGATCCTGTTTGAATATTATTAGTCTCCAGGGCAGGCCCGGAACACTTTGCCCTTTTGTTGCAATGGGCACAAATCGTGCCACTCCTAGTATTTGCTCTTAATTGATTCCGAGGCCAATCAGGGATCATCCTTTTGGGACAAGCACTTTTCTCTTCCATCAACACAAGTGTCTGTGGGCAGAGGTATTAAAGTAAATGGTCTAAAGTCAGCTGGATAATCACTGGTCCCTGCTGTCATCCGGTTCAGAGCAGACTCACAACTGAACTTTGAGTATTAAAGTCACGCATTGAAAACAGTTTTAAAGTAGTATTAATGAGCTGATAGTATAAACAAAGCTAAGATTTGACAATGCTATGAACAATTTCAAACTGGACAACATGAATCCTGGGAATTATAGACTGCATATATTGCAAGCATCTTGAATGTATTTTCTTGTTTCTGAGCACCAATCTAACATTTTCCCACTGTACCTCCTTAATTTCTGATATGAGTTCTACTGTTGGAAAAAAAAAAAATTACAAATTAAATATAAATATAGATTTGTGCTAGTTCTTACTGTCAATCATTGATATTGTTTTTGAGGATTTTGGGGGGAGAGAATTTACTGCTTTTATTTTGACAGGCAACAGTAGAGAAGTGACAGGAAATGAGAATGAGCGATGGCATGCAAGACAGATCCCTGAGGCACTGCTTGATCAGCATATGGAAGTCCATTTTGAAACAATACTCACATGCCCATTTGAACATCAAAAGAGTTAATGGTCGTTGGCAAAGAAATTCCATCCTGATGCAAACTGGCACCTCTCAAGAGGTTTTGAGTTAGACAAATCAAGTCGGTAATATCTAATATAGTGGTTTGATTTATCAATAGTTGCAAAATAGCTGATTTTGTTCTTCGCATAATTCAGCAGAGATACTGTATTGTAAGAAACAGAATTGTCTGATTATTTTTTATACAGATTCCTTTCTCTTTAAAAAGTCTGAAGATGAATCATATTGCTGCTGTTCATGTTAATAAAGATTAATTTAGTTACACAGTAATTTGCAAATTCACATTTTTGGAAAGTGTGGATTCACATGTACGTGCTGCTACTGGAGAAACTGAGTGACTGTCAATCAATCAATCAACATGCATGATTAAACACTGACAATGTTTCAGTATTAGAATAACCTATTTCTGATCATCTCTTTGTGTTTTTTTTTTTTTTTGACAATCTAATCCGAACAAAGACGAAAATTTTTTTGGTTCAAAACGTTCCTAGATGGCAAGGCTGAAGCAAAGTTCTGTAATAGTAAGAGTTCATTTGAGTCACACAGTTATGACTGCTCTTTAAATGGCATGGTTGAAAAATTTAACAATGCCTTGTCATCTGCTTAAAATGTTGTTGCTCAACTAAAGGTTAAAACGAGGTGGACTGACAGAATCTCCCCATGGTTTAACAATTGCAGTGTTAATGGGATTAAGAGAATCTGTCGAGCAGCTGGAAGAAAATGGAGGAAACTAGGCTCACAGTTCAGTGTAATATATACAAAGAAGCCGTGGCTGTCTATAACAGAGTAAGAAAGGTTCACTTTTCCAAGATTATTATAGAAAATGCTGGAAACTCTAAAAAAGTATTCTCCACTATTGACCCGCGACTCAACCCTGCCTCCACCTGTCCCCAGTTCTCTGCATCTACAGTTCTACCGTTCTACAATTTCATCTAGCAAATGCTTTTATCCAAAGTGATGCACATCTAAGAGTTGATACAACTTCAAACTCAACTTATCAAACTTCGAATAGCTTGAATTGTTCTTCAGCAACAGAATAACTTTAATTAGATCCACGGTTGCTGCTGATGTAAACACTGGCGACCTCTGCAAACCCTGTGACAATGATGTAACCATGGGAAAATTCACTTGTATTACATTAACTGAGCTTTGGAAGAGTATCACTGGGTGTAATTCCTCCACCTCATGTATTGATCCTGTACCTACAGCCTTTTTAAAGCAGGTGTTCAGCAGTGTTTCCAGTTACTTCCCAAAGATTAGAAACGCATCTCTTCAAACAGGCATCTTCCCAGATGCCTTCTAAACAGCTGTTATAAAACCCTTGCTAAAGAAACCCAACCCAGATGGTAGTGCACTAACTAGCTATAGGCTGATATCCAAATCTCCATTCATCTGTAAGATACTTGAAAAGAAAAATCCTTTCTTAAAAAAATAATATCTTGGAGGAATTTCAATCAGGATTTATAACATACCACAGCACTGAAACTGCTCTTACTAAGATAATCACCAACTTCAGACTAATTTTTGATGAAAATAAAATCTCAGTTCTTGTCATGTGAGACCTAAGTGCAGTGTTTGATAGGACTGACCATGATATCTTAGTTGCAAAAACTTGTACATTAACTACTTTGGATATCTTAATATGTAGGATGTAGTAGGATTTTCAAGCTTGAATTCAACCTCAAACCTTTAGCCAAAAGTGAGTTTTCTTTAAGTAAAAAATGCAGTTTTGATATTAATTTTTTTGTATATTTCAAAACAGTACAAATTTAAACAGTCAAAAACAGCAAAGCAAATGTTGTGTAAAATGAGAGAAAAATAATGCCACAGTATTCATCAGTAAATGGAGTCCTGCTTTAATGGAGATGCTTCATTTGAGAAAAAGTTCAAAAACGTCAGATTGTCACATTCGTACAATGTGAAAATGTTTGAGCAGACTTATTTATGACACCGAAAGGTTGTGCATTGTAATGTTGTTTTGTTAGAAGTAACTGCAGTGTTTCTCATAACGCTGTCCATAATGTTTTTGAAATTGCTTACAGACTAAAATCAATTTAAAAAAATGTGTCAGTCTTTGCATATCTCGGTACATAGTGCAACACTTCAGTGGCTGTAAATCTCCTCTAGCAGAATCACTGACTATTACACAAAATAAAAATATTTTACGATCTTAGAAAGATCTAAGAAAGGCTTGACAGATAAAAATCAGGGAGCCCTGCTGTGAAAACAAAACAGCCTCTTGTAGACTGTCACATGTAAATCTGAAACTGTATCCCAGTTCTCTGATACGGCATGTCATACCCGTTTGATTAAAGGACTGACTCAGTGTTGGGTTATGAGGAAACAAGCCATAACATCAGTGCCACTGTGTTCCAGATAACACATGGTTTCGTTACTGTTCCTGATGTCTGTTTCACCGCTTCAATCCTTCTTTTCATCTGTACACTGTCTTTTTTTTAGCTAAAGAAGAAAAACAACAGCATCAGTTGTTTGCTCGAACGCCTAAATATGATATTTATGTTTAGCTGCCAAGGACCACTAGCAGCTGTGTGAAATATGGCTCTCGTCTGTCTCGAGCAAAGGCAGAAGTAGCATCACATTGTTGTAGAGCCACAGAAGCCAGTGCTAAATTAACCCACAAAAGAGCCCCAAGGCAAAAAGGAGGAGCGGGCCCCTACTGACCCTTCTCTTCTCACACTGAATGCACACAAAATTATTGGATGTAGGTAGTAAATTGAAAATATGAAATAGTACATCTCTTCTTAAAACATAAGTGTTTAAATGTTTTATGATTTTAAAAAAGGTAATGCATTTTATTGAGGTGTGGCGGCACTACAGGAACACTGCTGTGTATTGATTTGTAATTACAGTATTTAAAAAAAAAATAATAATAATAATAAAGTCATTGCTGAAACAGTATTTAATCAAATTACCACAAATGAATTGCCACATACCAAGCTTTTAACTTTTAGGGTGTGAGATGAGCAGGTGCAGTGTCAGCAGTAATGTAGGCGTCGCACCTGACCGCTGAGCCGGAAGGAGGATCTTTCAATATCCAAGCTGATCTGTGATCCGGCCCTCACCTACAGTGATGAGCTTTGGGTAGAGACTGAAAGAATGAGATCATGAATACAAGCCCTCTCAAATGAGTTTCTTTTGTAGGGCGGCTGGGCTCATCCTTAGAGATGAGGAGCACAGACATCCAGAGGGAGCTCGTAGTAGAGCCACTGCTCCTTCATGGATAAAGGAGCCAGTTGAGGTGGTCTGGGGATCTGATCAGGATGCCTCCTGGCCACCTCCCCTCAGAGGTTTTCTGAGCACATCCAACTGGTAGGAGCCCCTGGGGTGGGCCCAGAATACACTGGAGGAATTATATATATTATCTGGGAAGGAGGAGACCTGGACCACCTTGCTTAGCTTGTTGCTACTGTGGCCCAGCCCCAGATCAGTGGAAGAAAATGGATGGATAAAAATGCAATATATCTAAATGTGACTGCTTTTAGGCTACCAGATATTATTTTACTGTCAGTGTGTAGAAGACCTTTTTGACCTTCATGGTGCAAAATATGTACTTTACAGAAACTGAATTAATAAAGCAATTCAAAGACTTACATTTTTGTGTCCTCCAAGAAATAGAGGACTTGGACAGCTGACCTTAGAATTTATAAAAGCTTGTCTACTGTCTTGACTTTTTTTTTAAATTTGCATTTGTACCATTTTTTAATATCTTTGAGAAAGATCATCCATATTTTCAGTTACACAAACTGGCGTGTTGACGTTCAGCCGCTGCCGACATTGATCATTAGGAGAAAAAGACCTTTAAAATAAAGCCATGTCACCTCTGCTGCAGCAGATCTCGGTGCATCTCCACTGTCAAGAAATACCATCTGCCCTGCCAGTACAGTAGCCATTAGGCAGTGAAACCACAGTTTAGCTGGTTCCCTGCCAGCATCCATTTTGTCAGCCTGAGCACACTCCACTAGGCTCGCTGAGTGCAACAGAGTGCATCAAAAAATAATTAAACACTTTTTCCAGGGTGATGATGCAAGCAGTAATTAATTGCCTTTGCATTCAGTAATGTTCATTTATGTGACTGCCACAATAATAACACTTTCCACTAAACTGTCTCATCTCTCGTTATCTTGCTTCCCAAGGTTTCATGGTTATAATATCTGGTTGTGGAGAGTAACTAGCATATCATTAAGAGCCAAAGCCCCCAATATCCTGTGTAGTGTACAGTGGGAAATATATACAGTCATGTGTATTTCATCTGAATTTACCCAAACTGCTTATTTTGTGCTTCACTGCTCTAATCTTTTTTTTTTTTTTTTTTCTTAAGGTGGATGGTTTTCACTTCTTCTTATCATCATCAACCTCCCAGCACAGTGTCACATCCTTACTGAAGCAGCCTGATGTCAGAATGATGCAGCTTTGGTGTCTGAGTAGTGTGAGAGGTGTATGAGACGAGCCTGTAGGTCTTTTTACCTTTGATGCCGGGAGAATGTCATTTATGAAAGAAATAGTTGAGCTGAGTCTGTGTGTAATACAAGATAAAAGAACATGAACTTTTAATGGCACGTTGTACTTTATTGGTCCCTGTGTGGAAATACTTTTTTTTTTTTCCTGACCCATTTTACAGGCAGGTCAGAGGTCAGGGTCAGCTACAAAACGGTTTCACTGAGGCACGAGGGATTTGTGGGACCTGTGGTTGGCTTTAGTCAAGATATGTGCAACCTTAGACTGTAGAAAACCACGTGTAAGTGTCCACAGGATGTCACCTACAGGTCTGTGAAGGGTGGAAGTCTGGGTGGGCAGAACAACCATCAAGACTGACAGTAACAAGCAAAGCACACCTGTCAACCAAACAATGCAGCACAAAGAACACTTTAAAAATCCTTAAGATGTAAATATTTAGAAACAGCTAACAAATAAACAGCTTCTTTTTTTTTCCAATAAAAGACTCAATATACTCAAAGGACCCTATGGCAGTTTTCCCTGCCACTGGTAACACATCATACAAACACTCATTTCACACACCACATGTTAGCCAGGTAGCATGCTACTAATAGTTTGGTGGGTGCACACACTGAGCTACATCTAACATCTTAGTAAGTTTCCTGTGCTGTTGTTTTCCCCATAAAGTTTACAAAAACACACACAAAGAGATTGGTATTGTTTGAGTTAACTTTTCATTATTTAAATGTGGAAGATTATGAGTTTGTTTGTATCTAATTGTTCTTTTCTTACCATAGTGCTTCCTGGTTCTGGGCAGTGACAAAGGACCTGAGCATAGTTTCAGGCTGTCTTTTATAGTGCCTGAGTATAAAGTAGGGAACATGCTCAGTCCATCTCACTGCACCATACTAATTGTTAAGTGTTAAAGTGTTAAAAGGGGCATTATAAGAATGCTTTGACTCATTTAATGTGTGGTAAATGAAGGATTTAAAATGGATCCTGATATGGAAGATGATTTGTGTGTTTGAATTGATTATGTAATCATTTTTAATTAAAGATGGTATGGTCCAGTGGGAGGGGCCTAGCCTTTAAATAGAGGGGATCTACACTGCTCAGGCAGTCAGAGAGGGCTGTGGTGCTGTGTGGGCTTATTGTTTCTGGCCAAACTTTGTAAATAGTTTTTGCATTGTTTTTGTTCCATTATTTGCCCTCATTTTCTGTCTAAAAAAGGGCAATAAAAAAAACCCTCTTTTTTTTTTTTTGCATCAAACAGACTCTGTCTTGCTACCTTTTCTAGCTTTTGGAGGTCAAATCACACCATTTTTCAGTCAGCTTTTCACCAGACTACCCTCATTCTATGTCAGAATGTGACAGACTCAAAAGATTTCATGTCCTAAACCAGTTGGTCACTGTAGTTTTTAACAACAGTCACTCAAACTGGAAGAAATAGTGTATTTGTTGCGGACTATTTTTAGCAGTGGATTAATCCGAGTGAGGGGACAGCAGGACGGTGTATGGAGTAAAGAATAAACCGTACTGTATGTTCTCATGGTAAGGTAGTAATGTGAGTTACTACCTGCGAGTTTGACCCATGGATCATTTGCATTTTGCCCCAAAACAGCCATAAAACCTAGCTAGCAAGCAGTGGCAGACACCGACTTTGTCTGAGTGTGTGTTCATTTCAGGCTGTGATTGAACTCAGCATTCACCCAAGACTCTGGTTCTTTGTGTTTCCTTCCACTCTCTCTTTTTTCCCCTCTGTCCTATGCGTACGTTCACAAAGTAAAATACATTTCCCCTCCAGTCAGTAGTCAACATGGACAGAGAGACTAATTGCAAACACCCGACAGTGGAGGTCAGCACCTCCACAACTCGTTGCTGCAGACAGGCTGAAAAGCGAAAGTGAAAATAAATCCACTTTTTAACCTCAAAGTTTAAAAAAAAAAAAAAAAAATTCTGAACTCTCAAGAATCAGAACATAATCTCTGGGCGTTTATTCCTCCAGAAGCTCCGACTATGCCCCTGGCTTTCTCCCGTAGAACTCCGTAGTTGTGTCCCACTGCTCCACCCTGCGACATGTTTTACGTTACTTTTTGTTAATGTGTTAATTTTTGCTTAAGTTGAAACAACTCATGCGAATGACGCGTCTTTGTGCCATCTGCGTCATTGGCATCCCCCCATGCCATTTTTGTCTATTCACTTCTTTGCATTGACTTTGAATGCATTTGTGTCGCATGAAAAATTCTCTTTGGGTTTGGCAGTGGTACAAAGACTCTTCCACTGTGAAATACACATCCTCAAACCTCCTGAAACACATGCTACAACTACACAGTAATGTGAGGTTCAGCCCTCTGCGGCCACTGAGGACGCCTGTCGTCCTACAGTGGCTAAACAACTAAAACTGTAATTTTACTTACCGAGCAGCCAAAGAACTAATGAAGCTTGTGCTTGGATATGTGGCGGATGAAATGTTTCCTGTCTTTCAGGCAGAACGTTGGGACAATACCAGTCACAAGCAACAAAAGACCCCAGGCAAAAAATCATGTGCAAGCTATAAGGTTAATGTTGCAAAATACTGTGGTAAACTTGTTATACCTCTTTTGTTGGCCTCTTTTATGTCTTGCCATCATTTTGTTTTGATCTACCTGTTTGAGCCCTGTTGTTGGAGATTTTACTTCTTTATGCAAAGTCTGAATTTTGAGGAGAAAAGACACAATTAAAAGTAATAGGAGTGATGTAATGAATTAGTTGGCAGGAAGTAACGAACCCAACACTTACCAGTTCACAACCCCATAATGTGAAGCATGACAAGGTGCGGAGGCACCGACTGTGCCATGGAAATAGAAACGGATGAAATGGCATGGTGCCTCGCTCAGATGTCTGCAACTGTCATCCCTCTGAGGAGGGCTGTGGATAAGGACAAGGTTCTTGTGGAGTGCACCTGGATGGCCTGCGGAGGCTCCACTCCCACTGCACTGTGCTCTTGTGTGACTGAGTGCGCACTGGGCAGAGTCAGTGAGACACTTCTTCTGCCTCATTTTTGTGAGGTTGGGGGAACAACCCCTCGAGGCAAATGACCAAAAGGAGCTTGTTAAAATTATATGTGTAAATGAAGGATTTGGCTGTAATGTTGCTGCACTCCCATCCTCTCAGGATGGTGAGACCAACAACGTGCACAGGTCACTTGCCTTCTAACCCAACATCAGGGCTGGGAGGAGCGCTGTTTTAAGAGATAGCATCTCAAGAGAGATTTGGGCAACTGGTTTGAAAGAGGGACCACCCAGAGAACACAGCACCAGGGGTAAATCCCACTGTAGTTCTCAAGAGCACATGTCAGGTTTCTGTCATCTGACTCCATTTTTAAAAGCACTTCATTGAAGGATGTGCAAAAATCGATCTGTCTCCATAGCCTTCATGGCAGGATGAAAAGGCTGCAGCATACAATTTAATCATTAATCATTTCTGTACCCCTAGGATGTTCACGGCTTTGATGCAGAGCAGACGTCTGTGTGACCACAGCAGGAGGGTCCTGGTTGTTTCCAGCAGCCGGGCTGAGTGCACACCACTGTTATGTTGTCTGTCCTTACTATGACATGTCTGTTCATCAGTAGCGTGTCGGTGATGATGAAGCGAGAGTTTAGTGCACCCAGTCAAATAAATGACTGGGTGGAGAACGGAGAGCTCTTTTGCCAGTTTATGGTGAAACCCACTATTTGCAGATGATGTGACTTTTACTGTGAACAGTGCAGCTTCCTCTTGGGAGTGGGGCCTTTCCTGCATAATGGGTCCAGCATCACCCATACGTTTGGAGAAAGTGCACCAACCTAGAGAAAAGCTGAATGGTATCCTGGTTATACTGGCAGTTTCCTCCTCGCAAGGAGACGTACAGGTACTTTCTGTTTCTGGAAATGACAGGGATGTGGGAATATAGAACTCTCAGGTCAATGGAAATGAATCAATCGACAGGGTGCATGAATTCCAACACATGTGATTGTCAACATGTGAAAATGCCTCTTCATAATGTACCTGCTGAACAGAGAACGACTTACAAAATCAGCCTCACCCCGCCTGTTTCCTTTGGTGTGAGAAAATAGTGGGAATAACATCCCTCATTTTCCTCTGCTGGACGGACACAGGAAATCATTTTCTTCCCCCAAAGCTCCACCAGTTCTGCCATCAGGGCTGTTTTCTCCAAGACGACATGATCATTTCAACTAAACAAGGTTTGGACAAACATTTCGAAATGATGTTTGGGTTTTGGTCAAGTTCAGTCACATCTACTGGGATAGCCTAGCTTGAAGCAGCAGCAATGAATGTGACTTTAGCATTGCTAAAAGAACCATTGACCATAGGAGGACAGTGCTGAAACCATCCAAGGTGGATACTTCATTGTGCCTCTTCCTCCACAATAACTCCAAATAAACCACAGTGGTTGAATTATGTAAATACTTCATTTAACAGTGGTTTGGTTTACATTTTGGGTTTAAGAATTCATGAAGTCAAACACTCGACAATCGCCAATGGTGAAACTCAAATTTAGTTTATAATTGCTGATGACATTGCATAGTGTGTGTGTGTGTAAAAACAATCCACCTGTCATTTTCAAGGTATCAGGGTAAGTTGTAACCTTGGTAACAACAATCGTGTGGCAGGGTAACACACACTCAGTGCTTTATCTTACATTAACTGTGTCAGGTTCAGACATAAAAACAGAATGCCTGTTGGGTTTGGGTCTGGCTCAGTTACTACTCTCTTCAGACTCAAGTCGAGTTCAAACAGAAACATGCGGCCCGAACCACCCTCTAGTTTCCACCACACTGAGAAACAATTAGCTTTGACATCCACGAACATCCATGACATTCATGAATAGCTGGTTTTGCCACTCTGAGCAGTGCTCTGTAAGCAGGTGTGTGCACATCTGTGGAATGCCTGTTGACACAGATGGCAGCCAGCACATTGTGCTTTGTGACACTAGTCTTCATCACAGTCCACGGTATGGCTGTCTCGAAAGGGCTGGTGCTGGAATGCATGATGCAACTTCAAAGCATCTTCAAGCTGAGATATCACCACTAACTTGCCCAGATGGGTGAGAGGTGGGTAATAATGATTTACTCTTGGGAATGTTCATTTTAAGTCAGAATTTCTTGGTTATAAAAATGTAAGGTAGTGACCGGGCTGCGCTTGCTCCACTGTGTTGTGCATGTGCAGCCACCTGAATGCATATACGTGAACCCAGCATGGGCTTGCATCTGCCAAACAAAGTTACCTCGAGAAGCAAGATGGAAGATGGATTTTCTAGAAGGCTTTTCTAGTGGCGGGATGGCAGCAAACTCCTTTTCTGTATCCCCAAGGCGTAGTGGGACACCAGTGGTCTCTGTTTTTTGGGGTCGGAAAAAAAAGGTTACAAAAAGGTTGCAGGCTGTTCTGTCAGCATCGCAGTGCCTCTCAGATCTGCTGCCTTATTGACACAGAACGTCGTCATTCAAGATTGGGTCCGCTAATATTCACTCTGTTTTTAGTTCTGTTTTGGTCCCCACCAACTCCTGAGAAAAGCTTTTTAACGACTAAATGCTCCACCATGTTCACCAATTAGTCTCTTGCTGTGTCATTCTGCGGTTTGGTGTTGAGCAGGTATTATACAATGGGTTTATAAGAGCTTTTTATGTGAAAAAAAAAAAATGGCTGCTGCTGCCTGAGGTGAATGTGAATGAAAACAGGAATTTTGTGAGCTGTAAAACCAAAACATTGCACACAGAGCTGAGTGGAGCTGCAGAATGATACCTGCACATTACACAGGTACATGTGGTCTTTTGATCTATTGTTAATATGGATTAGCGCACCTTTAATTATGGTAAAAAAAAAAACCCAGCTAGTTAAGCAATATTGTTTTTTGAAAACCAACCCAGGAGTTACAATGTTCAATTTGGGACACTAGTGGCAAAATTCCAATAATAAAATATAATCATAAAAAAAGCATGCTATAATGGAAAAAACAAACGAACTACAAATTCATGGTTGAAACGGAAACTGGTGCAAATTGTCAGTGAATATAAAAAGAAGTGGAACCCAAACTATAATGCTCAGTTTTGATTAAAATTCTACCACCTTGCCACCTTTACTACAATCATGGAGAGAATGCTGGATTAGCTAACCTATATTTAACTGAGCAACCCCACACCTGTCATTCCTTACAAAAAGGGCACTGACTCACAGCTTTTACACTGAGACGGATTAAAAGTTCAGTGATGTAGTGCCAGAAACACTTTTGTCTAACTTTAAATAAGAAAAGCTGGAACATATGTGTCTTTTCTGTCAACTGCATCCCTCTCAGCATGTTTGCATGGCTTTGCATAACTACTCAGATCACTTAAGCAATCAGTACGGTAGCAAAGTGGGATGGCCTTAACAACAAGAGGTTTTTATTGCATGTAGAGTGTGTCTGCATGTAGAATATGGCTGAGCTGCAGTCACTGATAAATGATCATGTGGGTCATCATCATTATCCAGGGAGGCATGTGTGCTCTGAGCAATGTGTTTAGGTATAAAAGGACCCCAGATCATTGCATGAAAAATTCATGGGCCTCCTTAGACGTGTTTTGTAATCCTAAAATATCATGTCTCTGTGTAATATTTTGGTCTTGAAGTTGCACAGAACAGTTTAAATGCTTCATCTCTACGCATAACTCCATTTCTCTTGCTTCTCAAAGTTTTACAGAATGATGATGACCTAAAATGGATTAATTCCAGGTTGTTATATGAGTCTTTTTGTAGTTTCATTCCTGTTGGTAATAACTTTGAGTTCACAACAGTAATTGCTAAGATCTATGGACATGGCTAGAAACCAGTCAGACTGGCCAAGAAATAAAGATTAACAGTAAAATTATTACCCAAACTGTCCATTATAAATATCCATAACTGTTCACAACCAGCTTCCTCTTACAGCTTTGACCAACAGTTCCATATGCACACACACTTTTCCTATACAATGATGGAATTATTATCACAATTTCAGGTACGAATCTCCTTCAAGAAGTGGCTGACATAATCTGGCTAAACTGCTATTTACTCTTGTTTACATCCTGTTTTTTTATTTATTTATTTTCCAACCAACCAATAAAAATGGGAGACTCTGTGTTGCTCCGTCTTCTCCGTCTGTGTTAAGGGTATTGATGAAAAGTAAATTGGCAAGTTATGGTGCATATCACACTGACCTGGTGAACAGAATATAAATTGTACATCAACTCTTATTTGTGTTTATGTATTGGTACATTATGTATCATTTGTATTATATTTTTATAGTTGATTTTGGGGTTTTAGTAAGAGTTTTAGAAGAGTTTCAAAAAAGGAAAAAATGGCTACTCAACCCAAACAATGGAAATTAAATCGATGTTGATGGAACACAAGGGTTAAGTTAAAGGGTTTTTCTCAGACTATCTGTATGTGACTCATACAAGACCATTAATGATTTTCATTTGTATCTAAAAGAGAATTCTAAAAAATCTTGAACCACATGTATGTATATCTATTGATGTGAGTGTTTTTTACATTAGGCCCAATGTTGTTCTGTTCCTCTATAATATAATTTCTCCTCTACATACACAATACTTATTTCATGTCTGTGCATCCTTTCTTTTTTATTGTGGAGTTTTCCTCTTTCAGATCAAAGCCCTAAGTATGAAATTGACTTGACTTGAGACAAATCTCAGGACACATAAGGGCACAGTGTTTTCCGTCATAGGGCTGAACATTAATGACCCATGAGGCCTGTTTGATTGAATGCAGGGTTGTACATGGTAATCGCTCTCAACTCCTTCACACAGCTGACCTTTGACAAATGAGATATTTGTGTGGAATTGGTGTGTTGTGAAAAGCCTTTTCCTCTAGTCCTTGATCTTATCAACAATTATTGAGGCAAACACTATCAGTGATGAGGGAAACCTGTAAGCCTCTCTCTGGCTATAATGCAAAGCCAGTCACACATCAATGAAAACATCTCATCAAACATTTATGCTATCAGCTCCGCGGCAAATCCATTTGAATGTGCTGAACCCCAGGTATAATTACAACCCATGATGATAAATAATCTCTTCAGCAAAGTTAGTGGGACGCATTCAGGCATTATGTTTCTCCCAGCCAATGCATGTGATGGGGTAATTAATAGCAGCATGAAAATCATGACACAATTTCTTAGTTAATGCTAATTACTGGCCTCACAATAGTAGATTTCAGCAGGCCCACTATATTTTTGACAGTTGATGGTGTAAACCCAAGGCCTCAGCTCTCTGTGTGTTTAATGAAATAACATGGAGCAATATGTAGCAGAGGATGAGACGATATATTTCTGAGCCTACAGAGGTTGGGCTCTTTGGAGAGTCAGGGAGATATATATTAGTAGTAGACTTAATGGTACCACTTTCTAATGAGGTGCCTGTTATAAAGGGCTTAGTGTATAAGATGGAAATAATAACTTTCTTAATGATAAATAAAACATTTAACAATGTTTTATAGTTCAGTTATAATCCATTCATGCAAACGACAGACATAACTTAACTTTCTAACAAGCTGATAACCCAAATATTATTGTGGCTATCATTTTAAAAGTGATTGCAATAGTAACAACATGTCGTGTGTCCATGAGCATCTTAGATCATGTCTTCCTTGTTTTCATTATTTTCAATACTGTTTATTTTCTGTCATTGTTTGTTACAGATCCCTGCTTCTTGCCTGTGCTGTTTCCTGCCTTTGTGATTGTCCGTCCTGTCCTAATTTGCTTCACCTGTGTCTCATTGTCTCTCCTCTCCCAGAGTATTTAGTCTCTGTGTTTCCTTAATTTGTGGAAGCCCTGAACTGTCTCCTGAGTTTTGCTATTGAGTCCGACCTGGCCACTATGCACTCAGTCGACTCTGTCACCCTACAAGCTGCCATCCGCTCCCAAGGAAGGCAACTGAAACAGCACAAGGAGCTCCTCACCTCTGTTTGCCCCAGAGAAAGGGAGTGGAATGAGCATCAAGAGGGCTTCAAGTCCTCTATCAGCAGTCAGGTGGACCTCCTCAATAGCCAAATGCAACAGTTGTTTGTCTCAGTTGGACTCTGCTCCTGTCCAGAGTCCTGCCTGGTAGTAAGCATCTCCAAAAGCTCCTGCCACTGCTCGCTCTTCATCTCTAGGTATTCACCTTCCCACGGTTTTTGGCTAATGCCAACAACAGCACCTTGTACAAGACCTTTAATAATATGAATCTGGGTCCAGATGCAACCAGAGCCATTATGGAACTTCGCCAGGGCAACCGGCAGGTAACAGATTATGCTATTGAATTCTGCACATTGGCAGCTGACAGTGGCTGGAACAACCCTTTTCTGCTGGACGCTATCTATCATGGACTCGCTGACCCAATAAAAGATCAACTGGTGTCCCTGCTGTCCTTGCCAAAACCACTGGAAGCAAATGGACTAGATGGCAGACTGTTGGCTAGAGTCATGCATTGTACTCTCCCTGTAAAGTTAAATGTTAACTTGTCCTTTCCTGGTAAATTAAAAAAAAAAAAAAAAAAAATCAAGCTTATTCCCAACATCACTACTTCATTAGATTTGTGCATAGCGCAGGCACCTCAGTTTACATCTGCTCAGCTCCCCTGTGAGTTCAGTCAGAGAACTCTGAGTTTCTGGACCTCTCCAAAGTTCCTGCTGCTACAATCTCAGGTAGGTGTTCAGTAAGTGCCGTGCCACTTCTTTGCCTCCCCACAGTGAATGATTGTGCCCCTGTCCCAGAGGACACCTGCGTTCCCCTCTCCTGAGAGGGACGCCATGGATAAATAAATCAGCTGAGAAATGCGAGTTTCAGTGGTCTCACCAGGCTAACCAAGTCTTTCAGAGGTTGAGAGTCTGCTTCACATTGGCACCCATCCTCGCCCCCTCTGCATCCTCACCTCACCTGTTTGTGGTGGAGGTGGATGCCTCTGATGTAAGAGCAGTTCTCTCGCAGTGCTCCCAGCTGGAGAACAAACTGCATCCCTGTACCTTCCTGTACTGGAAACTTTGCCCAGCTGAGAGGTATTATGATTTTGGTAACACAGAGCTGCTCTGCCTTTTTGCCATGCTGTAACTTTGTCTGTAACAGTCCAGATTAAAGCAAAGTATGTGCATTTGCATTTTAATACCAAAGAATTTAAAAACTTTTTGTTTATGTCAAATATAATTCTATCATTATTATATTAAATGGCATTAACAGTTCCTGACAGGCTGGAATTTGTGTGTTTAAAAAAAGGGCTTCAGAACATTCAGAACATTGCTGTCTGCTCTTATCATATATAAAATGTACAGAGCCATATTTATTTTCCACTAAGCCAAAAATATAAATTCAATAAAGAGCTTAGTCCTTTTTTAATGCATGGGCTTTACTGATCATCAAAATCAAAATTGTTCTTGAGTTCTTGAATTTAGGATGGCTTCATAAGTTCTCAAGTACATTTGATTCTTCTCATGTAGAGCCATGTGAGACATAAATAGCTTTTTTTTGTATATGGGTGTCAAATTATAATATAAGGTAAAGTGTCTTGGAAAGTGTTGGCCTACCTCAAGGCTCTTCAAGTCTGTGAACTCCAAAATTGTTCATAAGTTCAGCTGAGTTGAGATCTCGTGACTGTGAAATCCATGGTACATATTTCATGTCATTTCCATACTCATCACAACCATTCAGTGCTCTGTATGGAAGCATCAGCATCAGTTATATTTCTTCACTTTTGTTATAATATTTAGTATGTGACTGAGTCAAAAAGCAGATGTGTTAATGCCCCAGTAAAGAGTTAACCAAGTTCTTCCATGGTAACCTTGCTGTAATGTTTGCTTCCACCAGGCCAGCAGTCTAACGGGATAGAGAACCAAATTCTTGTGATAGACAAACACAGGGCTGGACCTGTGTGAGTCCAGAGGTTGACAGGCAGTCCTCCTGCATCATTAACCCATTTTGTTGTGAGGACCCGCTGCCATTGTGAGGTTGTGTTTTTGGCACGCTGTGTTATCAGTAGTGATGGGGAGACTGATTGCAGCTACACAAGGGGGAGGAAATTTCCACAGCCCATCTATCACAGCTTCAGATAAACAGATACAAGACTGTTGGCTGTGCAGGCTGAGCACACTGCCTCCCCTGCTGACCGTTAAAGCTGAGGATTCAGTGGATCAGGCTAAAAGTTAAAGATGCACTGCAGGCAAGATTCTCTTTAATGTAAATGAGGCCTGCACAAAGGACACTACCCATCATTACTAATCCAGATGTCATTCGCAGTGTTTTCTCACATTAAATTCTGGTCTGAGAATCGTCATTGGTGGAAACTCTTCTCCCTTCTCCTTAAGAACCACATCATCGATAATGAACTTTATTTATCATAGCACGACATGCCTACATACCCAATTATACACTCTCTGTATCATATGGGAAGTCCTAATCCTTGCAGTGAGGTGGGATGTAAAGGTGTGGAGGTCGGGGTGGTGGACTGTAAAAGTAGAATTTATGTCCCATCACAAGCGTACAATTAACATTTACCCTTTAATTAAAGGGGGACTCAGAAACACAGCAAGTAACCCTAATGTTGTCATCATCTTGGGCTTAAGAGTCAATTTTTGTAAACAGCGAGCCTGTAGTACAAAGTGGAGGTGTTGGGTTTGAAAGAAGTGGGGGCAGGTAAGGTCTAATGAAAGATGCAGTTGAGTTTTATTAGGGGAAATGTAGGAACCTCACTCACACAGGCCTAAGAAACAAAAGTCTATATTTCTCGGTTTCAAGCTCTGCAGCCTTGATTTTGAAAGAAATCAGTCTCCTGTGACTCAGCCAGCTTGTTCAATACAAAACATCTGGACGACCGTTTTAAACACAAACCTGATTTCTCTCGAACATTAACCAAGTGGGTTTTTTTGCCATACGATAATTTGCCAAGACCACGATATTTCCCTAACTAAGGACAGATATTAATTATTTGTTGATATTTTCCTACTTATCTGAAGAACCTTTGGATAACATATGCAGACACTTGGTTGGTCAAAAAAATAAGATCCCAGAGGCTTTTATTAAACCTATAACTCAAACAATCCCAGAGTTAAAGCGATGCCATATGTTAAAATCTAAAATAAATTTGATTAAAGTTATTAATTCAATACTAAATAATTGAGAATGAGTTACTAATTTAGTAATAGAATTTAATTGTATTTTATATTTAATTTCTATTAATGTTTCCATTAATATTAATATGAATTTTATTTTAAATGCAATGATTTAAAATATGTTAAAATACAGGCCACTCTACAGTCACGTTTTGGATAAGGACATTTAGGACTATTATGCTAGGTTTGAAATATGAAATATTATTTCTGAAATGTTGCAACAGTTGTTGATATTGTTTCCCTTCAGTGCAAGATAAATTTGAAAATGGACATGTAGACTAAAGCTCATGTATCAAGTGGAGCCTCTTTTTATTTTGCTTCTTTAAAAATCTCTTCTTCTTTACATCTTGTACCATTAAACGCTCAGCCACTGCTGTCCTGGCTGCCGCACTCCACCAACACCCAAACACATCCAGCAGGACAGTCGAAATCTGATCTGAGTGAATGTAGCTCATGAGACACACTTCTACAAATCTGATTTAGATTGAATATGAAAATGATTGCTTTAAATATGATTATACATCTTTTCCAGTCTCGATAAAAGCATGATTTGTAAGCAAATATATATAAATGTATTTCGACTATACAGCCACTGGCACCGTTCCACTGATATTATTTCAAGGTCTAATTAATATTATGCAAAATAAACTCAAAGCAAAATTCAATCTAGCTGTCATCATGTGTAGTAAAGGGGACTCACACAATGAAACAATTACTATGTAAAAAATTGGTGTAATGGACAAGTGAAGGCTCGGTTCAGTTTCTATTTCAGTCAGAAAAATCAGCAATTGCTGAAATAATGTTTCCTGTGGTGAATGAGCTCTGTTTATTTTACGCCAGGTTATAAGCACTTTCACAGCAAACCTGTTTGGTGCAGCTCAGAAAACAGATAAGCTGTCAATCCAATTCTGATGTGGTGCAATCCTGACCACCTGAACAGGATCTTATGATGAATCGAGAACTGTCAACTGTCTTATTAGCAATTTGTACTAGTAAGCTATTAATGCAAGGTAATTTGTTAATTACCTTTTGTTACCCAATCAGTCAGAGAGTAAAAAAGTTGTAAAGACAAGTGTGCTTGTGTCCCACGACATGTGTTTCAGCAGCATTTCAGCATTAGGTCGTTTCCCAAAATCCTCATCTGATTACTTTCAAGTAACAGCACCCCCTGGTGGCTGTAGCGACCATGACAAAGCAAAAGAAGAAGTTAGTTGATGCCGTTACAGCAAAAACACGGGAGACTGCTGCGTGTTTCCTGCTTTGAACTGACAGTATCAGCTTGACACGATCGTTCTCTAACCTCAACTGAAAGGTTATCATAGTAACCATGATGACGAAATTCACCTTTCTTTCATAAAGGACTTATTTTAAACCAAGCCATGATTTTTCCCGAAATCTAACCAAGATGTTTTTGTGGCTAAACCTAAGCAAACCTTTACTCACATCATAAAGCAGCTATTTCTAACTATATGTATAGAGGGCATGGGCAAATGACATATCTCATTAAATTTCTGCTCGACGTAATGTGATATTGTCACATGGGTCCATGTAGCCATCAACTGTCCAATTAATGAGCTGCCTTTCAGTCCATATGACTTCCTGTTTACTCCTCTTTGTTCATTTGTAAAAGCTGAACACTCCATGGACCAGAGCTCAAAGACAACCGTGTCTGTTTCCTTTGGTCTGGAACAAATGAACCAAACTACGCGTGTGGAAATGACCTTTGAACTTTGCGCTAGTTAACTGGCATACTGTTTGGAAAGAAATGGAAAACCATGATCAGTGTCAAACACCACAGCACACTGTGGATAATAGCACTACATGTGATTAGTAGTTCTTTGTTTTTGCCTTTTATTTTTAGCAGGTTGTCTGAATTTAATGTCTCATCTTTTTGTTTGCTTTTTTTGTGAAGCATCTGCTCTTGAAAGTTGCTTTATAAGTGATTTATTATTATTACTATTATGTGAGTTAAATCCTTTGTAGTAAATATGCTACTGAGTGCAAAAAAAATGCAAGTATGGTTCTCTTAAAGTTAGCAGTATAATGTGATGTTACATTTAAAATAAACCTGTCATTTAAAAAAAAAAAGAAAGTGAAACCAAGAAGCAGCATTCTCTCTCCTTGAGACTTATCAGCAGACACCTACACACACTGACACAGACCAACATGTTCTCAGCCACTGTATCTGGAACTGATTGTTACAGTGGCCGTGGTAATTATGCCCTGCAAGATTGCAGATTGGGACCTTGCTTTCTGATTGAATGCTGGCAAAACTAGAGGGAGGACAACCTGGTAAGATGGCACAATAATAAGCACACAGAGCATAGCAGTGACTTTAAAACAACTGGCCCTGGAACTTCAACATCCAAGGCTGATGAACACGCGTGTGTGTGTGTGTGTGTGTGTGTGTGTGCGTGTGCGCTCTGTGTGGGCATGAAGGGATGATTCGTGACACCAGCCAGTGACTCACCTTAAAACAGCGGAGGACAATGACAGAATAGAGAAAATAACAACCTGCCCAGCTGTAAGTTACATAAGATATTCAAGTCCGGTGTCTGTTAATTTCTTCATGCTGCAATTACTGTAAGTGACTTTCTTGTCTGAATCATTTGCGGCCTCTCTGTCCTTTCTGCCATGCTCCCTGAAAGTGCTTTGTTTCATTAATGCTGAATCGTTGCCTCCGGAACACTGAGGATTATTTTAAGAATTTTTTGCGCATGTAAAAAAGTCAAACTGAACCATGAAAAGGTTAACTGCGCCACTTAGCATTCTGGAAGGATCCCGCCTCAACCTGCAAGTCAATCTGTCATTAAATCACCAGCAGCACCATCTCTGCTACACACGATGTGAGGACATCAATAAGCCATCTCCAGCAGCATCGGGTGAGGCTGCTGAATTGATCATTGTTATCCTGATGGCCATGTGCCATTGGCGCTAAAAGGCTGGATCTATGAATGGAAGTCGTTTTCAGATAAGGTAGGCCCGAGGTGTCTGTTCCTCATACTGCGGCAGACAAATGTGGCATTATATACTTAAGTTTGGTGTAAATCCTGCCTGATTTGACTTAAACCTTCCTAAAATAATCACCCACCAGTTAATCTTTCAGCCTCTAACGAGGATGATCCTAGGTCTGAACCTCCGGCTGCGATAATAATGTCCTGTGCTGCTTCTTCTAATGATTTATGGTACCAAACACTATTCTGAACAAAACTTCAATGTTGATATGATGAATATGCAATAAGTTGATAACTGTTACATAGATGTAAACAGATTATTTTAAAAAAAAAAGTACAGACTGGAAATGAGACAACAATTACACCAAAACAGCTCAGGCATTACCAGCAACAAGAAAAATAAAGGCAGTGTCTTTTAATTACTATCAGTGTTGCGATATTGATTGTATTATTACATGGTCGGTTAATAATAAGTGTACCGGAACTGCCACGAAGATGAAAACTGAAAATCTAATGTAATCTAAGGAACACACACAGAGCCATAGCTATGAAGCAGGAAGTTGAGGTCTTTGGTATTTTCTGGGGGTTTTGGCAAAGGTAGCTTGAAATGGACATTTTTACAAGTGATTGGCATTTTTCAAATATGAATTAAAATAGGTATATAAGAAATTTACGCTCATATGAGTCACATGCAGTCATATGTGATTGGCTGGCTTCTTCACATGAAGAAATGTCACATGAAGGTAAAGACATGTTCCCTCTTCACATAAATTAATCACTTTCACAAGAGAAGAAATGAAATATTAATTATATGTGGCCTATATAGCCCCACTTCGGATTCTGGAGACGTGATTATGATATTTTTTAACTGATATGATGTTTCTCCTTAAGCCGAGTACAACTAGGTAGGAGTAGGAGTATTCATCCATCCATCCATCCATTATCTGTACATCTGTACGATGTACGCCGCTTAATCCTCTGCAGGGTCGCGGGGGGGCTGGAGCCTATCCCAGCTGACTTAGGGCGAAGGCAGGGGACACCCTGGACAGGTCGCCAGTCCATCGCAGGGCCAAGGAGTATTCATCTGGGTAAAAAAAAAAAAAAGGAAAAAAACGAGAGATTTCGAGAATAAATTTACACAAATAAAGTTGTAAACTTATATGAATAAAGTTGTAAGTTAAGAAGAATGAAGTCGTAAATTTACAAGAACAAAAGTCATAATTTTTGGGGGAATAAAGTCGTAGTTTCAGTCTTTGCTTAACCTGTATGTTCGCAAATTCGCAAATATTTCAGGTTTCACAAATGGAACTTTCAAATGTCAGAACAGATGGATGTCCCTGGACTGACTGAAGGAGCGCTCAGTTCGAGCTAAAAGTCAACTCTCATGTAAGATGTTTGGTGACCGAAATATATCAACTGGCTGCACTCTGTCAGTTGTACAATGACCATTACAGTCAATTCTTGTCATCTTGCCTCTAAGGCTGGGGAGACAGCGCTCTCTATATCTATATCATGACCAGATGTTAACTTCCTGACATAATATGCTACAAAGAAGATACTGGGGCGTTAAATACTAAAATAATAAAATACAAATTCAATAACAGGTTGAATACTATTTTCCAGAATAGGGAATGCTTATAAGGTCAAGCAGGTATATCTTCCACTTCTGTGGGCATTGGTTTTCCTGTAAAGGGTATATGGTAGAACTGTTAACAAGGCAATCTCGTTTTCATGCTCATTTAAGCTGTTTTAACACAATGATGTCCAGCAAGAGAAAAAAAAGTTTGGTGTTCCAAGAATATGAAGAGGAACGGAAAAAGGACAAGGCGACCATGCATGAGAGCAGAGGTGGATTCTCATAAATAAATAAATAAATAAATAAATCTCTACCTCAGTTTATAGGATGGTAATTAATTACAGCTAGTTCTCTTTTTCCATCTCCCCCCCCCACAAGACATAGCATGCTGAGTGGAGGCAGGCAGGCGTTGAATGGCTGAACAGATGAAGCCGATGGCGAAATGGAGCTGAGCTGAAGAGCTGAGAGCAGGCAGGCGAGGTGCAGTTATGATCCTGAAGCACAGGAGACACACGGCTAGTTAATCCAACAAAACAAGGCAACAAATCACGAGAGACAATTAAGTGTCCGTAGCATCTGTGCCGCACTGGTAGACTGAACGATCTGGCGATGAGTGACTGGAGAAGCATGGTTTCAATACTGCAGGTAAATGGCTTGATGAGGAGAAGGTGTGCTGGCCGATACAATCTGGGAGGTGAGAGCAAAACACAAGGGAAAATGAGGGAGAGGAAAACAGAAAGAGGTTGGACAAGGACCATGACACATTTCAATATTTATAATATTTCAATATGATATCAATTCTTACCCATGGACAGCACATACTGACAGAGACAAAGAAGAAAAAGGTACAAAAAATTGCAGTCAGGTCTCCATATTGGGATGTACCCACTGTACATGAAAAACTCTTTTAGTGATTAATACTGTATGCTGAGGGAAACGTGCTCTAAAATGCAAACTTAACAAGGAGTTTTCTTACCTTCTCATTATGTTGCAGGGATTGTATTGTATGAAAGCATTCATTTGTGTGTGTGTGTGTGTGTGTGTGTGTGTGTGTGTGTGTGTGAAGGCGTATCATCATCCTTCCAAAAACACATAATATAAACAGCTATCTGGGTAACAGGTAATGTACACTGAGAAAATTACAATAATCATATGTACAGTCAAGCTAAAAAAGTATTCAAAAGCCAAAACCCTCTATGGTGGCCATTTAAACTGTGCAACACCTGGTTTTCATTCATCACCCCTTGCTTAGTTTTTGAAGGCTAATATATATTTCTATAAATGTTTGAACTAAAAGAAGATTCAGACAGATAACAGGATGATCTTTAGTGTGCCTAGTTTCTTTTTTTTGCAACATTAGATCGATGCCCCAGTACTGAACCAGATCCACAAACATAGCCACAGAATGCAGGAGCAGATTACAGCGTGATTTTCAAGCACCTGATAACTAGCAAATGGAAATGCACTGCAGCACACACACACACACACACACACACACACACACACACACACACACACACACACACACGTGTGCCCTGAATGTGAACTGCCCCTTGGGACAGACCAGCTAACTGTGAGTGTGTGAGTAAATGTTTACCATCTATAAAATATGACATTCCAAAAAGATTCTGAATAACTATTATGTAATTCTCATTACTGTTTACTTCAATACATCAGGATGGCAAATGTGCAGTCAACATCTGTAAGTTTGTTCTCTTTTTTTTGTCAGTTTTAATAAATATTATTGAGAAAGCTTAAGCTCTTGTTTCCAATTCCTTGGTTTCCAATTCCTGCCTCTATGACACTGACCCAAACCTGAAGGGCCAGCCTACTGTCCTCTGACAGACCACGCTGACTCAGTCACAATGTGCTTTGAGTGGAGTAGAAGCCCCAAGTTAGACCGGCTGAATTTGGCAGGTGGGCATCTCTGCTCAGGCAATGCTAACCACTCAGAGGTTGCCAGATAGTGGTGCTATAACAAGATGTAAAAAATTAAAAGGCCATAACAAAAAGGTGCCTTTGACACAAGACTTCGCACATGTGCACTTTGCCACTGGGATGATACATGTCAGCCAATAGCTGTTTAGCTGTTTAATCATCATCATGTGTACATCCTGTTGCAGATGCATTCAGGATAGTTGTGAGAGGTTGTTGGTAGAGTTACCCTCCTGGTAGAAATGACTCCCGAGATGTCCCTGAGCCGTCTCTGGCTGTTGGTCGTCAGGGTCTTGGCGTCTCTTTGGTGAATGTCTCTCTTCTGACAGGGGCCTTCTAGCCTTCTAAGTTGCTTCTTTAGTTTACGTATTTCTCTTCCTCAATTTTGCCGCATTCTTTTTCTTACCCCTTTGGGGGTGGAGGTCTGCACTGAAGTTCTTTTTTTTTCATGTTCGTTTTGGTCATAGATGGTTGGCAAACAGCTTCTGGGTGCATTGCTGTCACCATCTGAGTGTGGAGTGTGAAGGGAAGGGCAATCCAATCTGAACAATTCCAGGCCAGGGTTGGACATCCCTGTCTTCAATCCAACAACGCCCCATTCTGGGTTCCGTGGTGAGAACCCTCTTGCTTCTGGGTCAACAGTCGTGGATATGGATGGAAGTTTTCATGAGGAGTTATCCTCAGTCGCCATCCACAGAAAGTGACTCAGCAGCCTCAGCATTAGCCACTGAACTACAGACACAGGAGTGAAAGAAAAAGTGAGGAAATGAATAAAGGAGAGAACAGGAAATGAGATGTGAAAAGAGAGACAAGAGATGAAAATGTGTTGAGAAGAAAGGAATGAAGAGGGGGAGAGAGGATCAAAGGGGAGAGAGGAAGCAAGAGCAGAAGTAAGAGAATAAGATATCCATTTAATATCTTTGCATCTTATGTAAATTTCTTAAGTGTGGAGCTGAGAGAATGAGAAAAGTTAGGAGGAACAGAGGAGAAGAGAAGAACAGAGTGATCAGGAGCAGATCCAATAAAGTACCATAAACATTTTTTTCAGTCATGGCACCTTTAAAAATGTGCCAAATCCCAAGTCTCGCAGTCTAACATATATTCAAATAATAAACACTCGACATCCCTCGGATGCCAAACACACACACACACACACACACACAGGAGTCCAGATTATTATGACATGGATTTAAATGCAGCAGATTTGTCAGCTAAACATTCATTGTGTGGACTTAGACACAGCCAGGCACAGGCACACTATGATAAAAATAGGTTTCGAGATTAGTGATGCCGGTTATACCAAAATCCTACCCTACCTATGTTATGTAGCTTTAAAAAAAGTTTGCCTCTTTTTAGGTGACAGGAGTGAAAAGTTAGTCATCCTCAGCATTTGTTGTGTTATGGTTCCAAATGATGAAGACGGCTCGATACAAAATAGGTTGTAGGCTCTACAGATATACTATCATGTTTCTCTGAAGTGATGTACAGATTTAATCTCAGATGGCTTGAAAAATAGTGCATACAGCTGCCATAAATGGGGTAAAAAAATCTCTCCCTTGGATTTGAGAGCTGGGTTTCCCTACAAGTGATTGCAGAGCAACATCAGGTAAGAATCCACCAACTCCTGCTAACTGCTGTCTCAATCCTGGGCCTGTTCATTTAGTAGAGGTTAAGCTGACAGTTAAAATTTGAATAGTGCCAACAATGTATGAAAGAATATAAGGTTTGTTGAACACTAAAACTGCATTGATGGCTTGTATACAGAAGCAGCTAAAGGAGTATAAAAAGTTGGAAGTTAGTTATTCTGTAAAAATAAAGCATTCACACTGTGCAAATATAGTTTCATTGTGAATCAATGACATGAAGTACAGCCATAGGTGGAAAGCAGCGGCCCTGCATCTCCAGGTGAAGCAGACATCAACAGAAAACATCTTGTCTAAGTGACAATCTGCTGCCTAATTAAAGTTGATGTCAAATAAAATAATTCCCATTTAGACGAGTAAATTTCCCTGAAGTTAGTGTTTTGTCAGTTTTGTTTAGAAATCAACTCACATACTTAGTCTGCCTAGTCTGAGTTTAATCACTGTTTAATATCACCTGTTTATTTTCTTCATCATCCTTATTAATCTTCCATTTTTCACTTATGTCATTTATCAACAAGAAGTTGTCTGTGTGGTTTCTTTGAAGCAGAAAGCAAAGGGTCAGTGTATCAAAAATAATTCCGTTCCTTCTCATGAGGCTAATCAATTTAATGATTAATTTAGTTAATTTATTTCTCCTTGTTTAACGGTCGGCTCCAGCTAATGAGTGCCAGAATTTGATTCTACAAGTAGTCATAACTCTGCATGCTGGATATCTGTGTTTGTGCATTTGTTTTACTGGTACAACAGATGCTGCTCTTTCAGCTTGTGTAACGAGAATATTAACGTTTATCAGCTGTGACATTAGTAATGTGTATGATTAATATCTATTGAACTAATGTCTCCCCTCCCCCTCTCCTTTTGCATGACTGCATGAGGAGCTGAGTTATACTTGCATTTATTATTTTGTATTCATTATTTTATCGACATTATATACGGTATGAGGCGAATTAGCTAAAGCCTTTTCGTGCTTTTTTTTTTTTTTTTTTTTTACCGCTTCAGGTGCACGACCCACCGCAGCTCCGAAACAGAAAGCAAACTGAGAAATGCTTTCAAATTGCTGCTGAGGAACATTGATGGATTGCAAATCGCTTCACATCCTTGACCCTGTTTGTCCTTGATCCGTTGCAGACCGCCTGACAAAGAGCTGTTGAATACCCCTGTTGTAACAATGAGAACAACCAAAGTCACCCTCCTTTTCAATTCTACCATCTTAATTTGTCTGCTTCCTGTTTAATGCAGTGCAACACTGGACACCTTGAAATGGATTTTCTCTATAAAAGGAGCAGTATAAATGCATTTTATCCTCTCTTGACAAATGAATGGTGTTTTCTAACGGTCATGGCTTTATATGAAAAGTAGCATGTAAGTATGAGGAGAATTAGGGGGGGGGATCATTTCAATTTGATATTCTTCCTGTGCTTTATGTAAGTGGGAGAGGGTGGACAGGTGGACACAGAAGTCTTAGGTTAAGCTGGTTGTCTACCACAACACCTTGGTTTTCATTCAGTCATATACCATAATCCTCAACCCTGAATAAGGCTGAAATCTGAATAGAGCTGTACACTTCTCCAGGCTCTGAAGAATCACTGCCCAATTTCCACAGAATAATTCCGTCATATTTTAATTGGGCCAAAATAATTACATTCCAATTTTATGCTGCTGTAACATTTGCAGATCCAAGCCCATTAAACCCTGCGCCACTTCATTTCTGCAAGGTGAAACCTTGAACAATTAATGGCTTTAGCCTGTGCTGAGGTGCAACCATAAAGCATTTTTTTTCCACTTAATGTAATCATAAAATGTGTCAAAAATCTGTTCTGTGCTTTATTAGCCTGTGAAGAGGGATTTCTGAGTACATCCAATTATGTTGGGACGCACCACCAAATGTCATTGAGTGCTTTGCAAGACCACAGCTTTATATTAATGCTTCAATGAGTCTTTGCCACCTATCATGATAATGCACTGATGGATGGCACAAGTAGTGAATTATGAGGATGTTGGAGTAGCAGGTGTGTGTGTGTGTGTGTGTGTGTGTGTGTTAGTGTGTGTGTGTTCATGAGTAGCTCTGTGAATCTCTGTGTGTTTCACTCTGATGATCCCTAATGAGAAGTAAATGAAGCACTTGTAATGTTGCATGAAGGTGTGGAAACCTTGTAAATACAGCTATGATTTGAATATGAACACAAAAACAAAACATAAATAGTTCTGAGGTTCAAGCCAACGCAGGCTGTGGGAAACTGAAAGCCTTTGAAAGTCCACTTTCAAAGTAAAAGCCCCAGAAAAAGACTATACAGTAAGAACATGTGGAAAAGTCTGACACAGCACACTTTGCACCAGGTCCATGCACGTGTTTGGAAGTGGTGGTGCCCCCTATTGAGTGATTTCCAAATGGTTTTACACACATGGGTCAACATTGTTGTGAGACATGTCCTGCCAGTGTTGTAACGATTGGACAATTTCTGATCTATAATCATGCCAGTGCCATTTGTAGCGCCCACTAGTGATAGACTTGAATGACACATTGTGGCACTTGTGATTGACTTTGGTTTATTTATGTGTTGAGCCATGGCCTTTTTGAAGGTCATTGATCAGTATATTGAAAATGAAGTAAGATATCAATAAGTTTAATCACGGTGGACTTTTGTGCTTCGAGCAGGTTTCAAGCTTCACAAAGGAGTGACTCCAATCACACACTTGTTTCATCACCATAAAACCTGCCCCATTTCAATAACTGTGCGCTCAAAGTTCCGCCGTTTGTCTTCTTTTCATCAGATTTGAGCGCAGCCCCCTGCGTATGTTGAGGACACAGCACAGTACGGCGCCAGTGAATTTAATCAGTATTGCTCAAAGAAAGGTGAAAGGTGGAAGTGAAGAAAGGCGTCTTGAGTTATGAGCGAATGTGTCATAGGCCACACCCACTTGCACCAATCAATATGACACTTCAGATTTTGGTTAATATTTGCCCTCACAGATCATTTGATAACAACTGGGCCTACAGGTTAGGAGGTGTCAGAAAATACATCATGGCAGAATATTATGATCCAAAAGCTTTTATATATATATATATATATATTGTAGAGCACGAGCAGGACTTTTGTGTGTGTGTGTGTGAAATTTCAAGTCTGTTGGACTTAAGGTGTGAGGGTTGTGGCCTTTTTGGGCCTTAATGACAGCGCCACCATCTGACAGATTGGCTTCATATTTCTTGGAAAGCATTTACACATCTTTTCCAATTACTGGGCTGAGTTTTGTCTTAACTCATTCCAGCTCATGATGATAATTTGAGCGGCAGCATAAGACAAATAATAATAATAATAAAATGGCACAAACACAATAGGGTCGAACCCTTGTTACATGAGGCGTTCACATAAGACAGAGGTTTACTTTTGCATATTTAATCACTGAATCTGAATCTCAATCAACCTGAAAGACTGTAATGTGTTGATATTCACTGTACGCTGTGTGTGTTCAAGCTGTAACTGAACCTCTGCAATACAAACGAGGTAGTCGCCTGTCCTCGCTTTCACGAATCACAAAAATAGTAGGTTTTAAAAGTGGACACATGCAAGTCATTTCTCACTACCTGTAGGAGCTGTCTGTGTGTGGTCTGGGTTTGCGTTATTGCTGCTACTAGTGTCATGTCATTTTTTTCTTTAGAAAATGTGAGGACAAGTGTCATATACACACTCACCTCTTAACAGTAATTTTACTGGTTTATTGTGATTTGACTCATTTCTAAATACTGAAAATCTCCATATATAAGCCATAATGACATCTTGCCAATGAGTTCTCGAGCACTCTACAGCGCACAGATCCTCAAATGTTTTCTAAATGGAAATTGGACTATAACAGCACAGTTTTAACTAAATGGGCATCATTTGGTTCTGTACACATACTGTATTACCCGTGTAATCCTGATATGTATTTATACTTTTTCCTACAAACATTTTGGCATGCCTTGCTTAAGGGTCTGCACAAAAATAAAAGGGTTATGCATGTTTTACAAATCTTCCATCCGTTCTCTCCTCAGGCACTTGTCTCAACTAAAGCTGGTCAATGAGGCCAATTACCATTTTCTATGCTCTCATATTCCTTTCTTCAAGGATGTGTTAGGTATTGGAGATAGTTCAAAATCCAAATCTCAGGGCCAGAAACAGAAGTAATCCGATTTATACAGTATGTGGTTTTTCCATATCAGTTCAGTATTATTTTTATGGGAGCCCCACAGCTGTAATCCATTAATTCTTTTTCCCTCTGTCTTTCCCTGAAAGACCACACCAGTCCTTTACACGATTTAGCTCTTTAAAAAAGGAATGTTTTTACTACTCTTAGTAATACTGCTAAATTATCCAGTGTTTTAACAGTACTCTTATTTATATGTTCTTTTAATTAATAAAAGAAAATATACATATAGGAAGAAAAAATGATATCAGAATTAACTGCTTTATTTGCTCATATGTACATTATAGAAATGAACATTCTTGAGAAGCAACTCCAACAGCATTGTTTTTAACAAACCACTATTACAGAATATCATGTAATAATTAACAATAGTAATACACAATTATCACCTAATGTTATTGATAGATTGTAACATCCGCTAACAGTCTGACGTGACCTCTCCATCAGTGCAGACTAAGCCTCTACAGGATGGTCTGAGCGCTCTGGAACTGTGAAATGATGCTCTGACGAGTTCAGATTGAATTCGTGAAGTCGTTCATATTTCTTGCTAAACAATGAAATAGTTACTTTGAATCATTAGCCCATGTTTGTATAATTGAGTTCGCTCACTGTGGGCTCTAGGATGCCTGCGTACTAACACGAGGTGGATGGGAAGCGAGAGACAAGCTACAAGATTGGCACTTTCACTAGATGTTTGAAAGATAGCGTGAGTTTTATACCCTTTCATGCAAACGACAAAGAAAGAGGGGAAAACACTAAAAACATCAGGAAGGGAAAACTAACGGGGGAAAGGTGAAACTGACCAGTAATCATCAGGTGTTAATTCACTTTGGGACACAAGACTGAAAGTCGACTTAATGCAGATCATGAATATCAAGCTTCACATTCAGCTTGTGTTGAGTCAGCAAATCGTGCAGTAAGAGCTGGTATTAGTCATACTGTAATGCCCAAATTAGATTTTTTTTTTCCCAACAAAATGTGACAAAGTATTGTATTTGAAGAGCAAAACTGACTGTCACAACTTCAGAAACCAACACTGTGGATCAAAAGAAAAGATGTTTCTACATCTCTGCCATTCACTCTGGCCTGATTGGCCCCCAGCCGACCACCCCCGCCCACTTTCTCTCCCTCATCTCCCCCATCTCTCTCACTGCTGGACACTTTACAGCCAGCCATAAACAATAAGCAGAGAGCCTGTCATTGTGCACACCAATGCAGCAGCAGCCGTCTCCGGGGGTCATCTAATTAATGCAGGGGATTATTGCCGGGTCCCTGGGCCGAGGCTGGGCCCCGCTGTCTCTGAATAGGGTCATTACGGGAGGTAATGAACAGGGTGAGCAATGAGTTTTGGGCCGACTTGGCAAGGGGCTGCCTGAAATGTCAAAGCCACAATGTAATCATCACTTTGTTTGAGGCACTGGGGATGGACTTTATTTGTTTTTGCGTAACTAGTAGTGTGGAAACTGCATAGATGGACTCATGAATGGACTCATCTGGAGGGGTGAGGGAGGTTTGGTTACTGGTAAAATCCCTCCTCATTCACAATGCAGATCTTTAAAAGGGCCCATGTTGGTACTGTGACTGGCCCATAAGCGCTGCTGTGGGTTCTGTAGTCTCTCCAGGAATTTTTTTTTTTTATTTGAGATCCACACATAAAATATCTACATGAATCCAGATAGTAGAGTTTTGGGACTGAGATGTACTGTGCACTCACTCATTTTTAAAATCTTTAATTAAAATGAATCAAATAATTAGACTGATTTTTCAAGTGTCTCCATCACACAAAGAAAAAGCTCCCTGGATCTCATCATGAAAACTAGTGACAGTGTTTTGTATTTACTGTTGGCAGGTCCATGCTGATTTTCTGAACCTTGTTTTCTATGTGTTGATGTAGTTGATCTTTATAAGACATGGGAAACTGATGTCAGTGGAAAACCATCCATGCATGTTACTGAAGATGAAAAGCTAAACTGTAATGTTAACATGTTTTCCATTTCATTATGTCTGTTGTTGGCAACAATGTGGTACAAAGTAACTTAAATGTACTGTGCATGTTTCGTCCACCAAAAACACAATATTATGTTACAAAGTAATGTATTGCTGTAATTACACTACATTTGGCAGTAACTACAAATTTAACTAATTACCTTTAACAGGCTCATTACTCATTGCTTTTGCAGAGGACAGCAGATAAATACAGATTCATGATCTGACATCACCCGACCTTATGGTGACACAAGGCAGCTCAGGTAATGCGAGCTTTATCATAACATAACACAAACTCAGTTAACATGTATGTAATCCAGCATCGTGTTCTTCAATCAAATGCTACGAGTCGTTTCCAGGTAAGAATGCAAGTAGTTGCTGCGCTCTTGTGATCAGGAGTATTCATACTTCCTTTCACTACAGTCATGATGGGAACAATGACAGGTTAAATTTAGCTGTTGTCGTGTACCACACGGGTCCACAGCAAAACTAAAAACTGCATTAATAAGAGCAGATATTTAAATGTTTCCTTCCCTGGTAACTTACTACTTTTATATGCAGTACCTGTTAAAGTATTTCAGTTACTTTTGAGAGAAATAACTACCAAATTGCAATGACTTGCATAACACTGATTATCACACAGTGAATAAATAACAGAAATACATACAACAACGTGCTATGTTTTTCACTTTCTTTTGTAATTAGGCATTTTTAGTTTAACATATATGCAATGAAAAAAAAGTTAGTAAAAATGTCTAAACAAATTTCTTTCATCTTCTGCCCAGAGTTGTGATTCCTGTTTTCCAAACCCAGTCTGCTGCTGTAAATTTCAGCTTTGTGACCGATCCGTTGCCCACAGTTATCTCAAATCAATTCCAGACCTGACCCGGCCTGACATGCTGACATAGGACTTGACCAGTAGGCTAATCATATATGCTCCGAGATTCTGCTGGGCAGGACAGGCAAAACATGTAAGGTTGCACTATGAGGAAATAAATGAATGTTAATAGATAAATAAAAATGCAGTGACACATACAGATTACACTGGCAGATGTTTTCCCCATGTTTTTATCTACTTTCACACGTTTCCTCCTGTTCTGACCAACTCGATCACACACACACACACACACACACACCTCCAAAAGTAACATTACACACAGCTTGCACACCTTCATTAATTATTTAAAACTTCCAACATGACGCCACAATTTAACGATTAACTGACCTTGTGTGACAGTGGTGAGCTGGACTGAAAGATTCACAGATTCATTCAGCAGACAAGCAAATCTACAAACTGTTTTATAATGTTTTCTCTCCTGTCGCTCTCTGCAGGTACATGTGTCACCGGAGCTGCAGAGTCCAGACCCGTGTCCACAAGCGTCCCACTGCACACGTGTATCATCACACCTGTGGATTGTAGTATTGCATGTTCTCTAGGACTGTTTCAAACACAATTTATTTTTCCATTGGATGTATGAGGACATAAGACCTAAATGAAGCTTTTCAAATGTGGACAGCCGGAGCAGAACCGTGGAGGTCAGACTGTATTATTTAGCCTGTATTACTGGTACGTCAGCAGCTGCAGCAGCACCAGTACAACATCTGCCACCAGGTTATCATCTGTTGCATTTTATGTGTTGCTCCTCACCTTTCAACATTCAAACATGAAAATAAATGTTACAATACAGATAAAAAATACCCCCTCTCAAATTTGATTTTGACCTCTGCAGGGGGCCTTGGTGTTAATAGAGGACAAATTTGTCATTAAAGATTGAATGGAAGAGATCTGAAGCGGATTTTCTCAAGTTCAAAGGCCTCACTGTCGTATTACAGGAGTCAATCAGCTATAAAAGCTACACTGCCTTTAAATGTTTATATAGTTCATATGTCCTCTTCTGTCAGTCTGTCAAAGCCAGTGGGGCATCATGTTCTCGTCACTTCTCCGGTGACTCCTACTGGTCGGTCAGGCACCTTTGCTCAAGCATTATGCCCTGCTTGATGCTCCTTGCTGGTAGGTGAAATCAAGCAGATGGCGACTCATTGTGTATTAGAAGAAGCACATGCCCGTCTCTATAACAAGAGAGGCAGTGGCCAGACTGGATCGTAGGGGAAGTAGTTATTCCAGGATGGGGGAAAAAGGTAAAAAGGAAATCAGGATTTTTTAAGTGACATGTTTTGCTGGATGATCTAAGAGGGTTTGATACCCATCTGGTATATTCTGTATATTATTATATTGTATTCTATTCTAGTATTACTTTCTGTTATAATATTGTATATAACTGAGTTTGTAGATATGGTAAAGCCCTGAAGAGAACAACTGTGCAACTGTGCAGAATTCATCCAGAAGCTTTAAATGTTCATTATTCACACATGGTATGCCACCATATGTGCACTGTAAACAAGCCCTAATTACATCACAACTGCTTCAGGAAATGTCATGAAACATTTCTGAAGCTTTGCAGCGTTACAGTATGGATCAGATGTTAATAAGCTGGTTTCGAGTCTGCGTGGCTGCGTCGACGTGAGATCTGTCTTTGAACACATCTGAGTCTTTCTGCTGTTATTTTGAATGCTTGGTTGGCAGCAGCTGTGTGACTCCTCAAAGCTATGCGTCTTGTGTTTTGGGGCGCTGCCCTGGGCGCTCCAAGGTCTCTGCTTAAACTGCAGTGCACAATGTCAGTGTCAGACGGAGAAAAACACAGCGGCGCCTGGAGAGACACACACATTTCCCACCGAGTGCTGTTAACTTTAACTACATCCTCTGTATAGCATCATCTCTTTGTATCTTCCATCACATCGTCCCTTTTTTTAATAAGCAAAAAAAAAAGTAGCACATTAGTCTGAGTCAGCAGTGCATTTACAAGTGAGCCAATCAACACATGTGCACTCTAATGCCAAGTGTGTATCAAGGCGCATCCATCCATCCATTCCACTCTCATCAGGGACAAAGGGGCAACAACACCAAGAGAGCAGCTCAGATATTCTTTTGCTCAACATTTTCCAATTCCGCCCAGAGAATCCCCAGGTGCTCCCAGACCAAATGTAATCCCTCCAGCGTATCCTGGGTCTGTCCTGAGGTCAGCCAGTTAAGCCTGGAACACCTAGAAAGTGAGACACCCATGGGACCCTTTACCAGGCGTCTGTACCACCTCAACCGGCAGCTCTCAGTGTAAAGGAGACACACATACTACATGCTGCCATGTAGGGAGCCAACAAAGTGTTTAATATTAAATGAATAAACAGTCGTGAAAGAGAGTTGTGTAAAATACATAAATTCATCTTTAATTTGTGAAAAAAATATTGAAACTGAAAATTTTGTATTCAACATTTATATTTATAAATGCCCCTTTTCAAAAGTCTTCTTTTATTTCATAATGGCACTTTTCATGACAGTGGTGTTGTCAGCATTCACTCGCTGCCCCTCCACCTTTCAGACGATCCCACAGTAATTATGAGTAATTATGAATCAACCAACTAGCTGTTGCTGTAAATTAACACAGTACACAGAGAGAAAAAAATTATCTAATCATAGTTGCAAATTTTGGTTTCTGATGACATTTCTTCATATAGAAGGATCCTGGCTGTAGAAAAATGCAAGCACAACTCAGCCCTGATCTTTACACGCTTTAATTTTGCTTGCTCAAATTCATTAAGACAAGAAACGGGACTGATTGTCACGATGCAGTCTGCCACTCAGCTAAATGCTCCAGTTGAGAATGCAAAAAAAAAAAAAAATGTAATGTTGCCGGGGAACCTTTGTGCTGTACGGTGGTGTGTATTCTTCTGTGTCAGGGAATCTCCCAGCCAGTTGGCCTGCTGGAGCCAGGAGAGTGGATCTCATAAATTGCAGATTGCCAGATTGGCGGCGACTGTCTTAGCGCTGAGATGAGATGACACATTATGTAAATGATGTCCCCTATTTTGCTCGGGCTGGTGTGTCATGGAGGATAGACATGAGAAATGTAAACAGCGTCGGCAGATGCTCGGCGCTGGACGGCTGACAAGACAGAGTGACACATTCAAGATTTCATATTTACCAGAGAGAAATGAGTTTCCTTCTCTTCCGTCACTGGACCTTGATGGTATTGTGTGCGGGTGTGAGTGTGTGTGTAAGCTGATAGTCCTAATACTTGGTGGGAATTGACTTTCACTGCTGGTGGAAGCAGTGTATTTGTATTTACCCGTTAAAGGTAAATGTAAAACAACTGTTTTTCAGAGCTGTGTTAGAATCAACATGCAAGAGTTATACGTGATAATAATTTGAACAATATGAACATCTGGTTTCTTTTAGCACCACAGACTTTTAGGCTGCATAATGCTTACCATTTTAATTGATGGGTCTTTATGAAAGATGGCATTGAATGTTGGCTTTGGGTGTAAATCACATGTCCAATCTGAACTTAATTCTCGAGATACTGGGCTGCTGGCACCTTCATGCACACATGCACAATTCCAAAGGTCCACCTGTTGATGTTCAATAAAATGTTGTTTCAGCATGGCAGCATTGTTAAATGATTATAGAGTTGAAAACTCTTTAAGTACTCTATGTCAGTACAGTACCATACACAAACACACACATTAAATTATACAGAACTTCCTTGTTCATCACTTTATTAATTTATTGTATTTTTTGACTCACTTACTGTTTTGTTAGCATACTTATTTACGTATGTTGTATTGCATATTATTCATCCATGAACTCTCCAGAAGGGGGCAGCACACTTATATTCTCAGACTATATATAATTCTCAGAATTCTAATTTATTATTTAGCTGTCTGTTTTGGTTCGCTCTCAGCTATGTTTTTGGGCCTTATCTTGCTGCTGTTGTATGTTACCAGGGTAAATGTATTATCTTCACTTTTGTTTGAGACAAAAAACTAAACAGGAGTTTTCACTGACACAGCTGCTAAAAAATGCTGGTTGATTCCTCTTGAGTTCATGCAAATGTGTGCCGCAGTCCAAAAAAGTCCAAGGAATTGATATGCTAACGGATATCAAGATCGACAGCGTGTATGCTAAACAGCTCCAATATTTCCCAGACAATATTGCTCCTGTCAACATGACCCCATTTACACCTGCTGTTGAGATCCGTCCGTATCTGGACAGCTTATCTTGCATGTTAATACAAAGTACAAGAGCAAACAGCTACTCCTGGAATAAGGCTGAATCTACTGGAGTCAGCCAGGTGGAAATGCAATGAAGAGTGTTAATGTACACACTTTTGTTGAAGTGTCTAACTATGGAAATTATAAATTTTGAAGTACTGCTACTTGAATATTACAGTGTAGTGGGACTTATACTCCACTGCACACGCAGCTAACGTTTAGATGGCGTTTGGGCGGGCCTCTGGGGCCTGCACTGTAAATACTCATACTGAGACCCTTTAATGGGAGGAAATATGTGTCACTAGAAAATGAATTTGAATAATTTATTCCTGAATTTAAATTGCTCAACTTGAATAATTGCATTAAAAACGGAACTGAATTTGAATCACATAATTTGAATTTGTATTGTTTAACATGAATAATTGCATTGACAGACTGAATCTGAATAGAATCATTTCAAATCACATTTATTTCTTTTGAACTTTATTCCAATAAACTTGAAACTGAATGTTATACTAAATTGGATTTATTTGCTCTGAAACTGAAACTATTTGGTTCTCACTAAAAAATGGATCTCTCTATATACTTTTACTTTCAACTCCTGGGGGTTCCAGTGAGAAGCCATTGTTTGAACTCACTTAGTGCTGTTTCACAAACATTCGCAGAAACTTCCAGAAACCAAGAGACAGGCCCCTGGGTTCATGTAGGCCCTCTATAGATCAGAGCACGTGGCATGAGATCCCAACAGTAGATAATTAATAACTTGGAGACAATATTAAAACCGAAACCAGATATTTTTGTTTTGTTTTTCTATTACAAATTGTTCACATTTACATTATCACTTGTCACACTTTTTGATGAGGTTAATAATAAGACTACCCAGTGTAACTGTGGATATTGTGTCCCCATCCCCAGGCAGCACCTACACAGTTTACAGGCAGGTTATCTGCTGTTCCTGTGGCATTCTGGGAAGACACATTAGAAAGCCCTTATCCTCATGTGTTGTCTGCCATCAGAAGACACTTCCAGAAGGAGTGAGTGTTTACAAAGCTTTGGATGGCCACATTTAGGTAACAGTGAAATTAGTCACAATCGCCAACGTCATGTGATAGCAGCAAGACTAATAACAAACATATAAATCTAAACTATTATTTTGATATTTATGAAGTGCAGTCAAGATAGTTAGGCACGTTCTATAACACGAATGTACACTAAGAGTGAGCCCCGTCGCTAAAACCTGAAACAAACCAAGACTGGAACTAAAATATGAATGTGGATGTAGCACGACCATGTGGTTAAAAGAAAACAAAAAGATCAGTTGATCCATTTACTCACTCTCAGTGCATACTTCCAGCTAAAGATGTGCATCCACAATAGTCTATTTTATTAACAGAAAATGTTTTAATTTACATTTGGCTTTACATTCAAATACACAAATAGACAATGTTGATACATGTTCTCTATGTGCCAAATGTACCTAAATACAATATGCATTAAGATAAGATAAGATATTCCTTATTCCATATTTGTCAGTTAATAGAGAAAGTGTTCAGAACTGCTCTACCTTGCAATGTTGTGAAAAATGAAACTCCAGTCACTTGGTCCTTGACCCGGGGCCTTGTTGTTTCCCAAATTTAATCAAAATCTTTTACCAGGTTTTTGGAGGACAGATGACAGCACTGTTCTTTCGTAGAATCTTTGGTGACCTGGCGTGTCCCTCTCTGAGTCCATGACGGCCGATGCATATTCTGGTGGAAGGAAACAAAAGTTTAGATCAGTCAGTGATATTTGCAGAACCTCAGGTAGTGAACTTGGTTCAAGCCACATCAGGGCTGCCTTCATGGTTGAAATGCAGGTCTGCCAAGGGAAGCATGTAGAAAAGGGAGAGTTTGCAGTTCACGAGTTGTTCCTATGTGAAAAAACCCAGAAGCAGGGACTAAAACGTGCCCTTGGCCACTGACAGCACAGAGCAGCAAATACAATCACTACTTAGTTTCTACCAAGTTAAAACTAGTGCAGTATAACACAACAGCCCCACAATACATTCTTGACGGTCATGTTTTTTGTTCAAATTATTTTAGAGAGGTGATGATTTAACTTTATGGTACATCCCGAGTAGTGGAGGATCAGGGAGTATTAACGACTGAAGCTTTGGGGACAACTGGCCAACATCCTTTAGCACTGCAGTTCCAGTAGCTCCACTCTCCAGTTTAATGCCTACTGCTGATTCCTCATAAACACATAGTGTTTTGTTCTGGTCTTACTCAACCTGTCTACATATGCATTCATTACATACGCTGATGAGGCATGATTGTGTAATACTTACTATCAGGTGTGATTTGTATAACACTTTGTTCATGTATTTTTACTCTTTATCTTGCAAAACGCTGTTGGGCTGGAACAGCAGATATAAATTATGATTTATGCATGATCGAGCTGGACAATTTTACATTGTTTTCATTTTTCCCCTGCAGAGGTGCATGCGATTTACTTCAGTACAAATTTTGATGTGCTCTGTCCCCTTAATAAAATATGAACACAAGCAATTTTTAGCACACTGTTGTATACTGATGAACACATTTACAACCACAATATGTTGGGAGTGCACTGGAAGCAAAGCAAACCAAGCACCAACAAGCATCACTGCGGATCCCACCACTAATAATTTTCAGCCACACACTGTACAAGGTATGTGTAGGTACGCTATAGCGATGGTGGTATAGTGGTGAGCATAGCTGCCTTCCAAGCAGTTGACCCGGGTTCGATTCCCGGCCATCGCAGATGGGATCTCTTTTGTGAATTTCCCCACTGAGGGACGATTAAAGGAATATCTTATCTTATGTTGTACCTGCCACTTGGCCTCCATCACATCTGGAACTCCATTAGGAATGGAAGCTGCAGTCCAGCACAGTTGGTTGATAATGGCTGGTCTCCACAGCTTCAAGTCGTCCCTTTCATTTGCAGCACCACCCAAAGCTTTCTATAAAGCCGTTTCAGAACAGAAAATGTTCAAAATGAAAACGTAATTATATCAACAGCCAACCAAAACAAAACAGCCATAAAATCTACCTGTTCAAAGCTTACAATGCTCAGTTTTTGCTGATCTGAGATGTGTTCATTAAATTACATGTCAAGTTTTGAGGCCATAGTGCTACGTTGAAATGGACTGCATCATAATGAGATGTTTCTGATGTGTTACCTTCCTGCATTGTAGAAGTTGAGTTTAACTGTTTGCTGTAGAACATGCAGAGCTAATGCCTGATATACAGTAAGATTAAAGTTACGCTACCTGATGAACGATGGAAAGGTTTGATGTGACACTGAGCCACAGTGACGCACAGGTGGTGCTGAGGAGCAAGTGGAGAAAAATCCTCTTGTTCTGGGTCTACAAGCACTGCAGCACTGTAGGAGCATCTAAGACTTACGGTGCACAACTCACATTTCGTCAAGATGATTACAGTACTGTTGGCGGAACCAGAAGCTGCTGCTGGTGATGGACCTGATGAAGCAGCTGTTCGTACTGAAGGAACTACACAAGATATTGGCCGCATTTTTCAGCAGCAATGAATTTCCATGTCTTCACCTGCATGTACCCGGGCATGAAAGCTGGCATCTGTCCTTTTTCTGCCAGGAAAACTGTGGATGTCCTAACAGGCTGGTGTTAAACACAATTCTGCGAGGTGAAAAATCGATCACCCATTGCCACGAATTGCGCTGAGACGGTATGCGATGGATGCGGTCAAACACATAGGTTGATTGGTCAAAAAAAGTGTTCAGTGAATCTGCACTCGACTGCTCTTCCTCAAAGGTCGGATGTTTGTCTCAGCAAACTGAAATCGAATTGCAAGAAGTGAATGTGGGAGTATATAGAGACTTGAAGTTTCAGTGAGGATCAATTGCAGCTAATTAATTCAATTTCAAATAATGCCCTTCAGATTCAGTTTTCCAATGGAAATATCCATGTCAAACAATACAACCTCAAATTATGTGATTAAAATTCTTTTTTTTTTCTTGCAGTTAAATTCAAATATATACGACTCAGCTTCAAATTCAAATTCAGTTTCTACTGACACATTTCTGCTCACACTCTTTCAACAATGAATAATTTGATTTGATGGTAATATCAAAAATACATCTTTTCATTGAGTATGATTGTGTTTAACACTTTAACTAACTCACTAACAAAAACTAACTTTTTCCAGGTCTGTTTAGTTAAAGAGAGAAATTATGTGCCACACAACGTAAATGTAGATGTGTAAAAACATCCACTCTGGGAAGCAGAAATGTTACCTCTGTAGATGGGAAGATCAACTTTGTGGATAGAGTTGTCAACAGAAACATTGTTTCTGCAGGTTTAACGTCGCCATTCGGAACAAATGCCACTGTAGGGGATTTCAGTTGGAGAAGAAGAATCAGTTGGTGAAGGTGGATACGTCATTACCGCCGGTGTAAACATGATCTCAATGGAAAGAAATGGCACACTGACAGGTGGAAACATGCTGTCTGTGGCTAAAGGTGTCATCTGTCCAGGAAGAAACGTCACCTCTGTAGGTTGAAGCATCTTTTCCATGTGTGCACACGTCATGTTCCAACCGCAGGAGGTAAAGAAGAATCTTGATCTGAATGGTCTGTCGACTGTTGGAGGTACCATAGTTTCTGCAGGCAGAAATTGATAAGGTGGTGGATTGACATGACATTTTGAAAAGACAATCATGTTCCCCAGAGGATAAATCTTAATATAGCTGTTGAGATACCTCAGACCAACTGATTTTTCCTCTAGGGTCGCCATGAGGTCAGCATGTCTGGTTTTGGATGAATTCCCATTGAATTTTGTACTCACACATGCCCCCTTCAGGATGAACTGTAACGCCTAAACTTTCCATCTAGTCCCATAATCAAATCAAGAATTGTAATCTCTCAAATACTTTGGTAAACTCTGACTAAATACCTGCAAAAATAATGACATGCACATCATCTTTCAGTGCACTTTGTGTTTGTTGCTGATTAGCAAATGGGAGCATACACACATACATATTGGCATGCTGATGTTAACATTTAGCTCAAAGAACTACAGCCTCACAAAGCTGCATGCAAATGAGATTGTCTGCGTCTCTGCAGCCGTTTTCCTGGAGAGAAAATGTCCACTAGTCTGCTTCCTACGTCTTCGCCTGCCGCCCGTCTCCCTGCCTCGGTCTCCCTCCCCTCTCTGCTCTCATGTGCCCTATACAAGCTCAGCCTCCTCTGCTCTTCTGTTAAATGAGTTCTGCAAGGCCTTGGAGGCTGCAGTCGATGCATGGCTGTCAGAGAAGCACAGCACAGACAGGCAGCAAGTACATGCAAACACACACTGAAGTCACACACACACACACACACACACACACACACACAATTCGCATCGCTGCCGGTATGAATAGTTTTGATGTGAAATATTCGCAGGCCAGTATTTAACATTTTCTTGTTGTTTATTCATCACGTCCCCGGTGTGTTAGTCTTGTTACATAACCTGTTGTTTCACTTCATGTTTTTTTTTCTTTTCCACCTTATACTTCTTGGAGATTGAAAATGAATCGCTGTGTGTTTTCCTCGAGCCTTGATGTCAGCATTATGTACATACATGTAAATACTGTACATATTCACTGCACTCAGAGAATTGGAGATTGTCCACATACAAACACACAGGGAACACTTCAGGATGGGCTGAAAGTTTTTTTTTTCAAAATTCATTTTGCTATTTAGGAATTCGTTTCCTTTAATTTTGTCTGCATGAATAGTCTGAGATTCTTTATTTCTATGAAGCCTTTTTGTTTTTCTATGTGAGAGATTTCATTTTTATGCCCTTTTCAATTCACTTTTTGATATGAGAATATACACTATCATTATGATTTTTTTTCAGTGTATTTTTTGTGAATGAATTTCCTGTTTTGGTGTGGGATAAGGAAGTGATTTAGAGAAATCCCCAAGAAATGCATCTTCATGGATGTGTACAGATTTTTCAGATTAGTATTTTCTTGCAGGACAAAATATTCCTGTCATAACTACTGCTTAAATTTAATTCCTAAATAATTCAAATCAATAAATAATTTAATTATCAAGAACACATTTACATTAGGTTGCCACTTAATTTGGTAAGCCTGCCAGAATCCAACCAGACTAAACTAGCTGCTTAAAAATTATTTCTCAAACTTACACCAGAAACCAGATTGACTTTTGACGCAGTAGCTCAACTCACAAATGGCGCCCACAAAGCCAGTCAGTTCTCCCTTATCAACAAATAGCTTCTTTTTTTATGTATCAGAAACCCAAGTGGCATCAGGAATAAAACTGTAAGCACATCTCCAGCTCCTCTCTTTGAAGTTTTTCACCAATACTCCATTTTTATAGTGTAGCAGTCTTCTTTCAAACTAATTACCCTTGAGCCCCTCATGTCATTCACACTTCCAAACCCACCACCTGTCTCCTAGATCTAATACCTGCTGTCTTACAACTAATCCCAGTTATAAAACCTCATGTGATCTCTGTTATTAAGGACTACTTTCATTATCGTTCCAATATTTGAAACAGCAATTATTAAACCACTTCTAAAGGAATCAAACCTTGACTCGTTCTCAGTAATTACAGACCGATTTCTGACCTTGACCTGACCTTGTCACCTTGACATGTCCAATCTGCTTGAAAAAGTTATAAACTGTCAACTCACCATGGATCTGTCCAGAAATAACTGTTTCGACGAAATACCAATCTGTTTTTTGCAGACCCCCTCCTTCCCCTGAAACCCCTTCGGCAAAGGTTACAATAGATCTTTTGATTGCTACCAATCCTCTGTACTCTTGCCGCTTGACCTCTGTGCGTGAATCAACCGATCCTTATCGATGATGAAGCCCTTTCACACGCAACCTACAGGAAGAAACGGCAACAGGGTGTCTGAAAAGTCAGTTAGCAATGAAGTTAGATATGTTGCCAACAGGACAATAAGTTAACGCAGTTTATTAAACAGACACACTTGAAACATCGACTTCTTATTGTCTGTATTCCTCTTGAGCAGTTTACATGCTCCATCAGACGTTTAAATAAAAGTGGATTGTGTAACACAGGTTCAAGGTCTGCACTGTCAAGACCCATTTACATGTGAAATCTGTCCTGAACTGTGACACTTCCTGCCCATCACAAAACCCTGTACCATTACAATCCAATGAAAGTGAACCACAACTGCTGCTTTTTACAGCTACCTTTCAAACCCTGTGATTTGTACTCAAAGGACAGATTTTGTGTGGAGTATCACTTAAGACAGATGAATACAAACACCTCTTGCCACACTGCATCTCTACCAAACAGATATCAGAATACCAGCAGCTTCCAAGAGTACTTCACTGTCAGTACAATGTCAACCAAGGACGTCTTCCAGCTGTGTATGAGTCACATGTAGAGATATGAGGACGATAAACATCTGTCAACCTCCGCCATATAGACTCATTTGTGTTTCAAGCATTCAAATGTGGCATGTACCCCTGCCCCCCGAACACTACATCAACAAGTACACAGCTACGTCACGGCGCTCCAACTGCTTCTTTGTGTCACCTATCACATCAAATGCAATATTTCATCCAAACCGTCCCACTGCAAGTCAAACACATGGTGGGAGAGCGGATTTGCTTTGATGTGCTGCCTTGCTCAGTAGTTGAACACAAAGGTTTCCATGAGCTATGTTTGTCTTCACTACGGGGTACCTTCTCATTTACATAATTCCAAGCAAAAAATGTGCCACAGCTTTTAAAAAGGTGACAACAAAGGTCAAAGAAAAAATGGAAAAGCCCCGTGGTGCGGTACACATCAGACGTTAGGACAAGAAGGATTTATTTTACAGATGCATGTCTGCGTCTCACTGGCCACCGGATAAAACCTGACAACAGTGTAGACCAGGGGCAGTGTATTACAGGTGTTTAGCAATCTTTCTCAGCATGGAGGTGATTCATGTTAATCGCCTCACAGCTCGTCTGGCAGATATGTCCCCAGACACATTATATGTGGACATATACTGTAAAGTATGTCAGTGATTCAAACAAGAAATTGCAATAGTGGTCTTGTCGATAAAGTAATATAACAAAAAAAATATATATTTGGTAACATGTACAATACTAACATTAGCTAGCTTGAAGGAAAGGTCACTTGAATGTATTAAAAATCAACAATATTCACAGGATTTATTTCTTTTTTTTATCAGACTAAAGTTTAGTAAGATGTTACTGTATTTGTCTTGGTATTAGTAGTATTAGTAGCAGTGGTAGTAGTAGTAGTAGCAATAGTCTAAGCCAGTAAAAGAGCCAATAATATTCATTCTAAATGAAAAGATAGAGATATTTTAGCTGTAATGGAATATTCTGAAACCGTAGTATTGCTACTTTCATAATCTTGAATACTTATTCCACCACTTGTCAATACTATCTAACCTCTGGAGATGCATCTGCCTCTAACCTGCACTGATCTGGCAGACAGTTTGAACCTGTTAACAAAGTCTTGAAGTGCCTTGATATCTTTGTTACATATTTGTGTGAGTGATGAAGGTTATGGAACGAAGAGTACACACATTACATGACAGACTGCAGCAAGATTGACAGCAACCTTACTCTGTGAGATGTGCACTGATATGTATCTGAGGCTATTTTTATACACGTAGGTTATATGGTGAATGCCCTTGTTCAGAGTTGGGTATATGCTGTATGTCTCGGTAGATGCATTACCACTGTAATAAACTGAAACATTGGCATGGCTTTCAGAACAACAGGCCACAGCTTTGTCAGTCCTAGATTTGGCTTGGTCCATCATTACCATAATTCACAGTAGATTAGATTCTTGAGGTGTATTCTTAACAAAAATAACTAATGTCTGTCCCCACAAGTTAACCCCAACCACCGTTCTCCACTACCTCCAGAGTTCTGGCACACCACTGACCAAACCAGGCTCAAGTTTCCATTGGAAGAACAGTACTCTTTACCTGTTGAGGTCTGTTGTTTATCCAGAGTAACTGTGAATGGATAGACGTTGTACAAGACACAAGAGATTTAAGACGACACATTCACATTTTAGGGACTTTAAACTCCAGCAATTCTTTAAACTTTTGCATGACATCTTGTAAATATAAACATGCACCTACTTGTGGACAGTACAGGTGGCGCATTCAGTCACAGCTCTGCCAGCCACGTTTCTGTTCAGCCTTAGTTTCTGTCCAACTTTGTCTTAATTCTGTTCTGTCTTAGTTCTGCCTTATCATAGTTCAGCCTTGTCTCAGTTCTCTTAGTTCTGTCAATCCTGCCATGTCCATTCCTGCCTGCCACTAGTTCTGCCCTGTATCAGTCCTGTCTCAGTTCATGCCATCTCCCTGTACTGCCGTAGTCCTGTCATGTCGTAGTCCAGTCTTGTCATAGTCCAGTCAGCCACAGTCCTATTATGTCTAAGTTCTGTCTGTCATAGTTTGTCACTGTTCACCTGCCATAGCTTTACACCCCAGGTCCTCGTACTTTTCCATTCACCCCTCCTCTGCCTCACCTAACCCACTCCCACCTCATCATCTCACCTGTGCACCCAGCTGTATTCAGTTACCAATCAGCACTTGATATAAGCCACTCCACTTCACTCTTCGCCAGATTGTTCTTTCCCTCATGCTTGCTCATGTTCATGTCTGCCTCTTGGTTTAACCTTTTTAGATCTACTCTCTGTTGCCTGTTTTTTTTTTTTTTTTGATCAGCCTGCATCAAGGCATTCTGAGATTCTGCTCATAGTTCATGTTCATAATTTCTGTCTGCCTGTCCCTTTGGCTTTTTGGCAATCCCTGGACACAACCTTTTCCATGAGTTTGGTATTTTATATCCGAAGATTTCTTCTGGATGGATGTTACCAACAATATGTGTCATTGTGTGTTGCATTTGAGTCCTTCCCCACTCCTTGTTACAGCATTCATCAGCTTAAAACGAGCAAAGGATGACAGGTTTGCACAGTTAAGAGGGTCTGCTGATGAGCAGTACTAGAAGTTGCATGAGGCCACTTGATTCTGGAAACAAATGTTCCTGTTGAAGTCATTTAAATACAAATTGTCAATGTTTCAAACATCACAAAGGGGGGCTGTGGCTCACAAGGTAGAGCAGTCTTCCACCAATCAGAAGATCGGTGGTTCAATCCCTGGCCCCTGCAGTTTGCATGTAAAAGTGTCCTTGGGCAAGATACCGAACCCCAAATTGCTTCTGATGGCTGTTCTATCAGTGTGTGAATGTGTGCGTATGGCAGCAATATCCAGTCAGCCATGTATGAATGTGTGTGTGAATGGGTGAATGCTGACTTGCTTTGCGAAAGCACACTGAGTGGTCTAATAAGATCATATAAATGCAGTCCATTTACCATTTATAAGGGTAATTGCATTCACCTCCATTGTATTGGGGTGGAGGCAGAAATCACAAAAGCCAGGCAAATGAGACTAAAACTAGCAGCATGGTCAGGTACCACCTCAAGGAAGTGACAAATATGTGTTGTTGTGCTTGAGGTGTAGTGACCCTTTAATATGCAGGGAACTGACCAATGTGATGAAAACATCAATGATTCTACGCATTGATCTAATACAGCCATGTCTAACTTCTCAGGACCCGGGAGGACTCTGACCTCCCTGCCATATCCGGAGGCCCACACCAAGTGGACGTCAACATTCCTCATGAGTCAGAGCAGAAGCGGTCACCGACTGCTCTGGGCACAAAGACAGATCTGGGGGCTCAGTCACACTCTCAGTTGCATACGTTGAAAGCCTCTTAAAGATATTGCAGCTGTTTGAGGAGGAGAAATGTACTATGTGTGAGGATTTAGCTTCTCTATCCCCTTTGATTCCTCATGTCAGTCTCTTGGGGATGCGCTGAATAACCTGTTGGAGGATGAGGCAGTAAGAGCTTCTCTAGAGGCACTGAAACATGTAACATCATTGCAGCTGATGTTTAATGAAGCTTCCAGACGGCCTTTACTGATCCCTCTGGACATTAGTGTAAGACCGCCTAGCAGCACTAGACGCTTGACTCTTAGTCTCTAGTCATCAGAATTTGATTGGCTTAAGGAAGATTTAATGTCAGGGTTTAATGATGTCGTGTTGCATCAACTTCTCCAGGTGATTAAAAAGCCTCCTGCAAATGAAGTGGTCAGTTTTAATTTTAGTGCATAAAACTTGCAGCAGTGTGTAAACTGTTTTCAAAGTATTCAAACATGTTCAATTTTATCTGCATCTGCTGACTAAAATACATAGAGACAAGCTCTGAGATGCAATAGCGAGCCAAATTCAAACTTACACTGATTCACCCAAGGGGGGAACTGCAATTACAGGTCAAAGGTGGGCTGCATCATCGGTGGAGCACAAGATGTTTACTGCTGCTGTGTTTGAAGAAAGGCTTCAGGCATTTATTAGTTTTCCGGATGGGCGTCATGTGGAAAAAAAAAAATCAGGCCAGACACAATTAGATCAGAGACATTTGTTTTGTTGTCAAACTCCAAAAGGTGAAGCAGAAAGAGAGAAATTTAGTGGATCATATACTCCATGTAATCTCATTTTTACGACAGTTGGTGATGCCAACGTAAATACTTGTGTGAGCAGTGTGACCCTACACAGGGCTGAGCGGGTTTTCATTAACGGCAAGAAAAGATCTGAATGTTCAGCATTTTACAGCACATTAATGTTTAACTTTACTTTACATTCTTTGCCAACTTTTATCAAAGTGAAAATAAAGGTGACCAGCATAATATAAAAATCTTCCTGCCTGCTTTTAGTTTGGTATCTTGCATATGCATGTAGGCTCGTATTCAGCACAGAGGAGAGTGCTGTGGTCACTCCTCAGCAGGCAGCGTGTTTCTGGATGTCAACAGTGTTGTTAGAAAACATGGTTCCCTTTGGACTCGGTTTGAGGAAATGCTGTAAAAGCTTGGACTGTCCACCTCAGTGAACCCTGTGCGTGCTGTTGCCTGAGCTCTGACTCAGTCTAAGGAGATGCTGGATATATTGTGATTCTGTTTCCTTCTCTCTGTTTTTGCTGTTTTGCTTCGATCAACATCCACATCGTTTGACACCAGTTGATGGATAAAAAGGTTTGTCACGTTGCCGACTTTACATGCCTGCTTTGGTACGATGATGAATTTGCAATGAGTGCAAAATGTTGTTGTTTGGAAAATTAACAGTGCACGTTTGCTCATGTAGCTGCACTTAAGTACAGTTTAATGCTTCTCGTTCACCACTTTTCAGAGGGAAATACCACACCAACAATACCATAGTACATTTTTAGCAAATATAGGGTTTTTTTTATTTACACGAAAAAAAATGTGATCTTTTTATAAAATACAACAGTGGTTACATAGATAAATATACTTTACTGTCCTAAACTGGGAAATTCTCAAAATAAAGTTGCCTCCTTCGAGCCGGATTTGAACCAGCGACCTAAGGATGTCTACTGTTGAGCCTCTACAGTCCTCCGCTCTACCAACTGAGCTATCGAAGGGCTAAAGGGCTGAGGGGTTCCAACCACTTTGCTGACCACTCACAAAATCACTGTCTCTGTCTTGGAGTTGTTAACAGTTCCGCCAAAGAGACATCTCCCCTCTAAACTTCTCACATGGTTTCATTTAAATATTTCCCATTAATCATCTCCTGACACCTCAGATGTATCTTGTGACCCCTTTGAGGGGCTTGAACCCTAGGCCGGGAACCACTGGCCTGCACTGGATAACTGTATATAAAGTAGCTCAACCTAGTGACACCTCAAGCAGCTACAATAGTTCAGTCAGGTGAGACTTAATTGAAAAGAAAATGTATTTATTTGACATGGTCCACAATAGTGAGATTAAAATAGAGTCTTTGGTGATTAGACCCCACTGTGATGTTGTATTTTAAGGGGGTAGTGATGCCATGAGCTGTACAGAAATATCCCCCTGATGGAGCGTAGACCCTGGTGGTGGTGGAGAAAGGGTGAAGAGCAGTACTGAACATCTGGACTTGATGTGGAGCGAGACTTCTGATGAGCTCAGTGGAAGGACCCATGGGATGTGGAGGTTTTTGCAGCACAGAAAGGAGCAGTTTGACAGCAACAATATGATTGGCTCACAGAGGCTGTGGAAATATCTAAATGGTTTAACTGAAAGATTGAACACCCTCAGTCAGCTGATTGAGTTGGATGCAAAAAAAAATAGGGCGAGGAAGAAATAAAATGTGAATTAATAGAGAAAGTATGAAGACAATCTTCCTGATCAGTCTGTTCTCAGTCTCAATGTATCAAATACAGCAGCCTGGTCACTGGCCCTGCACTTGAAGCTATGTGCCCCTCTAGCATCAATTCTGGAGGTGAAACTCTGGCGTAATGGTTTGCTGTGAAGTGACAATCCAGTGACTTAGTATAAAGAGTGAGAAAAGTCCCCATATTGAGGAGGTTGGATGGGTCACAAACAGGACTTAAACCCAGGGGGCCATTGTTTGTCCCGTGTGAAACAAAAAGTGAACATTGACTTATTTCAACCCAAACCCTTTTCCTAAACCACTACTACTGTTTAACACATTAAACCATGTGTTTATTACTGTTCTCAGCAAGCTTTATTCTGAAAGTCTAACTCAGATTTTGCTGACTGGATATTCCATATTTCTTATTGCAAACTTGACCATGGAGCATGCATGTGCAGAACAGATGCTAGAGGGGTACATACAGTGTCATGGCTTGAAGCATGGGGCCAAGCTGCCATGTGTGACGAGTTGGGAGTCAGAACATTTAATTAAAATGCTGCTTACACACTGATATGTCAACATTTCAAGCGGGCCTTTGCAGCAATCGCTTAAAATTACATGCACTACTAACTATAATTCCAGCCTGCTGCACCTGTGTGATACAACACGTGTCAGTGGCAGAATGTATCTCATCTGTGAGAAAGCTCCTATTAAGTGCAGCAAATGTGGTCAATAAGGAGAGATATGACCGAGATCAATAACCACTCATGCACAAGAGGGAGAGAGGTGGAGGTTGTCCAGAACACCTCGTACTGTCATAGCTCTGCTGTTGCTGGTATACTGGCTGACAAAGGACAGTATTATCCAGTGCAAGTGTCGACATTTCTATCTTCAAAGACTCACTCTTCTGACACTCAACTTTGAGAAAAAGAGAAAATGTTAATGCAGATTGTACAACTAAACCTCATAATTTCCTCTTAAAGCTCAAAGGCTCTGATTGAATAAGGACTTTTGAGAAAGAAAGAAATACAACAACCACTGTAATTTTCTATGCGGTGAATTCATTCCTTTCTGTACAAAACATTTTTTTGTTCCATGGCAGTTGTACAATCATGCAACAAAAAAACCCCACCTTTGATGTCCCAAGTCTGTGCTCTCTCTCTCTCTCTCTCTCCATCAAAACCCATGCAAGGAGAAGTGTAGCTTAATTAACTACAACTAAAAATAGGAAGGAGGGAAATAGACTTTTATTCTCCTGCTGTGCGTCGAATGAGAATCGCTTTTTACCAACACAGTCTTGAAAACATGAACAACATGAGATATGTGGGTCAGACTTGGTGAAGGGTAAAGTACGCCGAAGGACATTCTGAAGTTGGCCCAGGGAATAAAAATCAGACCCTCTTGAGCTCTGTCAGAAACATCAGCCCCCTCGTGTCATTTAAAAGAAAAAAAAAGTAGAGGAGGTTCTTTTTTTTCCTGCAGCAGCTGAACTGTGGACTACTGTCTTTAAAGAACATTTTCAGATGAGCAGATAAAACCTGGGGGATGTAGGAAGGTGAAGGGGGGCGGGAAGAAAGAAACCCGATGAAGGGATATAGAGGGATAGAAGAGCTGTAGAGAAAGGTGGTGGGGAGTGGAGAGGGCGAGATGGGCAGAAGGATAGCATTGTGTGTTTGAAGGTAAGGTGGAGACTGAGGTTTGGGCAGGCTCCAGAGTCAGCGGGGAATGGTCTGTCAGGGAAAAGATGTCTCTATTCCATGACAGACTTGAGAAAGGTAGACAGCTGGACTCACCTTGCAAAAGTGGGCACTAAGAGAACCAGAAGATGTTCTTCAAATGACAGCGTGCATTCAAAATGGCTTAGATTTAAAGTAGTTCAACCCCGACCCCGGTGTGTTCTCATCATGCAACCGTTTCTTTTCATCCTAGCATGTAAAAAATGTCAAACTAGACTTTAGAACAGCAGGGCTGTGGAAGAGACCAATTAACTCACACCTCTGAACAGGGTCCCCACACAGTCCAACCATCAGTTACCACAGAGCAATCACTACAATTCATCTTTGGAGGGATTTTAAGAGATGTTTTACCATTATTTGTGTTTTCTTGTTCTTGGGGCTTTAAGCTGCCTGTGAGGAAGACTGTAGATACTACTGTTGAAAAAATGTACCCTGCCTAAGCTTCATTTTCAGGTGTTGAAACAACACAGGGTTTGTGTGCTAAACTTCTTTTTACTGAGCTGGCACCCTCTATCCTACACACATCACAACTAGACATATTGGCTTTAACAAAGAACACACTCTCCCTCCCCCGGCAGCCATCTTTGAGGTCGGCCATCTTGTGTGGAGTCCCCCTTTTGTCTAGGCCATGCACCCTGATACCTTTCACACTAGCCATCTTGTTTCACTCACACACACACACACACACACACACACACACACTTTTGTATGAAGTACATGTTAATAAATGCTTGTGAATATACACACTGTGTCTTTACTGTGGTACAAGAGTGAATAATGCCTCTACTCTGCCAAGGTTTATTGTCAAGTACCTTTTCATTTTTCACAAAACAGGAATTTGCCTTGCTCACTATTTTGGTGCATAACAATAAAACACAGTTAGAGAAAATAAAGAAAAGAAAAAAGAAAATGTGCTACAAAAGCCAAGAATAATAAATATTAAATATTTTGTGAATTTCCCCACTGTGGGACCAATAAAGGTTTATCTTATCTTATCTTAAATAGAAACATTTACAATGAAAAATATGAAAATACATCTGCTTTTTAAATGACTAACAGTATGATACAGTATACAGAGAAAATTGACACATTGTGTCAGATGTCAGCTTTCATATCAAAATCCCTCTCTATTCTCATCTTGTAAAACGTCATATTTTTGATGACACATTCTGAATCCCCCGGGTTTACGTAAATATTTCCAATTTGCATATTTGACATCATCATGTAACTATTTACATATATTCAAGATTTAAAAAAGCTAAACTTAACCAATTTATTAGCTTAATGTTTTTATTATATCATCTCATCAGTGTTGTTGAGTAGACAATTGAATATTCAATGACTTGCTGTCAGTTAGTCTAGTTTTTTTTTTTTTTTTTTGAATAAAAGCAATATTTCAGAGACAAATCGTTAAGGGTTCTGACTGAAATGAAGGGCCTCTAGTGGCATTGTCAGAGTGACAGTCACGCTTCAATGCCTGTTGCCAGGTTTGCAATTTTTCTGCCAAACTTATCATAAGTTTTGAGATCAATTTTTTGGGCTGCTTACACATTGTAGCGCATTTGTCAGGGGGCTTCAGTTGCTGCAGAAACAGTACAAATGTCCTGGAAAGCATACAGTTACTGACACTGCAGATAAATATCTGGCAACCTGAGCAGAGAGCCAGCAGTCACACTTTACTGGCACAGTTCTACAGAGCTGTTGCTGGCTAAGACTTGGATAAAGTTAGTTTTACTCAAAACTTTTAAAAGGAAGAGGGGCACAGTGTCCATGTGTATGAGATGGGGGGATGTTGTAAATATGAAAATGTAAATATATTTTACAGGCAATTACAAGCCACCAGTTCTCTTGATCTAAGAAACCTCAAGGCCTGATGTGAAAATACGTATTTATACAGAAGCTATAATAGATTCTTTTAAATGAATAGACACTTATTTGAATATTCACACACCTCATGCACATTATCTAATTGGATTTTAACAATAGCAGTGTCTGTTGGTACTTGAAGGATGCTACATGTGAAGGATGGTACAGGGTGTAGTTCTTACAGGTCATGTTGGTTTGTTGAGTCACGATACACAATTACGTGGGAGAGAAAGCTGACTCAACCATCATCCATTTTCAATCCATTCATCCATTATCTATAGCAGAGATTTTCAAACTGTGAGGCGTGCCTGCCCAGGTGGGATTCAACTTAGAATAATCAGCAGTTGGAGCTGAAGTGGCTGTGACACACAGCTCATGGAGGCAATTACCCCTTAAATGCAGGGTTGTTTCTTTCAAACATTCCTATGTACCTTGGCTCTTAATCGACCCGGCACTATAAAACAGATTAAGTCATAAATTAAAATCATGTTGCTTATAAACCTCTTCAGACATACCAATAAAAAAAATAAAATAAAAAATAATAATAATAATAATTCAGTGGACAGAGGAGTTTGCAGCTGAAGTAGTTCTGTTTCTATATCTGTATGATATCTGTTATCTCATCCCATTCAGTTATTTACATTATGAAAACTGCTCTGATTGATGAATCTGACTCACATACATACTGAGTGACTGCGATTGGTTATTTGTACGTAGTGCAACATGTGATTCATTGTGATGCTTTCAGGTGCATTAAAGAAGCGGACTACAGTCTCTACTAAGACCTTTATTGAATGCACCACACATATTGACATAACTTAAATCAGGTTGGTTAGAGAGTCAGAATGTTGGTTTTTGTAAATTCTGATGCAATTAATTGGCCAGCCCTAAGACTTTCCAATTAACCTGCGCCTGGAGGAAAGGCACACAGGCACCGGGAAAACTTGCAAACTCACTCCAACACTATGCCACCAAACAACACTATGCCAAAACTAAAAACAAGGTTTTTTTTTTTAAAGACGTTGTTTTTAAAGAAACCCATACAATTTGCACATATACAATATGTTCTTTTTAAAGCTAATATTTGGATGCATTATTATTATTATTATTATTATTGTACGGAATGCAAAGATTTCATGACTACAAATACACACACACACACACATATATATATATAAATATGCACACATTACAAAATATTCTCCACAGCAGATGGTTCAGATGTTAATGTGTAGTGATGCTACACCTAATATACAATGTTAAGGAATAATGATATAATAATAATATGATCTAGTGTGCCTGTGTAGTACAGAATGGATTATGGGATAATAAAATAACATCCATCTACAAATTACAAATTACAATTAACAAAATAACAAATTCATCCCTCACTGCCACCAAGACTGCAAAATTTTTCACTATTTACAGTAAGTTGATATTTTGAACTTTTGAAAAAAAGTTTGTCTATTTCTACATTCATGCAGCAACGTTAGCCTTCATTTGGAGCCATGTCTGTGTCTACCTGATGGATGTAAGTCCAAGCCTCCTAAATGCTCAACCGTGTTCACCAGCTAGTTGCTAACTTTCCTTCTGCCATTTGAGGCTGTAAAGATCGTGCACATTTGGATTTTAGAGCTTTTTGACTGAAAACAGCGACACCCAAAAACAACACTATAAGCTGTGAGACTGAACCAAAGCAGTGAAGGTGCAGGCCCAAAACTAAACACTATAAACTAAAAGTCACTATAAAGCTCTGTAGAGTTGAGAGGAAGGACAGAGACTCATAGCGCCCCCTGCTGAGTATGGAGGGCAAATGATGCAGAACATTTGCGAGAACATCCTGTCAGAAGTGATATTTTTTTGTCGTTGCAGGATGTATGCTTTTTACTTGTAAGACACGCTGTATTTGTTTCTGCAGCGTGATCTAATAGAAATATGCTGTGTATTTGTTTTATTGGTACTTGTTGTATTTGCAAACCACACTGTGTTTGTTAGTGAATCATGGAGCGTTTGAAACCAGCTTGCCTTGCACTTCCTAGCTTATTTTCCAACGTGGAATTGATTATAGTTAACAGCACACAACACAGACATACATCTCACTTCAGTGTAAAGAATAAGCAGCAGAGATGACTAAGTGGGCGGCCAGATTTGTGGCCTGTAGTATCATCCTATGTGGGTTCAGACAGAAAAAGTATTGACGATTATCATTATTCTCTTTCTCTTGCTTCTCTCTCTCAGCGTGTCTGGCATCAAAGCAATGATCTGTTTAGATTTCTGAAATGGTACGGCCTTGTTAATTTTCCTGCATTCTCAGCATGTTTTTTCCGTATGGGAAAGATGAGCTGGGCAGTGTGATGACAATGGAGAATGAGAGGCAGGAAACTCCGTCTGGCTCTGCAGGCAATGAGCTATTGGAGCCCTGCAGAGTTCAATCAATAGCATGTGTACGGCAATCTGTTCACAGTGTTTGTGCCCAAGTACTGCTGCTCTCACACTACAAACTGCCTTGTATTATAATGTATCAGATGTCAAGGTTGCTTCCTTTTTTTTTTTTTCCTTTGGAGTTTTTCCAAACCAAAAATTTGATGTTTGATAAGATTGCTTGTGTCTGTACACACACCTGTGTGGATACATTTGGGAAATAGAGAGTTGCTTGTGTATTCATGTGATTTTGTATTAATTGATTCAAAACAATATTTTTTTTTTTGTTTTTTTTTTTGGCAAGTATGCAAAGGAGAAGTAGACAGTCAAAGATACACAGCTCTATACAACCTTGAACAGTCCTTAGAAAGCATTTACATCCATTGTGGTATGATGATTTATTCTCAATTAATACAGCAAAATTAGCACTTGCCATTTTATCGTACTGATTCATCTGGATGAACATTAAGGATTTCCAGCTGAAAAACTTAGTGGATGATCTATATAGAACTGCAATCAGTGCGCCACCTACAGCTACTCAGAATGGAAAGCTGGTCTGGGTCATGCTGGCAGTACTCCCCAAAGCTCATGACCATAAGTTTTTGAACATTTGAATATGCAGTTTGAACATGCACTATATAACCAAATGACAGTGGACACCCCTACTAATTTTTGAGTTCAAGTGTTTCTGCCACACCCGTGCTAACAGATGTATAAAATCTGGCACAGTCATGAAATTTCCACAGACAAACATTTAGGATTTTCAATGGGTAAAGAGGTCAGTAACATGGCAAGTGCTATTGTGAAGTGGAAGCACTTAGGAACAACAATAGCTCAGCCAAGTGGTAGGTCATGCACATTCACAGAGTGGGGCCAACAAGTGCAGAAGTATGTGCCACATAAAAATCTGTTGCATCACACACTACAGAGTTTTAAATTGCCTCTGGAAGCCCCATCAGCACATGAACTGCACATTGAGAGCTTCATTAAATGCTACAGGCTCTTCTAAATGCTACAGGATACGAGGACATTTTAGCCAGTTGAGAGCTTCCAACTTTGTGGGAATAGTTTTGAAAAGGCCCTTTGCTGTTCCGGCATGACTGTGCCCCTGTGCACAAAGCGAGGTGCGTGAAGACATGGTTAGATGACCTTGGTGTGGAGGTACTCGATTGAGCCCTGAAGTCCAACCCATTGAACACCCCTCAGAGGAGTTAGAATGCTGATTGCGAGCCAGGCCTTCTCGTCCAACATCAGTGCCTGACCTCACAAATGCTCGTTTGGCTGAATGAGCACAAGTTGCCACAGAAACACTCCAAAATCTTCCTTCCCAGGGAGATATAGCTGCAAAGGCAGGTCAAACTCAATATTACTGTTCATGGTTTTAGAATGAAATTTCTAACAAGCTCATATTGGTGTGACTTTTGGCCATATAGTGTAGATCATCTGGTAAATAGACCACAACAGTCCAGTACAACGTGTGAATTCTTGTTGATGCTGCACCAGTTGATTTTGCTCCATGGACCTCATGATACTTAAGCTCTTTGACTTAGAGCATCAATTCAGTCTCAACTCAGTGTGAGCAATCCACTAGACACATATGAATGAATGAATCCAAATCTTGTCTACATGCATATGGATATTTTTTGAAAACAGATTCCCATTCATATCACCTCACACATGACAACGCAAAAACAAATCAAACTGAACTTTTCTGTTCTCCCCCACGACTATGACACCAATGAAACTGTAATAAGCATATGGTTTATTTTATTATTACCAAGGAACCATTGTTCTGAACGGTTGATATGTTGTTTTCCTCCTTCTGCTATTAAATGGGAAAAAGCAAACAACCTACAATGTGTGCCATGATTTAGAATCATGTTGGCCAGGAACATGGAAAATTGAAAGTAATGGCAATGAAACTATTTATATGACTAATCTTTACCTTTTGAAAGAATAAAAAAAAATTGAACATAACCCAAAAGCCCCAGTTCACTTTAATGGAACTGTTTACATGATTGAGTCATTATTGTGGAATTATAAAGGCTCTATAAATGCAGCTTATATGAGCACTTACAGCGTTAGTAGGCACATCAGGGTAACTTAGTGACACTGTCCAACCGCAGTTGTCAGATTATACATGTTAGTAACTGAAAAGTTGAGATATGCAGTAACAAACTGCATTGAATCCCTGTAGTGTCTCGAAAACACCAGAAAAACTGGGACACGTTGAATCGCTGTGATCCAGTATGAGCTGAAGTGGTGTGGCAGAATGTCTTCTCAAGGGACACTGTGTTGGTAGACAAAAGGACAGACAAACGTCATTGGCTGTTCACCAGGGGCGTAGAAAGAAATTTGGACCAGCAGTAGTTAAAAAAAAAACAAAAACAAAAAAAAACAGTACAACAGGGAAAACATTTTAATATGTTGTTCATTGAAACAAATATAAACATTATATCTACATTACTTATTGTCTTTTTATTTTCAATCATGTCGAGCAATACACAGTGAAAACCAAACAGTGTTCCTCCAGGACAACACACAGAGCAATACAAGCGTCAACAATAGACAACATAAATCTACACGACTATAAGTGCAACCATGTACAAAACAGTGCAAGGACTACAAAAAAGTACTGAGACAGGGCAACATTAAAAACTGAGTAGCTAAGAACTGTTTAAATAATGAAAATGAAATGAAAATGGCCATAAATGCTGCATGTAAATATAACTGTAACTGTGAGTGAAAACATAACTGTTGTGAATGTAGACATAAAATACTGCTGTAAATGTAAGCATAAGATGGCATATTACAGCACTGCCAAGGAGAGCAGAGTGGTGTTCAAGTGACTGTGTGAATTTATGTGTGTGTGTGTGTGCACGGTAACTCTCATTGTAAAAGTAATACATACATTGGCACATGGCCAGGAAGAAAACCATAAATAAACACAAATGCTCCATTGTTATTACAAAGGACATCACCCTAAATAGTGTCCAGTGTAAAGTGAATGGGGAAAAATGTCCATTAAGACAAGGGTGGCATATTTATAATTAACTTAATTGACCATTAGAGGCAGTTCATTTGAAGCTTTTCACATCGAGGACAGGAGTTTATGTTCAAGCTCAGTCAAGACTCATCTTTTTACACATTTCTCACAGCTGCATAGCTCTGCAGCTCTGGAGGTCCGTCCATAGGCAGCGAGAGCGGCTGCCATTTCTTGCACTTGTTGGGTAATTAGGTCTATATCATAGCATATGTGAACTTTACATACACTATGATTCAGACCTAATTACCAAACTGTTGGTGATGAATACATGTACTGTTATGCGCCTGATAGGTCGGCAGGATTACGGGCAGAAATATGTGCCACTAGAAACGAAACATTTATATTTGAATTTGAATTTTCACCTCAAATCGTTGCATTAAAAACTGAATTTGAATCACATAATGGAATTTTGTTTAACTTGAATAATTGTATTGAAAAACTAAATCAGAATAGCATCATTTGAAATTGAATTTATTAGTTTGGAACTGAATTCCAATAAATTGAAGGTAAAGATTTAGTTTAGCACTCGATTGCACTTCCTCAGTGACCAGATGTGTCTCAACTGAAATTCTACAATTCCATTTTAGCAGATGCTTTTATCCAAAGCGACGTACATACACATGTCGATGGAACAGCCATCGGGGGCAATTTGGGGTTCAGTATCTTGCCCAAGGACAGTTTGACACATAGACTGCAGGGGCCAGGGATCAAACCACCAACCTGATTGGTGGACAACCGCTCTACCTTCTGAACCTCCTGAGCTATAGTTGCAATAAATGAGTTTTTCCTTGACTGAACATGTATTGATTTCTGGTGTTTATTTGTCTTTTTAAGAGTGAGAGAAACACCAATGAACAAGTTGATAAATTCATAAATCTTACATCGTTGTCGGCAGGATTCGAACCTGCGCGGGGAGACCCCAATGGATTTCTAGTCCATCGCCTTAACCACTCGGCCACGACAACCAGATGCAAGAACTGAATTTGAATTGTGAAAACTGAATGTAGAAGTATATAGAGAGCTGAACTTTCAGTGAGGCTCAAATACAGTTTCAGAGCAAATGAATTCAATCTCATAATATTAGATTCAGGTTCAAGTTTTTTGGAATTCAGTTCCAAATAATTAAACTCAATTTCAAATGTCGCTATTTTGACTTTGATTGTCAATGCAATTATTCAAGTTAAATAATTCAAATTATGTGACTCGAATTCAGTTTTTAATGCAATTATTCAAGTTGAGCAATCAGACTTCAAATGTGAATGATTTAGTTTATGTTGACACATATTTCCGCCCATACAGGTTTCTAGACAGATTGATTGGGCAGAGTTCTTCCTCAATTCTGCCGCTGATAAAAATGAACACAGACGATGACATGATAGTTGGTTGAATGCAAGCTCTGTGGCCTTTCTCACAATCGTCACATGAGCCAAAGAGGACTTAAGGGGCAGTGCACGTGCCTGCTGTGACAGCTTTTCTGCACATTCACTTTTCTGCGACAACACTTTTGTCAGTCTGTAGTTTTCTTTGGCTGCAATCTTGACAGAGAAAGCAGGGATATCCAGTGACTAGTTCATTAAGTTTACTGTGGTGCACACACATGGCAAGTCCATAGGCAGACTGGCAGTCACATTGCTTCTTTGTGGGAGACAAGTCTTTGCAAATTGCAATGCGGTATCTGTGAATTATGAATATTGGAATACCCGGGTTCCAGTTTGGGCTCGGCTAAGCATGACTGCTAAAATTCCAAATCCATGTCATTACAAAGACTGCATGAAATTATTCCTCAAGAAGCAGTCAAGAGAGCAGTGTAAATAAAAGAAAGAGGGTTAAGGGGAGAGAGAGAGAGAGAGAGAGAGAGAGAGAGAGTGGCTGACACACAATTTTCAAGGACATTCCTGAACAATTAACTTGCGGTTTTAGCTATCTACCCCATTAGTCTTGGGGGTTTGGAAACAGCCATTGATTTTGGATGTCAGCCACTCTCATTTTATGGAAATTGCACTAAATGGCAGGGAAACAAAAACAAATTGAATTTTCTGTGCTGTTACTTGTAATGTGAAATTAGATATGTGGCCATGTGTGACTGAACAAGCCAGCCACAGAGACAGAAAAAAGCAATGTTGCAGTACGGGGAGGCTACCCTCCACATGCATTTTGTAAAGTGCTATTGCTAAAGGGAAGATGTATGTGGAAGGTATAATAACTGGTAAGTGCAGGTACACAATTTAATTTCTCTCTTGGGATTTTACCGGTGGGGATTTTGAACACTAGCAAGATTTACTCTATGTATGTGAAGTTGACATAGAGTGTATGTTGTGCTCATATCTTTCTGGCTTGATCATTCAGTGTCTTCCCCAAGAAAAAAAGCCACCCAAACCTAATTTACACGCAGCGATCTCACAGCACTGGTAATCTCACTGAAAGCCATACTGCTGAAATCTCTTCAACACCTGTACTCCGGTTTAGGGTCAACAATCTGGGTGCCTTTTAAGAGTAACTGTACCCAGACTGCAACTGCAAAACTAGTGATGTCTGCAACCTCTTTACACACTGTGTGCAGCCATGATGCCCTCTGAAGACAATTTGTGATATTTGATTTTTGGATTTTTACTAACATTCACAGCTTGACTTGATATAGTGCAAAGAGAGTAAATCCAGCAGCAGCAGATTTTTTTTTCTGTCAGGGATGTTTTTCCATCCATTATCTGTACCATCAATCCTCTGGGATCGTATCCCAGCAGAGGGAAAACAGTCCATCACAGGGCCAAAACACAGCTATACTCACATTATCAAGAATATCAATACTTGCTGGTTGACTGTCCAGTCCGGGCAACACTGCTTAAGAGTTGGAAATCTGAACAACTGAACATGAATAAAACTGAAAATAGCACTACATATAAAAAAAAAATGCAAGGTACGGGGGCGCCAATTCAGGAACTGGTGAGACAATGAAATCTGACCCAGGATGTCCACTTTGAGTAACAGATCCAGGACCTCTGAGGCTTATCAGACAAGGGATCATGGTTTCTAATAATGTAAGGCAGGATTTGACAACCTTCACATTACAAAGTAATCTACCAATAATGTGCCCTTGCACGTATTTGACTGGGCAACACAGCATCTTGCTGGATGATGTTGCATTTTGCCAAAAGTTGAGCCAGGAGCCAACTTTTTATGCCAGAGCCGTCTGAGCTGGCTGTGCCAACAAGGTAGCTGTTGTTTGGTTCTTTCTGTGGGCATTTCTGTCTTTTCAGAGGTGGACAGTAGAGAGGACAGGAAGTCAAGGAAGAGAAATGGGGAATGGCATGATACAAAGGTTTTGCTAGCCAGAATCAAGCCGGGAACATTGTGATCGGAGTATATACAATTGTTTAACCTTTAGGCCACCACAACATCCAGGAGGCAGTGGTATTTTTTTTTTTTTTTTTTGAGCAGTTGTGTCTGTTGGGACATGACCTTAGGGTATAGTTACATTACACTTCTGTCCTACAAATCACTCTTGCGCAAGCGTAGCAGAACACCAAGAGACTGCAGACTAAAGCAATGGAGCTGGTGCAGTAAAACGGTTTATTCACCCACAAAAAGATACAAAGCTTACTGGATGTGAGGTAGGCAAGGGTCGCAACCAGATGTGGCAGTCCAAACAGGCAACAGGGAGCAGGGAAGAATCCGAAATCCAAAAAACAGGCAAAGTCCAGGACAACTAATCAAAAATCCCAAAACACTGAAAGACAAGAATCATACAGTGCAAAGATGAATGCTGGCGAAAGATGAGCTGAAGGAAACACACAGATTAAATTCACCATGGAGGGAAAACTAATGAGGGACAGGTGAAACTAATGACAAAGGCAAGAAACACAAGGGCAGGAAGTAAAATTATTGGAAGATGAGGACAGGTGAGTATCAAAATAAAACAGGAAACAATTAGGGAATGACATGAAACAAAGAAAGACATAACCGTATCCCTTTTTGAGCCTAATTTGTATAAACATTTTACTTTACTTATACTTGCTTATACATTTTACTACCGGCTGTCACGTGGTCAGACAGGTTATAAACACACCAGCTGATAAAATCATCTAAACCACTTTATTTGGAGGTCAAACTGAAAGTCAGTGCACCACTAATGTTACTAACACTCCTTCATTGCACAGGGATATTGTGTGTGTTACAGCAGTTTAAAGTTGAGCCAGAAAGTGGGTTGTTAGTGGGTTTGGTCATTTTGAACAATGTTTGAAAATGGACAGTTTCTTTCTTCTAAATATGTTTGTTCACAACTTGTCTTACTTCTTTTTAGAAAGTTAGACGCCTTCTCATGTCTCAGCAATTGCTTGGAGAGTTTACAAGTAAGAATGGAAGCTAAAAGACCCAAATCTAAAAGTCAGCTCTTTCTGTTTTATTATGAATCAAATGTGCTGGAGTGGCCAAAAATGTAACAATCGGTATGAAATCTTTCCCTTCTGTTGCTTGTTTGCCTTTAATGATGAGTGAAGTTCAGTCTACCGCCACGTCACAGCAGTTAAAGGCTTTACTTAGACTCATAATGTGTGAGCGCAGGCATATTTGCGAGCATGTGTGTGTGGACATGGATGTAATATTTACATGGGGCTGTCTTGCCAGACGTGAGGAAGACAGGCTGGTGATGTCAGTATTTGCCCAGAGGCCTCCGGTCCCTCCTCAGACATTCAGCACTCTGACTGAGGCTGCAAGGAGCTCTGCCACTCACTGCCCCAATTCTGTCTCTCCATCTTCCTTCTCTGCTCTCGCCTGCCAGAATCTGCAATGCACGGATGAATATGCATCACTCCAAACATAGTCACACATACACACATGAGATGCGCACTCACACGCATACACAGAGCTATGCAGACATAAAACAGGAGAAGAAATTGGATAAACGCTCATTTGTAATTGTGGATAAATCAGCTTGTTGCAGCTATAGAAAGAACTTGGACAACAGATTGTGAATGGGTTTTAAAAACAATAAAATAGTAAACCAAATCTTTCAATGAGCAACAAAATTCAATAAAAACGTCAAAGTTACCAGAAAATTGCTGATGACAGTTTGAACAGGTCAGATAAGAAATGTAATCCCTCTGAGTCTCTGAGAAATAAAAGGTGGTAAAAGCACATATCAGGGATTTGATCCAGTTTTTTTTTTCATACCAGGGTTGTGTTAACCAAACATTTTTTATCTTTAAGAATGAAAAATTATCACATGACTGTGTATAATGCAGCAGAAAGAGAAGCTAGCAATGAGGTAGTGGACATAGTAAAACATTTAGATCTAAAGACCAGATATTTTTCACAGGAGTAGGTGGAGACCAAAACAGAGCTAAAGGGGATTGAATTCCATTCATCAAGTGGACAGAAATACAACTCCACATGAATCTAAGCTGGTGTCTGTTAGATGTGTAAATAGGTAAGTGATATGTCAGTGGTGGGTTTACGGTTTGTGCCACATGCCCAAGTTGCATCTCCAGCTTGTTCCTCTGCCCCAAGTGTCCAATAAATGAATAGATAAAATTAATTAATGCACACCTAACAAGATTTGCCAGTATGCAACAACATGATGTAGCTGATGTTCAAAAGCAGCTGCATAGATGCGCCACTTCTACTAAACACATCTTTGGGAAATTTGAACTGGTCAGCTTGATGTTGATTGACATGTGAAACTGATCCAAAAAAAAAAAATCATATGCTGGACAAGGCAGCTGATGATACAAGTGGATCAGCGCAGCGCATAAAGCTTAATGTCAGGTCCCCTGTTGTCAAGAGTAAAACCTTCTTACAGATTTATGATGCAAAATGCATTTATTAATAATCTTCTTTGCACAACCGTGATCACACTGCAGTCTCTGTCATAGATGATGCCATTGAAAAAAAGGGTGTTTGGTTTTGCAAAACCACACACATGAAGTTCCATCTTTAATAAATTGGCATTTTCAATTTTCTTTTCTGTGACTTTTATGATTTTAAAATCTAAATATTGACCATGTTGAAATGTGTGCATGTCCGCCACAGTGACAGATTAGCTACAGCTTAATTAGTATTACAGATTCAGCACAGATTCAGAACGCAAACATGACCCACGGTGTTTCCATGCCTTTTCTTTTCTTCACTGGCTCTAATGCCGTGCTGCTTCCATCAGATGGTAACTCAACAAAGATGATAAAGTTCAAGCATGCACAGGCACCAAACTGCATTACAAAACAAACTAAGGAAGAAAATGTAAGCGAACACTAACATTGTCAAAAGGATGAAGTCAGTATCAGCTCATTGTTGACACTTGGAACACAAATGCATGACAGAACAAGAACAAATGTCTCTTTCAAAGCTTTGAATCCGGTGTATAAATAAAGCATGAATAAAGCTTACTAAGGCAGGAGTATGACGCCGGGCTATGATTGTTAAAGAAGTGAAGAAAAGTACATACATCACTCATCTGTAGCCAAGAAGTCAGAAAGAGGGACAGTCTGCTAAAATACTGCAGATGTATATATACTATTTTTTTTTCCCTTTCTGCCAACATCCTGAACAAGACTGGATTGAACCTAGTATGAAGTCCTGAATATGAAATGCTTATCTGCATTTCTCTGCACTGGTTTCAGTAATATTTGTTCTTCAGGTGTATTGAAGTAACATATCACAGGACATGGTTCAACTACGTTTAAGTCACAAAAAAAAAATACTAGCAATGCAAATGCAAGAATAATACTTTTGAGTCATATCTTAAGATGTTGCATGGTTTGAAAGAAATAGCATATTTTTTGTGTTAATACTGAATGGGAAGAAAGAAAACCAAAAACATCTAATTACTGTTTTGTTTTTTTGTTTTTCAGATTTGTGAATTTTTTTTCTTTCTTTGTGCTGAAAGCGAGCGCTGCCCCCACCTCGCTCACAGTGCAATACTATCAGACATTTTAATGATTCCTGAGGAGACTAAGTGTTCACGACAGACATTAACCTTTACTATCTGGTTCACCAGTGTTGATAGATGACCTGGAGTCTGTGTAATAATGGTGTGGACATTATTAGACCAGAAATATGCCGAGGCATAGGGTACAGTCGGCCGAGCGTTGTAATGATAATGAGATAACCTCAGCGTCACACACACATGTCATATATTATCACATTCCTTCCTTAAGTAAGTATGTTGTTTAATTTGTATAATCCCTCCTAGTGCGTAACCGTATGTGATCATGACCACTACTGATGAAGGTGAGGGTGACCGGTACCAGGGCTTTAGTGGCGATGAGGCTATGTTTTGGACATTCTCACCAAGTCATGCGGTAATTATTTTATGTGTGTTAAATTACTCATGAAGCTATTTTGAGGACCGTGGCAACTAGATGCCGCAGTATGACACGAGAACGTCAAATCAAAAATTAAGTTCGAGGAAGAGCATTATTGTCTCCTCTTATAATACTGTCTCGCAGGATAATGCAACATACTGGTGAGGATGAAAAATGACCAGCGGTGGGGTTTAATGTTGGAAACCTTGCACTCTATAGGAAACTAGTTTACATGCTCTTGGTCAGTTCTGTGTTCACAACAGGAAAGAGTCTATCTGCCATCACTGATGAACCTGGTTATTATCTGTTATTAGCAGTTCTTTTCTTACATTCTTTTCAAATTCATGAAATTTACCTTAGGTTTCAATTCCAAACGTGCTTTACAAGCTTTCTTCGAGTGTGCGTGCTCCTGTAAGGTACGTGTACTCTTAGTGAACAAGCACAATGGAGGAATAGTACAAAACAACCTAACAGAAAAAACAGAAATAAGACTTGTTTTTTGGTTTCATTTTTTTGCTTATTAGATTACACATTTCAAGATGAACGAATGATACAAAGGCCCAAATTCCACTCGCTCTGAACTGTTTTTTTTAGTCTTTTAGTATCAAGCAAAAAATAAAAAAGGAGTATTCATGCAGACAACAAAAGGCCCTGAAGGCCTTGTGTCCTTTTCTAGTTAATAGGTTACATAATTTGATTCATTGCAAATAGGATTAGGAATTTGTACCACTAAAATACAATATCAATTAAAATGTGTCCTGCAGTATTACATTTAAATATCTTGTTGGCCCAACAACAAATTTGACCCAACCGTTCCTGTGTTACCCCTGAGCTCAAAGATAAAACATTGACCTACAACATCAAGTGAAAAGTTGCCTTTATTGTCATTTAAAAACTGCCAATTTGAGTCTTAAATTTAACTAACCAATTTGCTCATAATGTGTTTTAAAATTTCTGGTCGGAAGCTGTCAAAATATGTAATTCTGGGCCCAAGGGTGTAACATTGGTTTGAAAAGTCGGGTTGCAGAATGAAAAATGATCTTCTGCATTTCGGCATGATTGTATCATATTCCCAGCTCCTTTAAGGCAACACATTATGATTAAGATGGCTATCGTGCTTAGGTTAATCATTCTTCTAGAAAAGTGGTTAATATACTGTACTGTCTTACTCTCCGCATGTGCTATAATCCCACTGAACATCACAAGCTGTGGTCTCTAATCACCATCCGCGACTCACAGCACAAGAGTGGCTCCACTTATATTTCAGTGTTTCATCAGAGTTTGCTATCAAATGAATGTAAAACAAGCACATTGGTGACCTGGTGGCATACGCTAGGGGAGCGGACTAATCAAGCGGGCCCAGTGTTAGAATAGCTGGGACGTTATGTCCATGCATGCATACACTGGGCTGAGGCGTCACCATCCATATGTCCCAACATTTATGAGATAAAAGCCGAGAGGTTTCAGCAATATTAGCTTCAGTTTTTATACAGCACACAGGCTGAAATAGGAAAGCCATGCAGACACACACACAGACATGGAGGAGAGAAAATCTGAATGCCTGCAATCAATCTTGCTCTTTATAGAGGAAAAAGCTTTGAGGAAAGTGTGTCAGCTTCAGTAACAGGGGTAGTGGGGTGTCCATACATCAGAGGCAGCTGTCAGCCGCTGTGTCAGTCAGTTGCAGTATTAAGAATGATCCATCCATATGCAACCTTTCTTTGCCAGTGGTTGACACATCAGTCCAGCTTGGTGAGGCTTTGTCAATACTGCCGCTGCAATGAAAGCTTGAAATATGACTAATGACCAAACAAAAAAAATGACAGACGGTTAGCATATTACAGAGGAAAAAAATACTGCATGTGGAGATCCATAAGCAACATTACGTGATTTAGAAGAAGCGGAGAAACCCATACAATTTTTTTTTTTTTTTTTTTCTTTTTTACCAGGCATTTGTACAACTTCTGTCGCCTTAAAATATAATCATTCAAACTGTACCAAGTAAATTAATTTTTAGCATGTCATGATCAGGAAATCTGCCTGAAAGCTTCACAGCTCTGTCACTTATAATTGAGGTGTCCAGCAAGAAGTCTTTCTGGGCCCAAGGCATCACATGACCTGCATTTCCTACTGCGTCTGCTGCCCAGCCCTCTGCTGTTCCTGCAGGCTGGGTCACTTATGTATAGACATAACTATGCACATCTTATAACTGCACTGAACTTATTGTTTAGGTTATGTTTGGACAGCTTTCACAAAGCTCAGTATTTCCCACCTGACAGAATAATCCATATTTCTCATTTCATTATGTCTGCATATGTTGTTGATTTAAGATCTGACCGTTATTAACTTTTTATTATTTCAATATTCAGAATAATTGTGTGCACGCTGTTATTGGATTATATATATTTGAGCCAACAAAAATGGGGAAGCTGCTGACTCACAAATGTGATGCATTTATTTCAACTAATGGAGATCAACATTTCAGTAAACTGCCTTCTTCAGGATGAAAGGATCAACTTCACAGGCCAATCTAGGCAAGGCCTGAGACCAAAGACAAGTCTGTATAATCAAGAAATCATGTAGTACAAACCAGAAAAATAGAAGACAAATATCAGAATTTCTTACATCTTACATTCACATGAGAAAAATAATCCAAAATAGAAATCTATATCTATGCTACAATACTGTGCTACAATTCAATATTAAAGGTCAAATAAAACATGTAAAGTCAATTTTGAATATGTTGCCTATTATTATTTGAAACTTAAACTTACATTATAAAAAATGACAACACAAAAATGCATATGTCCTAGGTACATGTATTGTATATATAAATAAAGAACAGAAAAAACACACCCCAGTTAATGTCACTTACATGAATCCCCACGTGCATTAAATTTTAAAATATTTTTTATCAAAAAGATGTTTAGCACTTTCATCTGTGTCAGTAAAAATGCAAGAGGTCATACCATCAACCCAAAGACTCTTTTTATGCTGACTCAGATTTTACACACAAAAAGGAAAGTAAATGTAAGTACATTTTGTTGATTATGCTAAAGTAACATTTTGAAAATAAGATCTTTTTTTGTTTCTCCAAGTAAAAGATCTGGGCATTTCTCCTGCCACTGCCGGTGCTAATATTCTCAATTGCAGAAAATCTAAGCGAGGCCTTAAGTCCACATAATCAAGAAATCGACCAATGCAAACCAGAAATATAAAAGAAAAATTTCTTACAAACATCTCACATTCTAATGAGAAAAATAATAAGTAAGGCACAATGGTGGCCCCGTGCCTGAATTTGCCTCAGGCATCCAAATCACTAAATACGCCCCTGGACGTGTTCAACACTGCTACCAAATGTGCTCCTGGCCCCATGCCCTTTTATCCACCCTTAAGTCCACTCTGTTTCCTGAAGCCTCCCCCTGGCATCCACCTCCAGCCTTGGCTGTGAGCTCCTGGCCAGCTGTGACACATGTCTTTACTGCAGGGATACATCATCCACTCCCATCCCTGCCCTTGACCCCCCCCTTCTGCCCAGCATCACAATTGTCCATCATCTCCCCGCTCTGTAGAAAGCACAGCATGTCCAGCTACTGATTGCAACACACATATAGATCCTATACAAATACAGCCGGCCCTTATTGATGTGTGTTGGTCCCTCCTGCACTGATAATGGCCACATGGCCATTCCCAGAGCGAGCCGGGCCCCACTGTGCCTGCAGCTTTCCTGTTCTGATGGCTGATGGTAATGAGAGAGGTGCACTCAACTCAAGCTCCAAATCTAACTAATCTGTTATCTGTTCCATGTCAATGTCAGACTGCTCCGGGGACTTCCATTAATACTACAAAGCTCTGCTCAATATCACATCCCTTTCCAACAAGTCATTTTTAGTTAATCACCTTATTACTCCATACTGTCTGGATTTTATGCTTTTAACTGAAACACGGTTAGATAACAGCAGCGGAGCAACAGTTCTCTTTGAGTCAGCCCTTCCAAATTTCAAAAGTGTAAATGTTTCTCGAGCTGACGGGAAAGGTGGTCATGGGGCTGCTTTATATCAAAATTCATTCCAATAAAAGCTTCTGTTGCTTTTTCTTTTTCTACCGCTGCACTGTGCTCTGAGGCAGGTCACAGATTTTACAGACCGATAATATACTTTGCAAACTTTGCTGCCTGTTATCTCCACTAGTTTCACTTTTTTTTTTGTGTAAGTAATGTAACACAAGCAATGCACGCTTGCATTGACGAATGTGTATGTGTAAATATGAAGGTGTGATTTCTTTATGAGCTGAACACAGAACTCATAGCGAACCAGATGCACAGTAACATACCTGCTGATACCTACCAGCATTTAAAATGTCATTTAATTATTTCCCAAAGAGAGAGAGAGAGAGAGATGTATGGGCGGTGCTGAAACAATTTTATTTGATAATTATTCAGTGTAATTTTGTTGTTGATCAGCGAAGAGGAGCTCCACTGCAGACTGGAGTCTCTGCAGTGACAGTGACAGCCACAGTTTAACTTGTGACAGCTGTGTCATATGGATGGGTTCATCGCGGGGCAGATGTCGTTCTCCAGTACGAGCAGCCATCCTAAGCACTCCTAGCAGTGAGAAGACTCCTTTCAGACAGAAGAATAAGAATTAACAAACTGTAATATATTGTCCAGTTTAACTTGTACTGCAAGCGATTCTGTATCACTGTACTCCTCTCGACTTTCTTGTGTCTCTCTCCTTTGCTTTTCCCCATCCACTTGCTGTCCTACTAACTGTCTCATACAGTAAATAAGAATCAGTGATGGTGAACAACAACTGCAAATTATTAAAATTTGTATTGATATCTTTGGAGTATGAAGGGAAAAGAGATCAACAATCTGTAACATTTAGAAATTTCTATTTATACATGTGATGGATTTGTGGTATGAGCCCTATAAATACGAAGCCACCACCACATGTAATGACCAGCTGTTCTGGTGCTGTTGGAGAAGCTTGCCAATATGACATCATCAGTTAAACTACACTTCTTCTTTCATTACAAACGAATGTTGAAGGGCAGGTCTACCTGCATTTACAGGTAGCAAAAATGAAACTATGCATATCAGTGAAAACTGTGTGTTGAGCATTATTTTGATAAACACTCACTCAACAATTTGTATCCTCCTTTTAGATATGTGGGACTATTCAAATATACTATAGTTGTCAGTGAAACTTGTAATTAGTCAGTGACTGTGTGAACACCTAGGTCTTGTTGTGACCCAACTCAGGGGACTGGGGCCCTCAATCAACACTACCGACCAAGAGGTGAATATTCAGTTCAATGTGTAAAGATATTTAAATGAAATGTATGTGACTGACTACATGGCTTTAGTTTGTACTGTATTTGGAGGCTTAATGAATTTGTATCCAGTGATGATGATGTTTATCACCTTCCCCTTCTTATAAATTGTTAAAGCAGTGAATATTTCCAGCATCAACAACATTTGTGTTGTGTCCCAGGGGATCCCAGTTCCCTTGTAGGCCTCTGGCCCTGACCTTGTGGTTAAACACCCTGTGGTTACTTGTTTTGCAGCAGAAGTACCGTGGGAAGGCAGCAGCAAGGCGTTTGAAAGGAAGAAGCTCAGATATACTAAGCAGCCAAGGTGGACCAGGAAAGCTGGAAGGCCACAGTCACCCTGGGGATGTTGGGAGTTGTAGTTGTAGCCATTAGTTCGGTCGGGAAGAAAAGGAATTGGTCAGGGTTTAGATGTAGTCATAAATGCTGTTTCCAGAGAGCCTGAAAATACCCATGAGACTCCAGTACAGGGGCTAAAAGTATAGAAATGTACACTCCTGAATAAAATATACGTTTACGTACAGTACAGCATCGTACTGTGGTGACAGAAGTGGTCGCAGTGAATATGGCCCTCCTTTAAAGTCAAGAAAATGCACTTCAGTCAGGGATGATGCAATAAGTAACGCAACATACAGATGTTTGCTTTAATATTTAAGACTTCTAGTGTTGATCCTGTGGATAAAAATCAGTGTATAGAGGGTAAGACCTCTATGAAATGCAGCCCTTCCAGAGATCCTCCCTTGGGGATGGGCTGCTTTGGGAGTTAAGACCAGACTTAAAGTCTGAGTGCATCTCCTTCTTACAACCAGAGGTTTCATAACCATGGTTCAGAGCCACTTTTCTGGGAAGTTAACAGTACAGAAGCCACACAAAATGGGTGCATAGTGAATGGAAAATGGACTCAATAAAGGCGAAGGCTGTAACTCTCCTGCTCAAAGTCTGATGTGGAACTCGAAAATGACAGCGGTTAATACAGTTTCAAAGTTGTTGGTTATATCAGCCATTCTTTCACATGCAAACATGCCAGAAAACTTAGATGTGATGTGCCATTAAAGGTGTAATGTTGCTCTCTCTGAAAATATTCTCCACCCGACAACTTAGAACAACATTTAACTCTGAGGTGAACACTAGACATTGTTGGCTGATAATCACTTCATACTGTATCTCTGAGTTGGAAAAAATATCTTTTTCACTCAGTTACTGCCTTTGTTCATCTGGATTCAAATACTAAAAAAACATTGTATAATAACTGACAGCATTCACTGCAGTTTATGAATAGCAGCTATTTGCGAGGCTAGATTCATCGACACTGTTGTGTTCATTGTGCACACCTCTTCTTTGGCTCTCTGCTGTGAAGGTTTTCTTTTCAAGCAACCTTCTTTGTTTTCCACACATGTCCCCAAAACACTCAGACATAGGTGTGTATGATAAATCAAGTATACTTAGTCCACCTTTTTAATACCTTCAATAAAAACCCATTCAACCACACCTTTATTTCTTGCTGTAACCAACAAAATCAAGGTAAAAACAAAAGCCTTCCTTGTTTATGGCCATGTTAAAATGATGAAAATGAAAGACTGAAAAAGCTGCATGAGTGTGAACGGCCTTAATTAATACTCAGGAGAAGCAGATTTAAATTTGTTACACTCTAAACATTATTAAGTCTCTTTCACATCTGCCCCTTTTTGTTTTTCTCCTTTTCCTCTTTTCAGAAAACTAGAAAATCATTCAAATTACAAGAGAACCACTTGTGTAACTCCTTAAGGTGCACAGACAGTCATTTTGTAAGATTCATATTTTGTTTTAGCACACCGTGTTAAGAGATGCTTAAGAAGAAAATTAATTTAAAGCCCCTATGTAGGTTTTGGGAAAAAGAAAAAAAAAGTCTTTTGCACCCCGCCTGTCTCTGAAAACACACTGGCAGGGTGGGCAGAACACCATGTATCCTCGATGTATGATAGGCAGTTTAGGTGGAGCCAAAAATAACCTCACCTTTCAGCTTCATCACAGCTCTCTCTCTGTTCACAGTGAGTTTGTTGCTGTGAGCTAGCACTGGTTTTAGCTTAAGATAGTGAGCATTAAAAAGCATTCAATGGTCCAAATCCACAACCTTTTATTCATGCATTTATTTGGAAAAGAACATGTTTTCCCACTATAATTGAAAACTTTCAAAAGTCATGGCACTTCTTGCATTTGTTGCGTGGTGATATAGTTCTAGTGAGGTACTTTAAATTTCTCCCTTGACTCTGCATCAGCCTATAGGCAGCTGTGTCCCCGGGACAGATCCTGAGGGCACACGAGTTTAATCAACTGAAAGGAGAAGCCCTAATGGATCATTCCATCCAAACACTGGTGGGTGACATTATGAATTAGAATCAACCATTAATCACACTCAGCGCAGATCAGATTTTTTGTGCATTTGGTCATTAGTTGGATGATATATATCAGAGTGAAAAAGGAAAAAGTCACTATACAGAAAAGGATTCCTGTGAATCCCTGAAAGAAACTCCGTGCACTTGTGTTAATAATAAGCAGAGAAAAGTGTAGGTATAGTTTTACATCCAAAATGCATCAGATGACTCTCATTAATCAACTCCAGGAGCCAGTTACACCAGCTCTTTATAAAGTCAAACTTAGCCAACTCATAACCTCACTTTGGAGAATTTATATATCAATAAATTAAAATGGGTTGCACTACAAAAGCTTGTTATTACGCAGATATTATTATAGACAGTTATAGATTTACACTGCTGACATCTTCAACTCTTACTAATATGAAGAAACAAATATGGCCGACCCATCTTTCACTCTTAAAAAGCTGTTTAATAATGATGTAAACTGGAGATTTTAAACTACATTTCAAAAAAAATAAGTGTACCTCAAATTACACACTGTTACGTTAATAACATCAGACTAAATTATTTAGTAACATCAGCTATAATTGGATATTTCCCTGTCAGTCGGAACTGTATGAATACAAACAGAGCAATAACTGCATTTACAAAAGAGTGTGTTAAGTTTCATATAAAGAATCCTTTGGCCCCTTACAACTGTAATTTTTGGAAGTCATGCTACAGCTTGTAACGCTACAGTGACTTCTTGATTGCTGAGTTGACTGTGTACTTGTTTCCTATCAACATTAAAGGTATAGCATGTAACTTTTGCACATTAAAATATCAAAAAAATATTCAAACCCTGAGACATTCATGATTCAAGGCTACATCAGTTATATATTTTGTTGAGTTGTGTATTTTCTGCCCAAGACACATCAAACAGATTATCCATCTGCACTGGTGTTTGTTTAGTAATGAAGACAACATCTCCCATGATCTCACGTTCTCACAACGTCAAATTACAGACTGTGCATCAAACTGGCCAAGATGTGTATTAAGCGCAGCCTGATTTAGTAAATGAATAGTTTGAAATTAGCTAGTGGTTTGAACCTTATTGCAGGACTTACTAATAACTGGTGGAACTCAGTCCAGCTTAATTCACATGTTATTCCCCCGAATGATGTGTAGGTTTTTTGACATTTGGGCTTGGGGAGACTACAAATGACAAACAGTTTCATAAACTTCACACCTTCAGTTTCAAAGATCTGGTCATTAACTAGACAGGGAGGGTCTAACAAGATGATGATTAGCTGCATTCTGGAAAATGCAGATGGTGTTGGTCTGTCTGTCAGTTGGTCCAAAGCCATCTGGAGGCCCTCTCTGCAGTCTGCATGGTGGAAACTCCAGAACTGAAGGAAGATGCCATGATAAATCCAGCCTTGAGCCTGCCAGGTAGGCCACACTTGTCCACTGTGGTGAGTCAAGTCTCTTAATGGTTTCTCACCATCCAAAAAGAAGATATACAGTCTAAGAGTGCAACTCATCTCAAACAAGCCTATTGTGTCTGTGGCCAACAACAAAGGGTTTACCTCGGACTTTCTTTGATTATGAGAAATGAAGCTCTAGTGCAAGTTTAGGCAGGAAGACAACAAGGCTTCTCAATCACAAGCTGTTTCTCATCTTTCCTCCTGCGCTTGCTCACACACATTTCCTGCTGTCAGTGTTTGGGGCTGTCAGTGGAAATCAGCTGTCTCATCAGCTGATCTCTTCCATCCAATAGCACGGTGTCACACCCTCATCGCTAGCCTATCATCTTCATGCTCTCCTTTTAAAATGCGATCTTTCTCTGCCCCTAGCTCTCTCATGCCAGCCACCTCCTCATCACTGCCTCACCTTCACAGAATCATCATCCACTTCATCGTCCATCTGGCTTCTCGGTCTCCAGTCGCCACCACCACCACCAGTGTCAGGACTCCAGGGTTTATCCATTGATGGCTCGGAAAGTAATTCTCCAATCAAGACGTCTTACCCAGAGTCCAAAACGCCAAAGACTCTCTGTCAAGTTTCAATATTAATATTATCATCAGTGTCACTTGTTGTAATAAATTATCTTTCTTCTCGTACTTGTCTGTCCTGGTTGAAATGGATGCTGGCTGAACTCTGATGCAGGCTCGGATGACTGGACCATGAAGCTAGTCGTTGTGTGTCCAGACGGCTGTTGTCATCATCAGTATGTACAGTGACATTTCACCAAAAACACAGCAACTGGTTGTGGCAGGGGATCCCCTTGTTCGGGATACTGCACACACCCTCAGCATCAGGCCCTCTCCTTCTGCCTCTCTCTCCTTCCATTTCTCCCTTTGTGTGTGTGTGTGTGTGTGTGTGTGCTTAATTACAGGAGTAGAGCCAGGTGCATGTGAGTGAGGCCTCCAGCTGCCAGCCATCATCATCATTCTTCTCTGCTTCAAATACCTGCCTCCTACGTCAACACTCCACCTGATTGTAGACTCTGTGACCACTTAGTCTTCATCACACTCTGGCCTTGTGTTACCAGTTTGCTACCTATCCTTGCTGTAATTTCCTGATAGCTCACTCTGATCTCAGTCGTCCTCCCAGTACAGCCAGCCAGTGCTCCTGTAATCACTCCCCCCCTGCCTAGTCCACCCTCCCTGGTGGCTCTGTTCTGGAACCCTGCTCCCTGGATTGCACATTCCCTGGCCTCCATTAACTGGATTCCCCCATGCTCAGATCTGCTTTCCATGTCGCTCTGGTCCCGTCTACTCTCATGCTGAAGAAGTTGTGTGAAGAGAATGAAATCTCCTTTTTGACACTGGGGAAGTTTAACAATATGAGATGGTCTGCATGGAGGCATGAAACACTGTTGAAATTATCAAGAATTTTGCCAGCCATTCAAATGCAACTGGTATTTGCACTGAGCATCTTCAGTGTTTGATGGCCAACATGCTTGACATTGACCACATCCAATAGATTTTCAGAGGGAAAAGTTAACTACTGGTGAATATGCTCTCATGGTGGCCATTGGACAGTTGACGCAATTGACGCAGTTGAAGTGAAATCAGATATGAGTCATGTGTCATTGTTTTATTTTTTGATCCTTCCTTGGCCTCTTGAAATGCATCCTTGCACCTTGACAAAGACTCCACTGTGCGAGACTGGATGCGCTTAAAACAAGGATGAAAACACTTTGCAGTGTCCGCAGTGTATGACTTGGTCCAAATAGTTAATACAAGCAATCTTGAATATTATTCCAACATCACCAACAATGTTTGTCTGTCATGTACTTGTCTCTCAGCCCTGATGCACACACACCTGTCAAAGACAACCACAGACACATTTGACCTACAACCAGCTCTTGACCTGTGGATGGAAAAAGCTAATCGGAGTATTTAACTATGGACTGAGAGGTGCATCTTCATCATCTACCATGCAGGAAGCTGAAGGGGGGGCAGCAAGGAAGATTGTAGACTATACTATGTATGGTCACCATCTCATAGTATTCAGCTGAGTACCTGACTGAAAAACTTTAAAGTCCTGCCTATAACCTGACACTCACTGCTCCTCTAATACCTGAATGTCAACACTGTTTGCAGAGGCTCTACTGGTTCAACATTGTTTTTATAGACGGTGAAGTCACTAATTGTGTGACAGTGATTGATTTCGCTCACATTTAAATCAGACATTTAATAAAATGGTTGCCATAGAAATAGAATGTTAATTGAATGTGTCAATTTATGATTTCAATTTGGTCTTGAATAACTGACTGGACATTACAAGACATGTCTGTACATTGATTTATACCCACTGGTGGTACAGCTCCAGAGACAGCAGGGTTGGTCATCCATCCATCTGTTGGTTCAACACATTGTAAAATACAATATCTACAGGATGGATTGCCATGAAATGTGGTACAATGCAGGCGTTCCTTGTACCCAAGGGATTAATTCTACAATGACTTTTATGATCTGATGACTTTTCATGTAGCACTACCAGCAACACATAGTGCAGACTTTATGCCATGAAGCTGAAAACTAAATTTTAGCCTCAGGCAACCTCATACATTTTGACCATTTATGTTAAAAAGCATTACATGCTAAACATTAACATGTTAAAATGATATCGTTAATTGATTTTTTTTTGTCACTAGGGGGCAGCACCAGAAGCTGTAAACTCAATTTTGACATATCATCCCTTTATAAAATGGATACTTAACAACATTAGCATTAATTTAGAGTTCTGTTTCTGTCCTCCTGAGAAAGATATCTGGCTCTTTAGCTGCTAAATGCCCCACTTTGTTCATATCTTAGTCACTGACTCTGTCTGTCTGCTGTTTGGTAGTGCAGTGGGAGTTTAAAAGAGCTTTTTTTGCCAAAAAAAACAAACGAAAAAAAAACATCAGACTTATGCTGCTGGAAATGGGATTAATGAGCATTGAGACCAAACCGAAACAGTGAAGTTGTCACAAAATCCAAACAATGAGCAGAAAAGGCTAAAAACCCTCCATGGAGCTGAGGGGAAGTGGAGAGTGGTGATAATATCTGTGGGTTCGTCACTACAAACTACCCCCTTCATTTTACATACTGTCCATTTTTTCCTATTGTTAATGAAACATTATTCATTAGTGTGGCATTAACACCTCTGTTATTATGATGGCACAACACAGCAGAGTCTGAGACATCCACACATGGTCTCTGTACAGGAGATAGAGATAAGTACTGTGGATGTTTCTAATGTCTGACATTATTGTCCAAAAACTATTAGAACACACCAGCGAGCCACACTGTTGGAATGGATGATCCTTCATTGCCATGAACACACACACTTTATTTTCACTCAATCCCACATGTGTATGCTATGACAAGTTCTCTTAATGACATTAACCATCACCACCAGATTCAAAAGCTTTCCTTTTCCATGGCACATATAAAGAGTGGAGGGATGCTTCAATTCAGGCAGAACCACTGATCGGAGCTTGAATTAGAATGCCATGGAGGCGTGTGAAAAGATCAATTTCTGCTTCTAAGGTTAATCTGTGCAAAATCAGTCTTTCTCTTGCAGTTGATTCAGATTTCATAATTTGTTGCGAGCTTGCTCCGGGCTGTTCCTCCGTTTGACGCCGCGTGCCCCGCTGCATCAAATGCGGCTTCCTATGGTTTCATTTATAGATGACGAGGAGTCAAGCGGGGGTTCTGCTGAGGGCACATGATGTCTCCCGCTCTCATCAAATGACAATTCTTCCAAAAAGAGGCTTTAATACATTTCTGCCGCTCACATGAGTTCGCGAGTCGCTGCGTGTCACATCTTCGTACAATATGCAGCAGAGTGTCTCATGGGTTGCGCGTTCCTCTGTCAGCTGTAGCATTTGGAGGCCATTGTGTGATCGCAGCAGGGTGTGAGAGGGCAGGCTGCGCAGCGAGGAAACAAAGCAGCCTCATTAATCCCTGCTGATAGTAGGTTAGCTGCTGTATCGCTGCGACGGAGATGCCTCAGCTGTTGTATCAGTTCACAGCACAAGAGGGGCTCACAGCCTCTGAGAATTAGACTATTTTCCTTGATTCCTTCTTGTGAGGCTTTTGCTTTCTCTCTTTAAATTGTGCAGTGACATTCACAAAGCCATACATCAGCCTACTGAGGGATCCTGACACTCAGGTATAAATGCTCTCAGTGAGCATTCAAACGACATGTCTTGGGATACAAAGAGAAATCACAAGCTGGAAACTGAGATTATTTCCAGTCGTATTTTCAAAACTGCATGAGACCAGCTTTCCAACAAATGAATGAAGTGTTTCTTACAAATCACAAACAAGCTCTCTGAACTGACATCTCAGTTATATAGTTAAGCTGGGTGTTTTTGCATTATTATTATCTCAATGTATTTCCTTTGTTTCTCTATACATTTCAGAAGCCTATCTAGCACTCCATTTGCACTTCGTCAATTCAGGCATCTTGGGAAGATTGGATCACTGTCAGATATCCAAAAAATTGAAGTGTAAGTAAATCCAAGAAGAAATCTCATTATTCTAATCATGGTGTGAGAAGCATTCTAGCTTGATGTCGAAAAAGGGGCGAATGATCCGTCTCTCCAAGAAGCATACCTAATGTTTTCTTCGCCCAAGTGTAGCACTGACATTTGTATAAAGGGACTTCAACCCACATGATTATCAAAAGTCAAACTGAGCTGCTGTCAAGTTCGTGTGATCAGAGCAACTGCTGCATGGCGTTTGGTGAGGGAGCAGCGTGGATGAGAGCCAATGGGCTAATTTTGGATTTTATCTGGATATGAGACACTTGAAAATGACATGTGTAAATGGCAAGTTTGAGACTAGTTATTTTGCATCTTTCCTGCCACTTACCCAACCCGTCTCATCTAACAAGACAACGTTCCCTCACTGCCCAGGAGCTTTCCTCAGCTCGTCCTGCCATTCCTCAGCCACATGAGCATCGACTGCCTACACACCTTGTTAATAATACATTGTAGTACTAGTGCATACACCCATCCAGCTGCAGCTCACATTGGCTAGATTGTGTACTGTGCCTCTACCTGCTAATGATCGCAGCTAGTTTTTTTTTTTTTTTTTTGCATTTGATTGTCAGCCTGTTCCCCTTTTGGATTTGTTTGCCATAGCTGACTGCTCTGCCTCCGTTCCTGATTTTTTTTTATGCAACACATAACCAGATTTGTGCTCAAGTGACTGCCAGAATACGGACAGCGCATATATAAACTTGCCTTAATGAATGAATATTGTGCAGATTGGAGTTTCATTATTATTATTATTATTAATATCAAATCTACGACAAGCCATTGCAGTATTTGGCGTGCAGTGGTCTTTACACATGGGACTTAATGAAAGTCTCCACAACAACCAACACTGAAAAAAATGACATGAGCACTTCTGGATGATGCTCTGGACCTCAGCCAAAGACGAGCACGAGCTGCAGCCTACGGAAGGCGACTTCAGAGTTAACAGATACACAGCTGTAGTAACGAGGGCTGTTCCCAGAGCAGCAGCGTTTAAAGAACAGCACAAACACTTTGCTTTCCTAATGATTTATTACACCAGAGATATAATACGTGTTACATCAGAAATACAATAAATCTCTGTTGCTTTTCTAGACCATTTACCCACTCTGATTATAAAAGAGCACTGCTGCGAAATAGCAGGTAGCTTGTGTTAGTTGACCAAACTTATCAGCAACAAATAAAAGCTCAGGTCCTTTATTAAATGCTGCTTATTAAGACCTCTTTTTATTATTATATGTTGCGCCCGTATTCCCAAATACGATGGGTCTGAAAACTGATTTGTTTTCAGACTCAGTGATCATCTACTCACAAAGTGACGAATGCTGTGGAAAAAGTAAGTATACAATAAACCTGGGCCAGCTGGTGAGCTTATAGTCAACAGTCTGCATTTACAGTGCACTTTGTTTCAATTGGGTACTGCCTTGCATGTGGCTCTCGAGGGCAATTGAGAGCAATTGTACGACTTTGTTGGTGCTCAGCAACTCTCAGTAGGCTTATATGCAGTGCAGAGAATGGGATACAAATATTATCACAGAACTGAATTGGAACATTACAACTATAACATAATATAGTTATGTAATTATAATTATAATTATAATTTTGAATGCATGTGGGTGTTGATTTCATACATTGTTCTGCTTAAACTTCTTCTACCTCTACATAAAAATGAGACCTAGTTTACTATGTGCTCTGTTAAGATGACTGTTTCTAGTCTTCTCGACCTGAGAACAGGATGTTGATCTCATTATTGCTGCTGTCGTCACTATTTTTTATAAATATCACTTCAGCAATGTTATTTGTCCTAGCATGGTAACAGCTTGTTCTAAAGCAACAGCTTTAGCAGCTGAATCATCCTGTGGAGAAGAAAATGATGTGACCATTGTGAGTTTAGCAATTTGCTTCTTACTTGTTGAACTCTTTAGAGGGGCCTTGTGGGAGCATTTAGCTGTTGGGGCCCCAGGCGTTTGCCTGTTTGCCTGGAGGTACTGTGGATACATGCTGTAGTATGTAACCTTGTATGTATGTTGGGATGGGGGTTAGCAGCATCCAGCTCTGGGGGTGAAGTGAAGAGAGAAGAGAGGCCAGCTGGGAAGAGCACCGAGAGCGGAGAGGGAGCTGGTTGAATGGAGTGAAAAACTTCTAATGAATTCCATAAGACTTCTCTCTCGCCGTCTGCCTCTCTCGCTCTCAGACCTCACTCACTTGATGACCTGTGGAGCCTTTGACAAACAGCTACAAAATCTACCTTGATCTGAACGATCTCCTCCGTTCAGACGCACCTCCCGCTTCACGACCTCAGCTGACTCCCACTTCTGCTGCAATATGTCTCGCTGGAGCCTATTTGCCATTCATTTTGATCTTGAAAGACACAGTAATAAATAAATATATGTAGTGGAACAGTGCATAATGCATGGCAAAAAGAGCGGGTGGCATGAAGACTGAACCCCACTCAAAGGGGCACTTGAAGAAGATGAGATAATAGAGCATGCAGAGATTTGCACACACAGGCATGCCTGGCACACAAACACACACACACACACACAAACACACACACACGCAGGCTGATTTATGCAGAGGTTTGGTGGCCTGTAGCATCTTCAGTGGCTCATGTACCAGAGGATCGGCCACATACTGCGAGTTAGAGCCGGTCCTATAGGAAGGAGATCAAAGACACACACATATACACACACACGCAGAAATAAGAGCCTGCCTCAGATTCTCATTTCTAAGCTCCACTCGACAGAAATTAGAAAAAGTTTTCCTTAACATTTGGAATGCATTTTATTTTAACTGGCTTGATCCCAAACTCATAGAAGACAAACTAAAACATTTCTGTGGGGCAGATTCTCAGCTGAGTGAAATACCATACCAGCGATTTTACACCTTTCAGCGATTTACAACCCTCTCTCGGAAACTAAATGTTATTCTCTAACACGTGTGGAGGAAATGTGATTGCAATGTTGTTTATGTTGGCTGGCGATGTTTTGTTTTTTTTCCACTCCAGGTTTTGAACCACACACAAGTGGCAGACTCGTGTCGGGATGGATGGATGGATGGATGGATGGATGGATGGTGCACGTGAAAAGCACAGGACTTTGACACATGAGGCTAGGTCTCATGTTAGTCAGGTTAAAGCTACGGGCTGCTGCATAATGTCGATGAGTAATGCAGGATAATAGCACACAAGGCTGTGAAATGTTGATAAAATTGTCGAAACTGCTTTTGAACCAAATGCTGGTAAAACATCCTCAACTGTTCAATGTGACTGGATCTTTGTTTGACAGAGCCGTCAGTAGCCAATCAGGAGAGACATGATTTTATATCTAAACTTTCTGGAAAGGCATCATTTTCATATCACAGATAATGATAAAAGGTACTGAAACATCAGTGTTACAGGTAAAACATGACACTGGACATTTCAGCTGTCGTCAGAGTTTAGTGCTGTGCAGCTGCTCTGCAGGTGAGCCTGACTGTAGTACGGTATATCTGGGCAAAGTGAACACTATTTAGCATAATTGTACTTAAGGTATGTTGAAGAGAAACGTCAATAATGAGGTTGAATATTTATAAAAAATTAAAAAAGTAGGAGCACATGACAAATTAAAATACCGTTCTCATATTATACACAGCTTGAAAAGAACACATTTGTTTAACTGAACAGATGCAACAACTGGTCAATCAGATACATTACTGTACATACACAAGCAGCTAAAAAGCCTGCTAAATAATTTAAATTTAAAGGAGAAAATATGTTCAATCAACATTGTGTTTGTCAGTCTGTCAATACTTTCTGACTTGCCAACTCTGTCACACACACTTGTTGGTACAGGGTTTTTTAACCTTTGTTGTGCCACGGCCTTCAAACACAATAACCTATCATAGCATGTAATATTGTCAGCACTTTCAGGTATTTAGTTATATAGTTATACTCACTCAGTGCGAAACCTGGCTCACTTTGGACGAACACAAAGCTGATGTCCCTGCAGGAATTGACGGGGGGGCGATTCCTTGACTGCTTTCAGTTGCTCTCTGTTCTTAGTTGTTATAGCAGCTAAGCTTGAAAAGCCAAACTCACATAGATATGTTGTGGGAAGTGAGAGCAATGATGAAACAGCTTTTGTTTGTCATGATTGGAGACTACTTGGCAGCAGTCAACCAAAAAACTGTCAAAGTTAGATCAGCATAGCTCAGTTTTAAACCAATTAGTTGTTCTTGTTCCCACAAAGTTATGTCTTTTCTGAAGACTACCGCTGAGCTATATATGAGTCCCTAGCCCAGACAAATGATTCAGTGGAGGCTGAGGGGAAATAAAAAGGATAACTAAGAGTTTTCAGATGATTTCCTTTGAACGGAATCCATTTATTTTGTCCTTGCTTGCGAGCAGATTTTCGTTTCAGTCTTGCATTTGTGTACTTGCAGCTTTGCGTCATCTTCACCAGTTGAAGTTGTATGAAATCAATTCTTTGGCACAACCTGATTCATTTTCTGGACAAAATAAGAGGAATTAGATCATTTCACACCTGATAATCTCTAATGACACAATTTGTTCCATGGCACAGTGGTTGAAAAACAAGGTGTTAGTAGATACCTTCAATGTTGGTTTGGGCCTGAAAATGGGATTCATTGATAACAATAACAGCAATAAAAAGTAGAATATGTCCAGACTTATCTTTTAACAAAGTATTTTGAGTTGCCTAAACATCACCATAAAATGGTTAATCATGTTTATGTATCCGTGAACAGATACTGTAAAGCTCCTATTCCAAAGAAGTTGGGATTCTGTGTAAAACATGAATGAGACAGAATGTAATCATTTGCTAATCCTCTTTGACATATGCTCAATTAAAAACAGTGTAAACTAAATATATTTAATGTTTGACCTCATCAACTTCAGTGAGTTTTGTCTGCTTCTGCTTCTTCTGAATTTGATGGCAGCAACATGTTTCAAACAAGTTGGGACAGGAGCAACAAAAGACTGTGAAAGTTGTGGACTGATCCAAAAACACCTGTTTGGATCATTCCACAGGTAAACAGGTTCATTGGTAACAGGTGATAGGATCATGATTGGGTATGAAAGGTTCATCCTGGAAAGACTCAGTCATTCACAAGCCAGGATGGAGAGAGGTTCACCACTTTGTCAAACACAGGATTGTATGTAAAGTATTTTGCGACATGGACTCAGGGACAATTTGTAAAACTGTTGTCGGTAAAAACAGTTTATTTGCTTTGAAGAAAAACAAATGAAATATATTGTCAATGACCATTTTGCTGATTGATGTTAGATTGATGATAGAAGTGGGGGCATTATGTTTCTTTTCCAACATATTTGCTGCTTCAAATTAGTTGTGCATTAACATTATTTAAACTGGATTACCGTACAATGATAATATAATTGTATCATTATTATCAATTATGCAGACTCAGTGTTCACTGTGATGGATTATACAACCCAGGCAACAAGTTTCTGTACTTTATAAAAATGAATGCAAGAAAACGTTGATCTGGAAAGTAATAAAATATATTGAAAAATCATACATTTTACTGTATGCTTTGGAAATGCAGTAATACAGTGCACGCTGATTTGTCTTTAAGTAGTATTCAAGGTTATTTCTGTTTATTGACTTGTACTGTTAAACACACTGTTTATCATTTTGAGTGCATACACTGAATATCTTTGATATGGTGAATTGCACTGAATGCGAGCAAAACATTAGCACACTGCATTATAAAATTCAAGATGCACTAACATCCTTCAAGTTAATATTTGTGCACATCTGTCCTTCAAAACAAACTCATAAAGGCATTTGCCTGAACAAATTGCTCTCCAGTCTTTCACACACACACACAGATAGGCACACATGCATGCACAGTTGCATCTTTAAGTTGACATGGTGTATCACCGGTCTACTGTTTGCCTGTGATTATCAAACCCACTCATGTTCTATTTCTGCCATGCAATAACCTTTGAAATCATAGCGTGTCCCTCAGACACACATACACAGCTTTCCACTGACAGCAGAGAGAGCAATGCAAACACGTTACCTCTTACCACTTGGCGACATATGGGCTGATTTGTGCGTCACACCCTCAATTTGTCCATTCTCGCGCAGAAAACGCTAATTTGTTTTGAGGCTATTCTTGTGGTCGTCACCATTGTAGGCATGTAAATGTGCTGCATGACAGCCGGTGCACAGATTACAGGAAAGACAGAAGGGATCGTTTAACACAAATAAATGGAAAGCAATGCAGTCGGAGGAAAGAAAAGAAAAAAAAAAAGAGACAGGAGACAGGTAAACAAGAAACAGCCATCTCTCATAATTCAAACAAAGGGGTTTTAATGAGAAATGGCAAGAAGATAAAAGAAAAAGGTACACTAGTGGCTCCTACAGGCTGCAACATTAACTACACCCCACAATGCAAAAGTGTTGGACAAACCAAACAACACTGATGATGCAATATGTCATTACAATTTGTCAAATGCATGATACAATGTATACGAAGCTGATATTCTGTCTTGAAGTTGGAGCATGAGGATTGTTGTTTATTGTGAAAGAATGAAAGGGTTCATCCTCAGAAGAAAATTGATGTGCTTTCTAATTTGTATCTGTCCTTGGGAAATCTGCCTGTTAGATATTGTTGCATTTAGGGTATAACTGTGCAATACAGCAAATTCATCAATTCATCAAAAATCATTTACATTCAACCTCTGTGGATCATGAATAACAACAAGTGTTAGTCAGGAGGAAAGTTGGATTGTTTTACTTCCTCTCAGTTAGTATTTAAAATGAGCGTAACTTCAATATTTGACCAAGTCTGATATAAAAGCATAAAGGGACTACAACTTCTAAGTGGGTGAATCAAGAAGCTGCCCCAGAGCCCCAAACCTCTGGGGACCCCTGGAAATTTGCTAGAGAATTCACACCGTTAAATTGCAGTATTAACTCAGATGGGTCCTGCTTTATTCCTCTCAATTGTGTGGTCATGCCCTGTGAAGGAACCCTGAGTCAGAACCTAGTTTTAAGACCTTAATTATTATAAGTTAAAGTCTGCTGACATGGTGCACATCCCTACATGGAATTTGTGTTGAATTAATTCACTACAGACTAAATGACACTAAAACCTGAAAACCTAGGGACAGGTATTATTCCAGCATTTGCACTGTACTAAAGGTGTAGGGCAGGAAATCAAGGCCAAAAAATAAACTTTTACCCCAGACCCTAAAAGGTTAATCCAATCATGTTACTGGCGGTTTTACAAAGCATAGCATACTGTTTTGTATCACTGAACGCAATTTCCCTTCATTCTAGACAGCCATTGTTTTCCAGTCATTTCACTAGGTGAGGCGAGACAAGTTTATTTCTATAGCACCTTCCAGCAACAAGACGATTCAAAGTGCTTTACACAAGACAACAAAAGCAGAGGACATTATAAAACAAGACATTAAAAAGCCAAAAGCAAAGTGAAGATAAAATATTAACAGCTAAAACAGAAGCTAAAATATAATGGGACAGTTATAAAATATAAAAATAAAGTTACAGCGCAGTTATAAATACTTAAAGGTTGAGTTAATTAAAATAATTCAATAAAAGACAGCTCTGAAAAGGTGATTGTTTTGTTGGACCTGTAGTTTTGTGGGAGTTTGTTCCAGATATATGGAGCATAAAAACTGAACTTCTGCTGCTTCTCCATGTTTGGTTCTGACTCGGGGGACTGAAAGCACACCTGTCCCGGACGACCTGAGTGGCCTGGATGGTTCTTACTGTGTCGGTAGATCACAAATGTACCATTCAGCGCTTTGTAAACCAGCAATAGTATTTTGAGATCTGTTCTCTGACAGACGGGGAGCCAGTGGAAACTACAATGATTGTGCAATGAAGCACATTTCACATGTACATCATTTTCTCAGCATAGAAAATCCAATTTAAAATCAATGGCTACATCATGGACATGTTACATGAATGTGCTTACAAAAATCACTGGTATGGTCTTGTAGTGACCATTACAGCTTCGAACCGCTCACTCCAGCTGCTCAGAAACTGAACTGTACAAGCTAAAGGTGTTGCAGACTCCTGGCTTGCAGTGGCCTGCTCAGCTGTTGTGAGCGGACCGGTGGAGGTGTGCAAACAAAGATGACAACCTTCTTTTAACACTCTAACATCGGTATGCAAATAAGCCAAAGATGAACGTTTACTCTTGTCAGTTCTGAGGACAACAAAACATCAGTAATCTTTGCGGTGGGATGGAGCAGTGAATTACATCAGCGTTGGAAGCTGGCCATCACAATGCAGCTGTTCCATTTGTCAGAGCGGAGCACACAGACAACAGCTCTGAGAGGAAGCAGAGTGGATAGGAATATAAAAAGAGAAAGATTTCCCTTGTGATCAGACACCTGTAATAGTGTGTATCCCTCATCTTTACACACAGCAGCTGAAAAAACCCCTCAAAGCTCTGTTTCTTTCCTGGCTCAATTTTCCTGAAACGGTAACTGAAAATCATTAACTAAAAAGGCAGTATTGTGCGGAAGTCATTTATAGCTACATTTTGTTGAGTAAATGCACCATAGCAATGGAATGGCCTGCTCCATCTGCACAGCAGGTTAAAAAGAACCATTGAAAAGTTATTGCATTTAATTTAGCTTGGCGCTATGAATGATTTATTTGAAAGTCCCATTACAAGAGGAAAAAAAAGCCTGATTTTCTGAATGTCTAATGACTAAAGTGGGGGTTGCAGGCAAATTTTTGTCCATTAGTCACTATACAAGTGTGGAAAAAAAGGAGATTCATTTTAGTGTGGTAATGAAATCACAGCCTCCCGAGAGAAAAATTTATTTTGAGCTTTTTAAAATGTAAGAGAGATAGATGGTTTACTGTGTCTAAAATAATTGCCTGTATCATGAGAGTTCATTAAGTTAAATGGGGGTGTGTTTCTACCCATCGCACTTGGCCCTTAGTTGTTGCAATCATAAAGCAATGGAGCTCTTCCACACCTTAGAAATCTCGGTGACAGATTTACAAGGTGCGGAGGCTTGTGCAGAACCTAACCTGCCTGCCGCCGACAGAGCTCGCCACGAGATGCTGGCTCCAAAAAAACAAAGTCAAAATAATATTGTCTTATTGGCTACTGTCGCCCCTTCAAATGTGAGCCTTGGCTGGGCCCTAGGCTCCCAGGGGTCCCAAAGACCTCCTATTCATCGTGTCTCATTTGGTTTGTGCTTATTTGATTAACTGCAAATTCATTTTGTTTGTTGAAATTTAGGCCACGTATGTCTGAGTAAATTTTCATCAATAGCTAGTTAATAGGGAGCAACAGTTTTTGTTTTGCCCAAGGACCCCCATGCAGGTTATCAGGGCATGCCTACACACTTGTGGTCAAGTGCGGTTTGCAGGTTGATTGAAAAATCAAACTGAACTGATACACGTAATGTGTGAATTTCCCCACTGTGGGATGATTAAAGGCTTATCTCATCTTATCTCCTGGAACTGATGAGTTAATGCAGGATTTTATATGCGTCCCCAATTAAAAATAAAGTTGGGACTCTGTGTAAAATGTTGATAAAAATAGATTTTGATGGTTTGCAAATCATTTGAAACTTATATTTAATTGGAAATAGTCCAAAGACAACATACCAAATGTTGAAAGTGAAAAAAAAAGTTGGGACAGGGACAGCAAAACACTGGAAAAGTTTCAGAATAAAGTTCCTCAGCGTACAATTGCAAAGAATTTGGGGATTTCATCACCTACAGTTCATAGTATCATTAAAAGTTTCAGAGAATCTGGAGAAAGGGACAAGGCCAAAAACCAATACTGGACGGCCGTGATCTTCAGGCCCTCAGGCAGCACTGCATCACAAACAGACATGACTCTGTAGTGGAAAACACTGCGTGGCCTCACAATCACTTGTTGCTGGCATCAAATTTAAAATGAGCATACATTTTTCATAAAACAATAAAATGTTTCAGTTTCAACGTTTGACTTGTTGTCTTTGCACTATCGTCAATTAAATATTGGGTTTAAATAATTTGCCATCAAAGTCTGTTTTTTGTCACATTTTGTCCTGTCACAGTTCTGTCAGCCACGTTTCTGTTCAGCCTTAGTTCATGTTCAACCTCGTCTTGTCTAATTCTCCCTGTGCCTCCTTCTGTCTTAGTCCAGTCATGTTCATTGTCTCTGTCTTAGTTCCTTGTCTCTGCTGGTATGTTGTGTCTTAGTTCTGTGTCTTAGTTTCTATTCGGGCTCAGTTAAGATCTGTCTTAGTTCTCAGTCTCTGTTCTGTCTTAGTCCTCTCAGCCTCATTCCTGTCATGTAGAGGTTCTGTCTGTTTTAGTTCTGTGTTCTGGTCTCTGTTCTGTCTGCCGTGATTCTGTATTCAGTTTTTTTCCACTCACCCCGCCTCTGCCTCACCTCACCTGCCGGCCACTCCCACCTCGTCATCTCACCTGTGGATCCAGCTGTTTTCAGTCACCAATCAGGACTCTTTATATAAGCCACTCCACTGCACTCTCACTTTGCTGGAATGTTCTTCTTCCTCTCATGCTTGTCAGTGTTTGGATCTGCTCTTAGTCTCCTGTTTGTAGTTCATGTCTGTGGTTTCTGTCTGCCTGTCCCTGTGTTTTTTGGCAATCCTGGATACAACCCCTTTCATGAGTTTTTGTTTCTTAAGATTTCTTTTGCCTTTGATAAAGGCCCTTACCAAGCATCTGTTCTCGTGTGTTACAATTGAGGCCAACCACACTCCTCGTTACAGTTTTTATTAACATTTTACACAGCGTCCCAACTTTTTTGGAATTGAGGTTATATTTTAGAAAACATTAGCGCTGAAATTCAGAGGGAAAATCAGTCGAGTTTTTAGCAGTGCCCCTTTTCTTCCCCAGACCTCTGTCAAATTAAGTCACAGAAGGAAGTCGGTGTCTGTGCCTCAGCTCGATGTGCAGTCATAGGTGGTAGTGAGTCTAAGTGTTTTTTTTTTCTTTTTCTGTAGTTTTATACTACATTTCACCAATTTTCATCATGATGAATTACTGTGTTTGTGCAGTTGTTGCACAAACTCCCCCCTATCACAGCTGTCCTGAAAGGAAAAGAAATGGTGCAAGCTTTCCTGCCTGGCTGCATTTTGTGCAGGCGAAGAGACGGGACTTGCTGCTGCAAGAAAAAAAACTTAGTTGTGTGCAGCACTTTCAGATATTTCAGATGGAATGGTGAGAAAATGGTAAAAATGGTTTTATGGCAGCGCTGTTGGTGGTTTTGTTTAGCTGTTATAATTCTGTTCTGTTTCTATTCTGAAAGAGGGAAAACTTTGGAAGCCGCTGCAAAGGAAAGGGAGTGTGGGGACCACAAGCTGTGCAGGCTGTGTCTGGTGGGAGAAGCATGGAACTGGGACTGGCTGGAACCAGATAGAATGATTAACCTGATAAAAATTCATTGGTACTTGTTCAGTTATTTTATTCCCAGTGTACTCCAACCATGAAAAACTGGTAAATCTTCATTCTCATCGATAGCGCTTGTGTGTGTTAAAAATAGTTTGTGTCGTTACTTTATTAAGGGGGGCACAACAGCAGACATAAATAACAGGCCAATCTGAAGGGTAAAAATGAATCATGATTAAAAGTCTGTAGTCAGTCACTGGAATCCATATGTATTCATGTTAAACCTGACCTAGCTTGGTTGCTCTCCTTTATGTGGTGTCACGTCCAATTCCTCTTTATTGAGGTAGACTCTCTTACAAAAATTTGCCGTTTTTGAAAATCTAGTTTCGACTTTATTTTCCTACTCATTGATTGACTGAGGACTTTAATACGATTACCTGTCTTTCTCAAATGACTTCCAGTTGGATACGCTGATGCAAAAGTCCCAAAGTACAGGATAAGCAAGACATAGTTTAATGCTTTACAGGAAGCAGAAAGATTAAAATTTTTACATGACATTTGATATGGGCAGCATTGTTTATGAAACGCTGCCTCTCACTGTTTATTTAATCAAAGCTAAATATGAGCTTTTTTCCATTTCATTCTTTAGATTCCATTTCTTTTTTCCATTAAAAAATTTGAGCTGCTAAAATGTGCTATTATTGATAGAAATGGCTCCGGAGTTGCTATATGAATGTAGATGATATGGGCTCTGGTTGAGTTTGACCTGCAGGGTGATAAACAGCCGGATGGAAGCCAACAGCGCTTTGCTAAACGTCAGTCATTGTTCAGTTCATTTGCGTGGGTTGATTTAGGTCTTGCTTGCAGATCAATGCTGCAGGCGGGAAGAAAGAGTGGAGAAACTGCATCAAGATTTTAAATGCATTCCCAAAGGCAAGCCTTCAATCTCACCCCTGCCCCGTGGGGACAGCCAACCACGTCTCATCTCCATATCACTTGGTCGCTTTGCTCGGCTTTGCCTCGTTTACCTGCTCAAATTGCGCCAACCCAGGATGGCATCTCATAAAACTGTGTGATGGAAAGGAAAGGTCAAGTGCTAGACATACTCGGGGTGCCAAATCATAAGATGTTTTCTACGATTGTTCTCAGAGAGAGAAATAGGTACAATATTACCTCTGGTGCCATCATGAGACTTAAATAGTATTTTGGACTGAATTTGTATTCATAACCTGCCGCGCAAGCACACACATGAAACAGATACAACAGAGGACATAATGGAATATTTTTTGGTCTCTGCCTCATAAACAGATGGAGTAATAGCAAAAGCTGAGGGCCGAGGAGGGAGCCGAGGAGGGTGAGTTCAATGGTGGGATTTTAATATCTGAGAGAGAAATAGCAAACATGAACCATGCCAGTTTTCAGAGGCCGCCTGCGTATAATTTCTTTAATGTGGCACTTAAAAGAGCTCAACTTCAACAGGCTTTATATGGAAAACACCAACAGCCATCTGAAAATGAATGAAAGAACGAAGGGATGCTTTGCCAAAAAATCTGAGCAAAATTAAGTCAGGGTGGCAGGCAAATGTTGCAGGTAGAGATCAATCCATTCCCTAATGCTGTTTTTCTCTCTCGCTTGTTTTGATGGGTTATCCCTCTGCTATACTGTCCACAATGCCAGTGTGGAGGCTGGGCTGGCTCTAGATAAAAAATAAAGAAGCTATAGAGTTGGTGCGAAATGGCCATCAAATGGGACAGGTCATGTCAGGGTAAATGTTAGTGGTCTCCATTTCTGTAGCATTTACGGGGTCCGCTGTTTGTCAGCATGGAGGTTAAGGGTAAGATTAACACGACTGAACCCTGAGGGGAAAATGTGTGGCAGCGTGACTTTTCAAAATCACTTTTAACCCGATGATGAAGGAGTTTCAAGGAAAACGAGAGGTAACACTGGTCCACGGAAGAAATGTGATTATCAAAAAAACAAACAAATATTTCCATTTATTGATGCCTTAATACAATTGTTAAATTAGTCTGGAAGGAGGTTTATCGACATGTATTTTTATCGTCAAACTCTGCTAGGTTTGGCTAAAGTTTACTTGCATGTTTTGGCCTTGCAGCGTGGCACTGTGGATGGCAATGCTGGTGAGTCGGTTGATCCACCAACCATTGGACAGTTGAATCAAATTTACATTTACACATGCTCCTCACTCCTACTGACTTTGGCGGCCCTATCACTCTGACCTTTGAGAGAAGAAGTCAGTGAAGAGTTAAATAATATAGAGGCTTTAATACAAGTAGTACTGATTTACACATTTTTTTGCATTATGACGTTCTTTTGAGCTGATTCTAACAGCAATGATTATTTAGAACTCATATATCTTGAGTTAAGATCTGATATGCTTTGATAGGCTTACTTATGTGTTTTGTGAATATGTGCAGATCAGAAATTAATGTGTGCATTTCATTATAGCCCTTACATTTAGACTGTGAGCAGTCAGACTCCATGTGTATATCCCTGAGGTCGAACAAACATGGTGAATGCATTTCCGTCCTCATAAAAGATTTCCATTCCAATTTTTACAGTGTTTTCAATCCTTTGTTGTCTACGTTCATGTTTGCTTGCTAGTTTGCTTTTTCTTTCTTGCCTTTGTTGCTGCGTTATGTCTCATGCTGCCTCCAACTGTTGATCAGCGTAATAGCATGAAGCCAATGTCTGGACAAACCTCTCACCTTTGCACTCCCATATGTGCTATCTCACACACGTGCAGGATATAAACAAAACAGGGACCCCCACTCATAAAAAACCTTGCTCCATAGCACTACTAGTGGTCAAAAACTCCACATAGTTTCTTTAAGATCCCAAGAGAATGAATCCTACTGACTCTGGCTATCTCCTGACTTTTCATGTGGCACCACCAGCAGTTTAAAAATTCCACTTGTTCAGTGAAATATCTTAACATAGATTGGAGGAAATATTTGTTAAGACATTTATGGTTCCCAGATGATAAATCTAATACCTGTTACCAATGTTAGCGATCCTTTTGTGAGCTACTCAACTGAGACATGGCAGCTATTGCAAAATCTCTATGAGCGTATAGTCATAGCTATTATTACAAGAAGAAACCTGGTTGGTGATATAAACCTTTTAGTGAATCGCTCCTGCAGTTGCACACATTATGCTATAATACTGCAGTCTTTTTTTATTATCATTATTTTGCACTGGCATAGCTGTTTCTGTAGTTTAATAAAACATGGTTTCATAACATTCAGAGAAGTATAGTCTGGAAACCAATAGCTGGGGAGGCACTGTACAGTGACAATATATATATATATATATATATATATATATATATATATATATTCCCCAGCCAAAGTCACCCTGACCTCCTCTTGACCTGAGCTCAGCAAAACAAAGAGCAGCACAACTGAGAAAATAACTGCCACAGTTCAAACATCTGATTAAAAATTTAGACTGATCAAATCAGCCTTATTTATTCACAGCGCCAGAGGCTACGCATGATTGGCTGAAAACTAGCATCAAGCTGTACTTGATTAGTGATGTCTGATGAGCTTCTTCCCGCTCATTTGGGGGGGTGGGGGTGGAGGGGCGGAGGGGGTGTGCTGTTGATTTGGGCTGATGAGACTTAATCATGCTAATCAATGGGCTCGAGAGAAGGGGGGAAAGACATGGAGTTGAAAGATAAATAAAAAAACTCTCTGCAGCCGGAGTGGGTTTCCTGCCAAGGCTGTGAGAATCAGCTCTCTTCACATTGTTTAGATTATGCATTGTGTTGACAGTGTGATTTTTTTGTTACACTTATATAAATTAATTATACTATCGATGTGATTCTAAGCATGAACGCTTTCATTTCTCACTCCAGAATTCTGCAAATTGCCTGAGGAATATTCAACAGTTGTCTCCGTAATGGGTTTTCTATTTCTCCTTGAGCTGCTAAAGCTGAGATTCACATGAGGTTACACCGTCACCCCGACTGCACTGTTTCACCGTGCGCTGCCCTCAGTTGCAGGGTTTTTATATTTAGACACTAAATTAGTATACGCAAGATGCCCTTTCATGCACTCGAAGGAACTTTGTTCTTCGGGGGAAAACATTAAAAGCTTAGCATCAGACATTTAAAGTAAGTGGGTGTGGAAGAAAAAAGTTCTTAACCCTGAGATAATTTCCGGCTGTGGGCGGCGGATGTGGCTCAGGAGGTAGAGTGGGTTGTCCACCACTCAGTTCTCCAGTTTACTGTGGAACCCCAAATTGCTCCTGTGTGTGTGAATAGGTGAGCATAAAATCCTTGTGGGGTGCTTGGCTGGAGAGCGCTGCATCGCTCCTGATGAGCAGGTTGGCACCTCGCATGGCGGCCTCTGCCATCAGCGCATGTGAACGGGTTAATGTGTTGCAAAGTGCTCTGAGTGGCCGACAGACCAGGAAAGGACTAGATAAATGCAATCCATTCACCATAATTTTCTCCTCCTCCTCCTCCATGTTACTGGGATGTGTAACATACAATTATCACAGAGATTATTCGATGTGGAATAAATGTTGATGAAAGCGCCTGCAACACCATTGTAGTTTACTGTTATTTGCATAGCCCCAGTTCTCTTCAATAGTGAGCTGGTGTGTCACTATTGAAAACACCTCTTTGTGTATTCTTCAAAGCATTTATTCTGCCGTGTCAAACCTTGGCGGCGAAGGAACCTCCTCATGCCCCGTGAGACCTTCTCATTTTGCTAATTAGACACAATTCTCTTGAAAGAGAATACTGGGGGCTGTTATAATGAGGGGAGGGATTCTTCAAGTGTCAGTCAGAGGTATGTCATCTGATGAGAGGGAAGAAGTTTGATTGAAAGTGCGCAGGAATCTGAAAGTTTCAGTGGTTGAATTATTTATTCTGTCCTGCTGTTGTCGCATGATGTAACCATTAAAACTCCAAGAGGTAAAAGTCAATGTCAAGTCTGAGGCTACAAACTGCAAGTGTGGCCTTACCAGACAGGGTGAGTCTAATGATAGGTGTGATCAAGTTGCATTATGGGAAGGGTCCATACTCGGCCTGAAAATTCAGAATATCGCTGACATGACAAATCATTCATCTCTTTGTTGTTTTATCTCACTTTGTCAGCAGGGTATGGCAAAGGGAATATCAATTTGCCAACCTTGTCTCCACGAAATTATGTTTATACAGTACTAATTTGTTTTCTCAATTATGGTGTGATGGGACATGTAATTGCTGTACAGAGCACAGGACTTTGACACCAGAGACAGGGGTTCTGCATGTGATTAGGTTCAGGCTACAAAATGCACTTTGGGTAAAGTGAGTTCACAGTTCTGGTTAAATGTCAGTCAGGGAATCATGTTTTCTGCTTCAAGTCACAGCAGACTTTTTCTGTATTAAACCAATACCATGACGTTTCCCTAACTTCAGCCAACTACTGTGAGTCCTGACCTAAATGCTGTGAGTGCAGATCATATTTCATATGTTGGCAGAAAACAAATGAAATACGTTGCCGACATTTTACACATAATCCCAGTGTGATTTTAGTTGATCAAAGAAAAATGGGAATCATCTGAACTAAAGAATTTCTTTTGCCAGTGCTGCATTGTTGATGGTATTTTGCTGATTCTTAAATATGAGATTTATGTGGTGGACTGACTTCGAGTGAGTACTTTGGGCAGGTCTGGCTAAACATTTCCCAACATGATTACAACATTTTGTTGTCTCAAACCTGCTGATTTGTTTGGATAAAGAAAAAAGATGAAACCGGACCTGTCTGTATGCAGACGTTTTGTTCTGAAGGGTGGTGCAACTGGAAATCTTTGTGTGTCCAAAGAAGAAAGGGTTTATCCTCTGAGGAGCAGAGAGGGGAGAAAAAAGTAAGGTAACCATTCAAAACAGCACTGATCCTGTGGAGGCTGTGAATACCCACAGAAACTTTGAGAAAGATTCAGTAACTAGTTTTCAAAAAAACATTCAAGTTCAACTTCGGGCTGACTGATCCTTAGACCCCGCTGCTCGCGAAGCACTGGCTGGTGGATGCTATAAGGACGGCATACAGAGTGAGCTGCTGAAGTTTGAGGACTGATTCAGAAGATCAAGGTGGAACTTCAGGTGCATTCTATGTCTTGCTGTTCTGGGAGATTAATGCCAAGATCAATGCAAATGTGAATTTAAAACTTTTCCTTCATGGTGAGATGATTGGAAAAAAAATCTCATGACCTCAAGGAAAACAGCTTGACATATTGTATCTGGATCTTTGTTACATGTTTCAAAAGGACACACACACTGAATCATCTCATTCATCACATTCACAGGGAGACCGACTATAAATAAATACCAGAAATACAGCACCTCAAGTATATTAGGGTTAATGGACCAAATCTGGAAAATATGACCACAATGTCCTTTTCAGAAACCAAAATAATGTCCTCTGTCCTGTAAACAACTTTATTGAAAAAACGAGCTCTCACTATAACCAATACTGTGGCTTCTCGGGGTAGAATCAGCATTATTGTCTGCATACAGTAAATATAGACACAAATCTTATTCTCTAAAACACTTTCACATTATTACACATGTACAGACAAAGAATTCAGTGTCCTCTGAGGGACATTGTCTGCCCTTCAAAGCCTACATGGAATTAAGATTGTTATATATTACTATTGCGTGTGTTGTGTGGTGTATTATGTCTGAGACGTCTCTATATTATTTTTGCTCTGCTGTATATTGATATTGGTTTATTACTTTGTTGTACATTTGTGCCCTGGAACTTGTTCTTCCCCAGAAGCTGGCCTGGACTCATTAAACTGTTCTACTGCCACATTCTTCTTTTCGTCTACATTTTTTTTTTTTTTTTCTGTTCATATGCACTGTAGATTCATTGTTACAGTCTCCTTTTTGCTTTGAGAGATTAACACAGTGCGACATATGCACACGGACAACACACAAAACATCTTCATGAATTTGACAAGTCACGGGCAGCATGACCCGCTCAACGACACAGCAACATGACCTCAGACACACAGGACATTAAAAAATGATGAACAAGGATTTTTGACTCGTGAAGTTATCGAAGTTTGGGTCCATGTATCATCTGTTAAAGTTTATGATGTGGATTTCAGGCTTTCGTTCCCTGTACATGTGCACCGAAAGTGACCAACCACTGTATGATGACGTAGTGTTTATGACAGATATGCATAATAATCATGTTGGCATTATTAGACAAGAATTATCCCAAGGCATAGACTACAGTAGGCCATGTATAATAATGATAATGAGAAAAAAAGTTACACACATATTATCACTTTTTTAAAAATTATTCTTTCAAGGGAAGGCATCAGAAAGAGAACGATGAGGTCTCAAAGCTGACCACTTCTTTGACGTGCTCCCAATCTTTAGACTGCTAAAGCTACTGCTCACACCACAGGCCTCCGCTCAACTGTTTCCCCAAGTCCCAAATGCCTCTGAGGCAGGACCCGGTCCAGGTGACAGCCAGTGACCTTTCTGCAGTAAATGAGCCAGCATGTCAGCTCAAATGAAGTCATTCCCTACAAGATTGATAAGGAAAGACAGATATGTTTTTATATTTGATCAATAGCCATCGGCTGGTTGTCACTTGTTTAATACTGTACATGAGTTAATGTAGCTGACTGCTTGACATTTGCAGTTCTGGCCTGTTCTCATGTTTCTGATTATGTGCCACTTTACTTAAGTTGCCAACTGTGTTGTATTGTGTTTTATACTTTGACTCACAAAATCAAAATCCTCTAAAAGATTAAAGTAAAAATGCATGTTATTTTATATGTATAAGATTTAATAGAAGAGAACTCAGAGTTAGACTCCAGGCTTATTTCAGACTCCAGTCTAGATTAAGTTTTGGTTTATTTAATTAGAACTTCTTTTGCCCTTTTTCAATCTACTCTTTCCTCCCCTGCTTGTCAGTGTGACTGTGGCGCTTTCAGAACTTCAGATCCTTAACTTCCTTTGCATTATCCCTCGGTTGTAAAGGCCTAAAGGCAGCCAGCGGTGTTTGCCAAATAAGATGTCTCTGGATTCAGCTCACGGGAAGTTATTATGAGAATACATTACAAAACATAATTTCTATTGAGCCACGGGGTCCATTAATTTGAGCTTAAAAGTGAGTCCATTTGCAACAGCCGCCACTACAGCTCTGCCCTTTTTCAATTCACTCGCAGCCATTTGTAATTGCTTTGTGCCGTAAGTGGAATGGACACATGCTTATGATTGAATGCACAGTAGGCATTGATCAGAGCGGGAGATAACTTGGGGTTTTTCGCTGCAGAAATAATACTCCAGTGATGCCAACTGGGATAATTCCCAAAACTAAATGGTCAACAATTTAGATTACAGCTCTCAGCATTGACTTCCTGGTGTAAAACTGTCAAACAACTGGAAACAACAAGCTGCTTGATTTTCCCTGGGGGAAGGATTCAGTGCCAAATATTTGCCGTCTTACTCCTGTTTAAGCCTGTATTGATATTCTTTGTAGATATTTTGTAGTGTGTTAAATCTACTGCTTCATTATGGCAGAGCTCACCCACAATGACTATGTTTTAATCTGAGTTTTGGCTCCTGAGAAAGGTCTCGTTCTCAGTAAGATCAAGTCTGCTTCTTAGTCTGCCAACATGTGCACTTACTGTTGTGTGAAAAAGGCTGGTGCTAGAGGAAAAGTGCAACACACAAAACACACAAATGCAACAAGATGTGTCATCGTCTTTGCTGTGTTTTGAACGCGGGGACATTTTGGATTGTATCTTTAAATCAATCACTGTGGCCAAGTTTCATGCTGCGCTCACACACAGTTAAACTAAGTGTGGTCTTCCTGACAGCGAAAGCACCAATGTTTGGATCAATGGCTTAATTTCCACTCCGGATGGGGGCAATATGTCGCCCTCACTTTTCAAAATTCTACCTTTGTCCCTTTCGTTTATAGCTTCAGTTTATTGAGCTCAGTTGAGTTGATCAAAATGTTGATACACTCATCTGAGTTGCATTCATTTACTACCATGCGCTCACAGCTGGCAACTTTAGAAGCAGCAGCGAGCGCTTTGCAGATTTCTTTTTCCCCGTTTTGCCTCTCAGGCTACCTACAGGCTGTCCTGTCTTCTTGCTGGAGGTTGTTAGGGCTGTACGGAGCCTGAAGGGAAGGCCTGCAGACACTACTCTGGGCTCAACAAGTACTTCGCCTCCTCTGCATGTTTTCTGTGTAATAAATGTAATCTGTACTTTTAGTTATATTAACAATCTCCTAAAAACATTTCTAAAAAGAACATCAACTAAAGACAAAGTGGTAAAGCAAAGGAATTGCTGTAGTAAAATGCAAATACATTATCTATCATATAAATGTATAATATATACCACTCTCCTCATCCAAGCAGTTGCTCCCTTTGACTGCCGCAGACAGAATGTGAAGAATGTGTTACTCAAAACACTGATTTGAAATTGTTTCATAAAATCAACTTTTTTTACCCTTTTTTTTAATGTTTGCATCAACACCTGACAGGAAATGAGTACAGGGAGCGAGATGGGGAAAGACATACAACAAATGTCCCCAGCCAGATGTTGTCCTTACACATCGATTTGCTGGAAATCTAAATTAACTTAATCTAATCTACCACTTTTGTCCAAAACCAGGGGAGATTTTGAAGTGCAATATGCAATGCTTGATTTCTTGCAATGTAATCAGAAATGCACCATTTAATAAAGTTTCTGAAACATTAGTTTCATTCATTTCATTCAAGGTTAGATATCTTTCTACAGCATTTCTTTAACTACCCACTATGGATCTTTACACACTTCATAGTTATTGGGTGGGTTTACCAGTGAGATACCACCACACTAATGTTATCTTTTTTAATTCCACAACCCTCAAGGCTAAAGTATTATCATTCCAGTATTTAGTACATATTGCAAATACTACTTTATTTTACTAGTAATTATTTCATTTTCATGATCTGCATTTTTTCCTCAATTGTCATTCATTTCATTAACATTCAGACATTACCTCAAAATATAGCAGTCCACCATCGCCATGCATATAAATTACTTTCACATGCAGGATTCAAAGGACTTAATATTAAAAACAAAATACAAAACAAGACAGCAGTCATTTTCATCAGCAGATCAGCTTCTTATATTGCATAGGGCTGATAGAAAAGTCAAGAAGAGCCACCGAGCTTTGGATGAAGAGCTGCAGGTACCAGGCTGCACGCCTCCTTGTTTGGCTGCACTGTACACACACACACACACCATTTGCTCTTCTGTTGTATATGTGATAATGCACACAGTGAAAATTTCACCGAGTTGATTTAAATACATGATATAATACAGGTAAATAAAATAATGTTCTGTTATACTGAAGGACAGAAAATGCTCAAATCTAGATAAGTGATGATCGTCTATTTCAAAAGCATGAATATCATGATTGGGATTTGATTGTTTTTTATTGTGTCATTGTGAGATTTCAATTTTCATTTCTACAGCAAAATGTAGAAACTGAATGATAGAACAGTGCCTCACATGTAGCTAGCTAATATTGCATAACTGGCACTAAAGAGTAAGACCCATGCAGCTCCATTTTTCGCTGCAGTTTACTATGTCACATTATCCTGTATATCACATCATATATACTGATCATCATCAAACATGTTTGATTCCTCCTCTGACTTATTCACTAGTACAGCATAAGTGACTACAAATATTATGTGCAGTATTTTGGAAACACAATGAACAGCAATAACATGAATTAAGAATATAGTAAATGTAAAACATCTGCACACATTCTTTATTTATCACTGCTGCCCCAAGTTTCCTTCATTATAAATGCTACATTATTGCTGGGATTTTCATCACCACTAGGATGGATTATATTGGCATCACAGGTCATGAATGATACATCATACACATTTTCTTGCAGACTCATAAATAACAAGATTTTTTTTCCCCACCCTCTTTTATAATATGCACATACGGTTTGTCATGTCGTCTGTGACAGATTATTCCTTTACATAAACATCTGGCTCTGCGAAAGACATGAAAACCCACTTACTGCTGGATCTTAAAAAAAAATACATGCCTGCTAAGTCAGCATCACAGATGTGGGAAAATGGCATCATTATATTTTGAATTCTCAAATCATGTAAGCAGCCTGCACACGTGAAAGGACTCGCTCAGGTGTTAAAGCTGGGAGGAATCTGGCCTCATTATATCCCTCTTTGTATTCAATGATATGCAGATGCCTGACAATACAGAAAATGTGTTGATGCGTTCTCCCACATCTGTAATGTCTGTGATGTATGGATCTGGCATTCTGGAGGATATGATGCACCTCGTCTACGACAGCAGCCGCTTCAGTCCTCTGTCGGTGTCTACAGAGGATCTGTTCAGCTCACGGACTTCCACATAATAACGAAGATAAAAAAAGACGCTCTTTCATCAAACACTGTGACGAATGAAGTTGGCAGGTCTAGGTCAAAGGCCTTATGATTTTTGGTCCTGACCACGCTCGCATCTAACGACCGGCCAGTGTTGAATTTTGTGGCGATGCACTGCCTCAAAGTAGAAAACAGGGCTTCATTTCCCAGTCAGTGGGTGCGAGATGCAGAGGAAAGAACGTTATTGGTGAGTGAAAAAAGAAGGACCCAAACTCCAGCAACAGCGATGAGAAGGAGGAGGAGCCCTGTATGGGAGACTGACAGCAGTCAGAGGTTACTACCGTGCATGCTCTCCTTTGAATGCTGAACATGAGCTTGTTGAACATCAAGCATTTTATGAATGTGAGGTGTGCCAACGTGGTTGTGCATGTTCATCAGGTCTGTTCTACTGCAGCCGGTGTTGGATGGATCATGTGGCTGTGAAAAGTTTCCTCTCTTTTCCCTCAGCACTCTTGGACTGCATCAATGTCACTCCCTCCGACGGCGCCATCACCACCGCAGGCCAGGGGCCCAGCCACTAGTTGTAACTACTGGGGACCACACTCTCAGAACCAGCGGCAGTGGTCGACGTTTTGGGGCTTCCAGTGTAGACAAATAACCGAAGAAGAGACAATGGATATCTGGGCCAAGACTTCCTCTTCCATGTGCAGGTCATTGTTTACAGTCCACTCATACGTGATTTGTCAATACTACCCGGACTACTTTTTCAGCATCCTCTGCACCGAGGGCCTCACCACCATCACTGGATCATTGGATTCCCCCTCCTCACGACTCCACCTCATCTGGTTATCATTCAGACATCATTCAGACAGACCTGGCATCTCCCCAGCCCTCTCTATCAACCCAGTCCAGCTGTTTAAACACTGACCCACATCCAGTCGAACAGAATCCACAACTGAGCTAGAACTCATAAGGTTTCTGTCATCTGTGTTTCTGAGTGTAGTTTTACACAAATACAGAGAATAAATGCCAAATCAACCACCTGAGCCAAGAACAACAAGACTACCTGCTTGAGCTACCTGAGTTTTTTCACCTTAGCCAATTTGACAAGTTGATGAAAAGACTTTGGACGGATCGTTTTATCCCTGCCATCTTGTGACTCACAGTGCATCAACATCTCCGAATCCATCCATTTCTTCACGAACCAAAAAACAACGGCCCATATAGCAAACAGAATTAAAGAGATTCACGATTCACTGATCGGACAAGACAAAAACAAAATTGAAAAACTGAGAGAAACTGAGCAGTTTTGGAAAGGACCTGAATAATTAGCCTGACACACACACACACACACACACACACACACACACACCCCCTGACACCCTGTCTCAATGCTGCAGCAGTTTCACACACACACACAAAAACCCCAAACCTCACTTATCTTATCCCTGCTGTCTTCTGTGTTACCACTTCAGCTGCAAAACCTTGACTCACAGTTGAACTGCTTCTGCGAACACCTCATGTGAATTGCAAATATCGCACGGTATTATTCAACGTAAAATCTGAACCACAGCAACTCAGGACTTAAAGGTGATAAAACACAGTTGATTAAAACTTTATACGTTAATAAGTTTATTTCTTTATTTACTCATACCAAATGGTGTAGTGTGTATTGATGAATGTTTAAGGTAAAAAAAAATCCTTTGTGATTTTTTTAAACATGTAGCCTGTAATGATTAATTTTTAAAAAAAAGTGTTTGATTTTTAAGCATGTAGAATGCAATGATTAATTAAAAGACTTAAACACACACAGCCTGTTTAATGATTAATTGAAAGGGAACAAAAGTCTGCTTGATGAGAGTCTCACAACTTGTACCTTTATCTCTAGTAAATAAAAAGCTGTTCTCAAAAAAAAAAAACGTTTCAAAATCAGCCAGAAGGAGAGATGGCAGAGAACTTTTAATGAAAAATGTGTAATATGACCCATCCCACTCAGGTAGTGTGAGGGGAGTGAAGCGACTTCACAGAGCAGAGCCGGATGAAACGGAGGTCAAGGTAAACACTGAGCGGGTCAAAGATTCTTTATTTGAACAGGATGTTTCTGCTTTACATAAGCCTCCTGGGAAGCTTTTTCCAGAAATAGTTTTTTGTGCCACAACTTTACAAACAGATGCCAGAAAAATTATTTAATATATATTTATTTTTAACATAAGTTTGGAGGCATTGATGAAGAAACACCACAATAATCATTTTGCTAAGTTAGTGACCTAAAAGAGTCTGCGCCAGAAAGATTTGATGGTATGATGAAAACGCAAAAGTGGAGATATTTTACAGCTAAGAACACCAGGTGGTGCGTTGTATAATGTTTTACAGCAATTGCTGAAAGCTATTATCATTAAAATATAAAGTCCTCAAAATGTCCCTGTAAGACTATCCAAACAAACTGAGTACGAACTGGGAGATTTTGATGGTGCATCTATTAATGTGATGTCTTACAAAGCCGAGTTATAAAAAAGTGAAGGTTGCTAAAGTCAACGCATATAAAGTTGAAAAGATTCTGGGAGAGCATAAGCAAAGTTAACTCTGGAGGAAGATGGGAATGCCACATTTTTTTCCCCCTCCAGATTTTCCCTGTTATCATAAAAGCATCCTAGAATTTTTGGAAAACCACAGCGGAGGAGTGACAATTTTCCACCACAAGAGAGCTTCAGCTGTCTACAGTTTGCGGGCAACATCGCATTTATTATTTATACCACAGGGCCTGCAGCCTATTCTATGATTGAGCTCTGTCTTCGCATCAAAGTGATCCAATGAAAAAACATGTCATGGTGTCAGATTTTTGTGAAAAGATATAGATGCTGCACGGTGTCCTTTGTCCGCGTCTTCTGTTCTTTAAATCTCATGTACACCTGCAACACGAGTGAAAAAAAAAATCAGTTGTAGAAGCTTAATTTCATTTGTGTTTTTTTTTTACTTAGATTTAGGCTTGTCATGTGTTGTGTGTACTTAGATTTTGATAGTATCTATGGGTGATAGACAATAACAATACTTATTTGGTAGTTTTTTACAGTAATGGGGATGTTTCAAAAGCTTATGGTTTATTTCACGTAAAGCCTGTATGACACCTGCAGAACATCTTCCTAATTGGCTTTTGTGGTGGTTTGGAGAACTGGTCAGCAGTGTTCTCAGCAGTGGGAAGTTTTCGAACATACAGATACAATAAGACGACCAGTAGTGGGTCCATAGTCTAAAGTGATCTGCACAGGCTGGAGTCAAGTCTTTCAATAGTCGTGAGGGTTTTTCGTTGGTATCATTGTAACTCTCTGTAAAAAAATGTTTTTTTGCCTCAGAAATATCTGATGAGTGAAGATATTTATCTGTAATGTGTCTGAGGAGCTTTAAACAAAATAATTACTGTTGAAGCTGACGGCTGAGTGAAAAAATATTCTGTGTCAAAAACTGTGTGTAGACAGGTGCGGTTTTGCAAAACCGAAAAAGTTGTTCGTCTTCAAAAGCATCAGTGAACAAACTTTCTCTTTATTCATCTTTTATAATTCAACATACATACTTTAAAAACATAACGTACCATATTATAGTTATTCTACTACTTTTTTTTTTTTTTTTTTTTTTTAGTAAAAATTAGTTTTACAACTACTGCTGGATCCCACAATCAGACAGGAAAAAAAGCATCCTCAGCCTAGGATCAAAATCAGTTTCTCGTATTACACCAAGGTGTGATATTTGAGTTCATTTTCATAACCAACGGGTACAGTTTGTCTGCAGGATAAGAGCTGGCTTTGCCATACACCGCTCTGAACTTCTTGTGAACTGTCGGGCTTTAAAGATAAAACCCCTTTTTAATCGCGCACAATGTTGCGCTTTGGGGCAGCAATTATGCTTTCCTCAAAGTTTCCAACGCCCCCGCCCTGTGATGCTGTCAAAGTTGACCTGTTTGCCATCTGTGTGTGTCTGAGCGATGCCCTTCATGCACAACACTGCTCTTTGATTTTAGTCTAATGAGCAGAACTTTTGGGTTCATTCCATCAATTGCCCCTGATAGCTGCCCTGTTCAAGCCATATTTACTCCTTTTATGCAACATAGACCAAACTATCTGCATAATAAAGCACTTGTTGCTGCAACGGCTACATAAGCTGTGGAGCTTGAGACAGCCATATGCTGGTGCAAGCAGCTATGAATACACTGTTCAACGACACACAACGACCGCTGTAGCTCCAACTATCATTACCCTAACCCTTTCTCTCCTTTCCTGATCTACCACATCACAGGTAGTACCATCAAGCTTCCTGCTTTCCTTTGAGGAAAGTATGAATGTAATTGTTATCTCCTTGTTAAAGGCCTTGTTAAATTTAGGAGTGACCCAAACCCCCGTCAGTGCTCTTGTCTCATCATTATGTGCACTATGAGCCTCTTGAAAATTCAATTCTGCACACATAGGAGAGTAAACACTAGTTTACCTTTTCTTGTTTTGTCAGGAAAACTAACCCTCGAGGAGGTTGGACAAAAGCCCTGATCAATCTGAATTAACTCTGAGGCTCTTTGAAATCTTTGTAGCTTGTTCCGGGGGGTGTCCTAGAGGATAAGGGTGGTTAGAGTTTACATAGAGATGGAGGGAAGTCACATCTCCGTACTGTGTTGTTTCATCAGAAGCGGCTGTGTCCCTCGGCTGTACAGCACACATCCCTCCTCTGCACAAAGCATCTCGGGGTGACAGGGGCTGAGGAGCGCGGTATTGTTTTAGAAAATCCTGAAATCCCTGATGTGATTTTTTCATCTCTGTCCAGGTGTGTTCTCTCATAGCTGCCACTTTTACACCGTGCACCGATTGTAGCTCTTGTAATTTGTCCTCACATGCCTTGTGCAAATCTTCAAAGGTATTACCTCTCAGAGGACAAATGTCCCGGGGAGGAAAACAGGACAGACAGCCGTGGTGAAAACAACCCAGATACTGCCAGGCCCATTTTTCACCATTCATTTCTGCATATCCATCTACAAAAAAACCCTACTGTTTTTCTCCCTTATTCAGCCTGTGTTGAATAAAGATGTCCTCTGTGAACATGGCCCACTCTAACCACTAAATGCTGGCGTTTGTATACACTTTAAATGGATGCCTGTAGTCGTAGGGTATGGCAATGCTTTCTCTCAATGTACTTGGAGCAATCTACTCAGAGCAGTGGAGCAAGCTGTCATGAGAATGTCATTTTCACAGTTTAGCTTCCTTCTGAAAGATCAGAAGTGCCGCGATGAGCCGTAGCACCGTACCAGGTTTCAAATTCCTGCTTTTGATTTTCAGTCATTTGAGCTATGCCATTTGAGCTTAGACTAACGTCTAGTGGCATGAATAAAAATAACACCAGCTCTATGTATTTTTGACTGTGGTTGCAATCTTGTGACGAAATGGCTTTGCATTTCGCAGTCGCTGGCATATACTCCAACTTTTGGTCACCATTTAGGCTTTCCAGACAAGACAGCGACACATCCTGTTGCAGTCGCTGCATGCTGTAGGTTTCATCTCCTGCTGTGCACAGTCAGAGCCAAAGCATACTTTACAGTAATTGGCGCAGCTGTGATTCAAAGCCTCGTTGTAACCTGTGTAACAATGCCGAAACACATATCAAACTCCTAGAAAGGCTTTGAGATTTTTAATGCTGTGGTAGAGATTGTGGAAGAAAAAGAGTTTTAGATTGCTTTTGGGAAGATGTCTGGAACTGTCCAACATCCAAGAGGTTCTGAAAACCCGTTCTATCCATTTCATCGTCAGTGGATAAGTTGTGTGATATGCTATTCTATACCTCTCAACTCCATCTCAATCACATCTCCGTGACTTGTATGCGAAAATGCTTTCTGTCATATTGCATATTTGGGCCAGATTACACATTCATTCATTATCAATGACTGCAGCAAAATCAGCCTCAGCACCGCCGTCAGAGTGAGAGAAAAGCTCTCTTATTTCAACGTTTTTAAATGTAATCCACGTTACTACCTGCACTTTGCCTCTTGTGGCCTCCTGTTGTGACCATTCTGTTTGACTTACAGTTTCACTCCCCCTGCTGATCTCTGATTTACAATCCGCTCTTCTTGCAAGGTTCTGTCTGATACAGTCCTACATCCTTCGCAGAGCGTACCATTAAATGGTTTACAGAGCTGTTTATTTCACTCAACAGCTCTGAAGCACTCAGCGTACATTCCACAGATGGGTCTAAATGGGCCTGAAAGTTCAGTGTCAACTCCTTTTCTTTTAAGGGAACAGGCACTTCAACTTCACCATCATCGATTAAATAATGCTGAAGGTTTTGGATTATTTACATAGTTTGGAGATGCTGGGAGTTGGGGATGAGACACAGTATCTTACCATTTGTCTGTAATTGGTTACTAAACTTTTAAATGCATGGCCATAACCTGCCAATGGGCCATAACTCTTCAATGCTCACTTGAATTACAACCAAATTTGGAAATTTTGTACATGCAGCCACACTGCACAACTGTTCACCTTAATGAAAATAAACTTGGCAAGCAAATTCTCCATGAGCATTTGCATGACATGCCATTGCACCAATAGCCCCACCTTGTGGCCATTAGTAAAACACCACCATACTACTTATTAATTGACGTATCTCTTTAATGCAATCTTCCATGCTGAGCGGATTGTAGTCTGTAGCATTTGAGACATTTTCACCTGCAGCTAGCTCTCACATGCATTTTTTCTTCAGGAAATGCACACACTGGTTATTATTCACGCATTAAAGAAAACATGCTTGGAGATGCTGGGAGCAAGGGAAGGCGGCACAGTTATACCTCCAACTAGTATGTTTTTTTAACAATATGCAAATACACCATCAATGATATGGGTTCCAGGGACGAGGCATGTTTTTATCATGATGACATGCTGTTTGAAAATTGGCACGGTAACCTTTGTGATGTTCAGTGTTTCAAACAGTTCCAGTCTAGACTTGTGAGGCAAACGTGAATGTGATGCAAATCAGAGGAAGAAGGTGTCTGCAACCTACACAAAAAGGGAAGAGCTACGGATGTGATTTACAGTGGCATGTAAAAGCTAGGTTACCCTTGGTCAAAATTTCTGTTACTGTGAATAGTTAAGTAGAAGATGAACTGATCTGAAAGGCATGAAGTTAAAGATGATTATTTAGTTTTAATTAATTTTTTGTACAATTTTAGGGTGGAAAAAAAAGAAATGAGCACCAAAGTTCAGATGAGAAATGATGTGCAAAAGTTTATATTTGAGCTCTCAGATAACTTTTAACCAAATCTCAGACCTAAATTAGCTTGTTGGAGCTATTGCTTGTTCACAATTACGCTTTGGAAAGGCCAAGTGAAGCAATTTCAAAGCTTTATGAATACTGTGACTCCTCAAACCTTCTCCCAATAATCAGCAACCAATGGGCTCCTCTAAGCAGCTGCCTAGCACTCTGAAAATTAACATGAGCAACAAGAAGACAGCAAAGCATTTTCAGGTAGACATTTCCTCAGATTGTAATGTAGTTAAGAAATGGCAGTTAACAGGAACAGTGGTCAAGTTGAGGACTCTCTGAAGACTCTTAGAGGGAACCGCTTGAAGGATCGCTGGAAAGGCAAGTCAAAACCCCTGTTTGACTGCAAAAGACCTTCAGGAAGATTTAACAGACTCTGGAGTGATGGTGCACTGTTCTACTGTGCAGCCACACCTACACAAATATGAAGTTACAATAGAAGCTTTTGGCCACAATGAGCAAAGGTATGTTTGGAGACAAAATGGTGCAGGATGTCGTGAGAGGAACGCCTTCTCCAACTGTTGCGCACGGGGGTGGATCAATCATGCTTTGAGCTTGTGTTGCAGCCAGTGGCACTTGGAACATTTCACTCACAGAGGAAGAATGGATTCAGTTAAATACCAGCAAATTCTGAAAGCCCACGCCGAAGGTAAAAAGATGGCTTCTACAACAGGATAATGATCCTAAACACAATCCAGTATCTACAATGGACTACTTCAAGAGGTGCAAGCTAAAGGTTTTTCTCCATGGCCATCACAGACACCTAAACATTATCAAATGTGTGTGGCTCAAAATAGCAGTGAATGGCAAACAGCCCAATAATCTCACAGTCAAACAAGAATGGAAAGACTCTTAACTGGCTATAAAAAAGTATTTTAAAAGCTATTTGCCAAAGTGGGTGCGACTTTACTGACCGTGCAAGTAGCTTCAGGCCCTTTTCCTTTTTTTGAAACTGTAAAAAAAAAAAAAGGAAATTTAAAAGTAGTCTTGCTTAAAAAAATCATCTTCCTCTCCCATCCTTCATGCCTTTTGGAAATCAGATAATCTTTTCTTCACTTAGTTATTCACAGTAACAGAAATTTTGATCAGGGGTACACAAACCTTTGTATGCTGGGACATGGGATGGGGGGGTGACCTTTGACCTAGACCTGTCAACATATTTTGTCACAGTGTTTGACCAGAAAGTGTATTTTTACATATCTCCCTCATTATAATGGACTTAAGCACATAAGTGGATAAAAAATAGATTTGAAGCGACATGGACTTGGACAGAATTGTCCCTACCAATATTTGAGTCAAATCACATTATCTTTTGAGAGAAGTCATATGATGTGACCGTTGTTTAGCTGTTGTTTTAGAGCCATGGCCAACGCTGAGAGAGAGAGAGAGAGAGAGCTGCAAGACTCACTCATAAAGTCAAAAAAATATTTAGTGCTCTGCTAGTGCTACATTCTTATGTGAGTGCCCTGATTAATAAATGTATTCTTTGTTTGAAACAGTATCCTTAAGACTTCTGTCTACCTCACTGCACAAGCCCCATCACTCCTCAGCAGCTGCCAGCGCTTTTCTGCCAGAGAAACGTGCTATATAGATACACACCTTGTGCTGCTGTTATTAAGACTCACAGAGGCTATTGCATGGCTAAATCAATAACCTTTATTTTATGAAATAATGTCTCTTTGCAATTTGGGGGTGAGGGCTGAGGTGGACCCTGACCACCCGGGCTCCCTGAATTATTTTTTCATAGTACATGGTTTTAGCTGTTTTCAATAGAACACAATTTCCTCATGGATTAAAATCACTGGCAATATTTTTTTCAGTACGCTAGGTGCTACATTATTGTATCGCAAAGAAGTCAGAGGGAGGTGGCCCAGGTCAGGGTCAGGGTGTCAAAAATGCAGGACATCAAAACCAGACACCAAGGCCTAGATTCTGTGTTGCACATGCACAGGTTACACAGAACACTTTGGTTACATTTAGGCCAAATTTATGTTTATATGGAAAAATGAAACAGCAGGTCTAGACGGCAATCTTTAGAATATCATTTACAGAGATAAAACATTTCCCATCATGAGCAAGCACTTGGCAACATTGGTGAGGAAAAACATCCTTTCAACAGGCGTAAACCTCGAGCAGAGCCAGGCTCTAGGTGGGCAGCCATCTGCCATGTCATGCCATGATAAGCAGGAACATGAGGGCAGCAGGTTTCAGTCACAGATACAGACTCTACAGGCCTGGAGGCAGAAGCAACTGCAGAAAGCGACTGGAGAGAGAGGGCAAGTTTAGAGTTGATTAACAGGCTTGAGTCCAAGATGGCTGCAACGCCACCTCCTCAGCTGATGCCTTGAGGAATGTGAGTATTAGTATGTGTGGAAGGAGTGGATTCATTTAGGCAAACAAATTATTCATGACACAACCAGGTTTCAGTACAACAAAATAAATCAATATAGTAATCTGATGTTAAAGATATGAAATCGTTTCCTAGGATAGCTTTATATGACAGAGATCTGATGCTTAGGAAGGACAATCTTGGATGAATACTGACTTCCCTTGCTGACATCCTGGCTCATGTTTTACAACAGGATCACAGCCAATAATAATTCAGTAAACTTAACATAAATATCTATGGCACAATTCTTGCACCTGTAAATGCAAACGAAAGATGGTTGTGGATGATTATTGGCTGTCTTATATTTTATGAGTATACACGCTTCCTTCTCAATCAGGATTGCAGTACCAGCCACTAACATGACAAACAAATGTGGCCCTGCAGCTACTGAAGGTGAATCAGTGAGTTTGCCCCTGTTTAAAAGTGTTAAGTGTTTTAAATAGTAATAGGTGGAGGACCAAGGTAATAACACAAATACAATTTACCATATATATATAGGATATGTCTCTATATACAAGATATCAACATTTCAGCCAGTATTTTGCAGGCCTGTTCATACAACCCTGACTCCAAACAAGCTGGGACGCTGTGTAAAACATACATTTTATGTTTGATGGCAGCAACACATTTCAAACAATTTGGGACAGGAGCAACAAAAGACTGTGAAAGTTGTGGACTGATCCAAAAACACCTGTTTGGATCATTCCACAGGTAAACAGGTTCATTGGTGACAGGTGATAGTATCATGATTGGGTATGAAAGGTTCATCCTGGAAAGACTCAGTCGTTCACAAGCGAGGATGGAGAGAGGTTCAACACTTTGTCAAACACATAATTGTAGAAAGGAGATTAATACAGGGGTTCAGGAACACTTCGTAAAAACGATGTCAATGAACACAGCTTGTTTGCAAATGACTGACTTCTGTTTTATTTGCATTGTGCATAACGTCCTGACTTTTTTTTGTAATTGTCTTTGTAAAAATGTAATCTCTCTCCATGAAAACAGTTCTATATTTTTCATTTGATAGTGGCCTGAAAACAATTCTTATCAGAATTTTAAATTAAAAATTTCAAAAGGTGCATGGTGGTTCACGACATCAGTATTAATGTGTCAATATTAATGTAATAATGTATTATTAGACTAGTAAGAGGATCACAGACACTAAATAACACTAAATCTGTTATAACTTAACTTGTATTAGGAATACAGTCTTCACAGTAAGTAAGATCTATTTTCAGGGCCTTTAAACATGCAATTACTAGCACATTTACAGTATATACTAACCCTAACCCTAACTTTTCAGACATAGTGTTGCGCAGTTACACAAGTAAAATGAGAGAAGTGCATATTATAATGCCAGCTTGATTGGTAAAAATAAAAGCAAATCTTTCATAGGGATGACTAAAAATATGGCCACACATCCAGTGAACACACAACACAATATCCTATATGAACATTTCTCTCTGTAATTTTTGTAGATTAGATACAAAAACTTGTGCATTCCTAGACTTTTCTGCATCCATGTCATTTTGTGTCCATTGGGAATTTTACTGGATATATAAGTTTCTTTTATTTATTATATACAATATATATAGTCTCCATTTCCATGATGTCTCACAGCTTTTAAGCATTTTAGTCACTGAGGCCTCTACAAAAGCATAATCTCACGGCGTGATTGGAGAACTCTCAGCTGTAATTAAATGATAAGGTGTTTATGCAAATATATCTGATTTTTGTTGGCGGCAAAGCAGCAGCTGTTTGAATGAGGAGGTTGAGATAGTACAGATCATTGATTAAATAGAGAGTCTGTTAGTGTCATCCCACTTGCTCTGTGTCTGTAAGACACTCACTTCCTCACCTTATCAGTTTGGCAGATTAGCTGTGAAAGTAATACTGATGCTGTGAATGCCATCAGATATATTTTAATAGGAACTTTGGCAGCTTGGAATTTATGGCCAACCTCTATGCAAATGCACGCAAGTATGGGAAGTGTAGCCGGCGTTTGAATGACTCTCATCAGTCATCAAATTATCTGCTCACTCCAGCAGCAGTAAAAAACATGTGAATGCAGAGAAAACAGTGCTGTGAAATGAATTGGATCAACGCTCATGTCATTTTAAATGTAGGTCATCTGAATCACTGCATGGTCTTCAGCAAATGCAATTTCTCACTTTTTTTTTTTTTCAATTTAACATAATTGCTTTAACATTCACATCGTAAAGTGGCTGTAATAATGCCCCAGTGATCATGGTTGAATTGAATTCAATAGAATGAGGTGGTTCCCACAGGGTTTCAAGAGCTTCATTGTGAGCATTTGCAAGCTTAAACCAGCCATGGTGAGGCCTGTGTTGGGCAAGTACTGCTTCAAGTGAGGTGAAAACAGCTAGAGAGAGCTTCAAACCTCAAGTCAGTGACACTACTGAATCTCAGACAAGCTAAGACAGCTGACTCTTACTACATTTTCAGCCATGCACCTGTCAGTCGGTGTGTCCACCACAATGTACCAAACTAGACTAATTACCATGACATATTTACGGACATGTGGTCCCCAGAGGATGAAGTCTACTGACCTTGGTGATTTTTCATCTAGCACCGTGATGATGTCAGTATTTTTGGTTTTGTGAGAAATGTCTCAACAACTTGTCATGGTTTTGGGTTTTAGTTTTATGTTGCCACTCAGTTGTGTTGTACTTCCTGCTTGTGTTTCCCATCGTTATGCTAATTATTTTATCCCTCATTAGCTTTCCCTCCCTGGTGTATTTAGTCTGTGTTCCCCTCTCTCTCCGTCATCTTTGTACCATGTGTCAAGCATTTCAGCCTGTTTCATGGTGTTTAGTCCTCGTGTTCTTGGATTAGTTTCCCTGGAGCTCGCCTGTTTCTGGACTTTTAATTGTTGCCTGCTCCCATTTGGATTTGTTTGCCTGTTTAGACCACCTTATCTGGTTATGACTGTCGCCTGCATCACCATCCTGTCAGCCCTTGTGCATTGACTTTGTTGTTAATAAATCATTAATCTGCCGCAGTCCTGCCTCTGCTGTCTGCATTCAGGTCCATATTCAAGGTAAGGTCTATATTCAGATATATTCAAGGTCCCTGCAGGATAAATCACTTTGTTGATCCATCACCACCGAGTCAAAGTTTGCACTCATCCAGTGAAAAATGTCGACATCAAGAGGGATTGACATAACATTTGACATGAAGATGAAAGGCTTTCATCTGTTCCAATTGATGAAATGCATTGACTTTCATCCCCAGACTTTCCCTAGTGCCATAATCAGGTCAAAACTTATGGCCAAATATTTACAAAACTAATGCCATTCCCAGCACCCACAGCTGTACTTTGCATCTTGTACTAATTAGCTGATGTTAGGCTGTCTTCAGGCCAACTTGAATCTTGAAATGCAGCCCTCTCATTTATTTGAATGGAGGCAGTCCAGCAGAGTAGCTAAACCAGGCTCAAATCTTGACATCTGTAAAGACACTGCACTGGCCAATCACATGCATGCCAACACAGATTTCTGGTTAGTGTATCAATCTGTTACTCAAAGTGGACTTTCATTGATCACTGGTTCCTTAAAAAACACCGCCCAGCCAACACAACATTATTCATAAACATAAACTGCTCCTACCAGGGACAGAATAAACAGCATATTCCAGGTCTTTTAGTGTGAAATACACATTTATGGGATCAGAATTATGCTCATTCCCGACATAGCTCACCGTCTGATCCTCCTGCACTTTGCACAGCCTGAAAGGCCATCATGCAAAGATCAGCCTTCCTCTGTTACTAACAGCCTAATTTATCACATCAAAAACTGGCTTACCTTGGTACAGCCCCAACTAACTGGTATGAACAAAACAAAACAAAAAAAATCCTAGTGTGGATCATTTTATTTTCATTGTCATTTAGAAAATGGTTGGCGGGCCACCTGGCACCCTATCATGGCCAGATTTGGCCTGTGTGACGTAAGTTGAGTATTACTACTGTAGACTTAGTTATCTTGTTAACTAAGGTAACTACACATCCATGCAATGTATTGCTCATAGGAGGCACAGCGTCACACTAGCCAATGAATAAGCTACAATAATTTAAGAGTAATTCTGAACAATGGAAGAGCAAAAGTTGCATGTTCTAACATGCATTCAACCATATTTTGGTTAAAATAATTTATTTTAAAGTTTGTTTGGAACATGATGCTCAATACAGATCAGTGGAGGCATGTGTTACACCACAGGAATTGTTTGAGAAGTTTTGATGGATGATTTCTGAACTTTTTTGCTGTGAAACTGTTACCGTTGAAAACCATGGTAGCTGCCGAGCTGACTGCAGTTGCTGCGCTCTGCAAAGAGGCAAGCTAAAAACCTTTTACAGCCACCTTTAAACTCCACAGGACTGAGTGTTTCACACTAAGATTTTGAACTGAAAATCGCTTTCAGTTGACACAATACCTCTAAAAATGACAGTCTGCTGATTTGACACAGGGCAGAAAGCAAAAAGTAGAGCCATGAAGTTGGATCACAGAGATATAAAGACAGACAGAGTTAGGTGACTTCGGGTCAGGCTGATATCGACAACATGCCAAATATAAATCAGGGAACGGGAAGAATTTCACATCGCTTTGTATTGTGCAACTCAGCCAGTGTCAATCGACTCTACTGTTGGTTTTAGTTCTTATCAGAAAAGACCCATGATTGCCTACTTCTGTTATCAGCGGTGGTGGACATTGGCTCAGCAACAGTTTCAGTTGCTGGTTAAGGCTGCACAAATCAATATTTTTATATTGAATCATATGACCATGCGTTCTGTGAAAGGTGTTGCTGATCGGGACGAACCCACAGACACCAAGTCCGCTCTGCTCTATGGAGCCTTTTATTGCCATTCAGCTCATTGTTTTGGTTAAATGACCCTCAACTTTACTGATTTGCTTCATTCTCAATGCAGGCTGCACTTTTTAAGCAAAAGGCTGTAAGGAAGCTACTGTGCACTACCACTTAGCAGACAGGCTGTGCATTGGGTGATTGAAGATATTCTGCTTATACCAAAGCTACTTACTAGGGCCACAAAAAAATTGATTTCAAGAATAAAGTTGTAAATTTACAAGAAAAAAAAGTCTTAAATTAGTGTGAATAAAGATGTAAATTTATGAGAATAAACTCATATTTTTAATCTTTGTTTAGTCTGTATGTTAATTCGAAGGGAATATTAGAAGAGCAGCCGCACCTGCATGAAGGAACATCGAGCATTTTGTGAAGTTATGGCTGAGTTTAGTTTTCACAAATATCTGAATACTTCTTTTCACATAGCCCCACATTGCATTCTCATCGTATTACCACTTTATTCTCAAAATCTCAAAAGGATACTTCTTTAATGTGGCCCCAATATTGCGTTGTGACTTACCAACAATATGCCATATGTAAACTCTACACATATCACTCATTTTGATGTCACTGTTATGTTTTAAATATCATAAATTATCGTTCCTGAGACCAAATTCCTACCAGGTACATTGCTAAGCAACATCTTAACAGGGAGGGGTTCACAAGGCAGGGCCAGGAGTCGCTGCATTCTGCAAGATGATTTCATTAAAATCTTTCCAGTGGAAATAACATTTTGGAGTTCTCTCTCTTTCTCTCTCTCCTTCTCCACACATACACACACACACACACACACACACACACACACACACAGGCTGCCACTCTCTCCTCTCTGTCACAGACGCACACACTCCCGCCGTCCCTCTCTTTCACTCTTACCTGAGACTTCTCCACATCCTTTTATTTTCTGCACATGTTTTATGTTGCATTTCATTCTCCGGCCACCAGCTCCACCGTGGCTAATGTTATTTAGGCTCTCTATTTAAGTACTCTTTCCCATTCCTGCTGTTTGATATTTGCATGAATCCGGTCATCCAAATAAAAAAACAGCTTAAATTAAATTTTGCATGGTTCTCACTATTCATTTCATTTGGTGGTTGAGGGTTATACAATAACCTTAGCTCCAAGCTCCAGTGTTGTTATGTTTACCTATAGTTTAATACTGGTGCGTTATCTTAAAAATGCAAACCATCACCTCGGAAAAGTTTTTGATTAATATCATTGAACAAAGGCATGCACATAGCAGTTTCACAGTCAGGACATTTCCTTGGGTTGGATTTAAACTGAACTTTTATTTCTTTACATCTGACTGTTTTACTGACAAGTGTCTGGCCTCCTTGTCCATATTGTTGGGGTTTTGAACTACACTGCAGGTGCACCATCTCCAAAGCAAAGTTTAGCGCCTCAGTCAACACAGGCACAGTATGGAAGGTGTGTTCACAGTGAACTCATGCGTACATTCGTTCTCTGGGAGCCAGGAGTTTATTGTGGCGCGAGAAAGAACACCTGCTGTATCCAGCTCCAGATGACCTCGAGGTGTCCTAAACAGGCACCTCTGCAATAACCACAAGAAAAGTGGAGGCTGCTGCGGCACTTAAAGAGCAGAGAAAGCCGGGCTGGAGCAAAAGGAATGGCTGAGGGAAGAACAGGTCCGGGCAACTTAACAGCAGCTCAGTTGCTGGCTTGCCCGAGGGAAGGAGAGGAAGTAAAAAGACAAAGAGAGTGGTGGAGTGATTCCAGGGCCTGAGCTTTGCATCAACTTCTTTTTAGATAAGTAAAGTTTGTGAGGTGGTTTGGGCTAACAGGGATAGTGAGGGTACAGCTGTGTTTAACACTGATTTTAAATCTTAAGTTTTAATTAATTTCTAAGACCCACCATCCCTGTTAGCCCTGGAGGTTGCCGCTTGATGTTGACTTGACTTGACTGACACCTCTACTCACATCAGCCTGGATGGTTAGAATTCATTTTCTGCCAGTTTATGTGAAAGATGTCACTGGTTTTACATTTTTTGTTCTTGGACATGTAAATGATGTTGTGTCACATTTCATGATATGATGTGACCAATTTTTTTTTTCTTATTCATTTCTATCATCATTATACTAATCAAGTAAAAGCCCTCATCATCTGCCTCTGGCTGCAGATTTGTGCCACTGTGTGTTCACATCATGTTGCTCCGCACCATCCAGACATCAATATGATTTCCTGGAGAAGTGTCTTTCATTTGTTCAGCTATTCTTGACATGACTCAGCTGTTTCAGAGCAATGAGGCCAGCCATGTGGGATCGCCAAGAATATATGTATTAATCACCACACCCTCTGATCCATTTTCCATACTCCTTAGCCCTACCCAAACAGCAAGATCTAGAGTCCATCAAGTCCGCTTCAGAAAGATTTAGATGCCCACGTGGACACTGGCCGAGGTTTTTATTTGTCAAAGATGACAGGGTGCAGGCTGAGACAAGGACCACAAAATGCCAGTACTACACAACCATGGGAACAACTTGAGAATTATCTGGATTGCCACCAATGGAGAGGGTGCCGTTATCAAGATGGCCACGCCACATTTACAGCAAAAGAGAACATTCTGACAACTGGTCCGGCATAGAGATTGCAATAATGAGTTACACCACTGGGGCAGTGGCCCCATTCAAGACACATTTTATGGAGGTAACACTGCTCATATATGCCAAAACCGGAAAACATTCACTCTGACGATACTACTAGAATATATAATGAAAAGTACATTGCATCCTTCATGGATGCAGATAACACCTGGGTGCCAACACTGCTACCAATGAGAGGAAGAAATGGAGCAAAATGATTGAAACCTGCCAGAGATGAGGACCCAAACTGAGTGTGTTATGCAATAAATGTCTGCAGCTGAAGCGTCTGGTTTCATTGTCAGCTCGTTTTGTTGCGCTTATCGACATGTTTTGTCGTTTTGAAATGAGAAGACTGGTTTTGGTTTTGCTTACTTATTGAAATGAAGTCTTGACTTAAACATGCAATAATTTTAGTTGATGTTTTTGGCCACTTGGGGGCCAGGGGGGAAAAAAACTCTTCACTCTCTCGCCATCTCTGTTTATTGCTGATAACTGTAATTGTACGTACACACACACTTTTTATTACCCTATTAAAAAATCACATATCCCAATTTCACATGCTGCTGAGAATTAATACCTGATCTCTTATCCCCAGCATAATGGCCCTAGAGGAGTACAATGGACAACACAACCTCCCCTGAGCAGACCTGCAACTGGAGAGCAACTTGCATAAATATTCCAACAAGTCCCACATAAACCTCTGTGAGGGAGATAAAGAAAGCGAGAGAGGGAGACAGAGAAATTGTGAGCCATTCCTCATCCAGCGCGTTGTGTAGCATGTTAAGTGATAAAGAGGTGGCGAGCCTGGTGTGTGTTACATCCTTCACTGCCCTTGGTTTCTTCAACCTCTTCTTATTGATAATTCATGCTAATAGCTGTAATTTAGGCTGATCTGCTTTAAACACTGTCAGGAGGGTATGCATTATGAATCGTCTGGCTCTCCGCTGTCTTATTGCATAGCACAGACGCTGTCACTTCAAAGTATTCTCTGTTAATGGCAGGGGCATTTTTTAGAAGCTAATACAGTAAGTCACTCAGCCACTCCCAAAAAATATCAATAAATGTTACTCTCCATAGGTCATTCCGGGGCTGCTCTTGCAAATTGATCGGCCCCATCACTTTGAATTTGGTTGCATTGCTGCATGTCTGCCACGGTGGCTTTTTAAAATATTGCCACTAGGGGGTGCAAAAGCAAGATATTTTTAGATTCTACATGGATCCAATCTGGGCCCCTGTCTCCCTCGAAGATGATTGATCTTAGAAGTGAAGAGCAAATTCCACACTTGTTTCCCAAAGTAATAATTAGGAACAAGCACTCAGATGCACATTTAAGAGCTTAATGTCCAGTGTTGTGAGTGTTGTAAATGAAGACAATAAATGTGTTGTACTTGGAATAGTTCAGTATGCAAACAAAGCTTAATGTGCACTAAACAGTCGACAGCAAGGGCTGCACTTTATTATTAATGTTACTGGGTGGAAGTCAGTTTAAGAAAGTGTTTTGTTTTTTAATTTGCACATAATTGTGAATGGTATATATGTGTCAGAGCTGCTGCATATAAGTGTTAAACATCCTACACAGCAGAAATGAAAAAAGAGAAGACACAGAACCTGAAAATACCCCATCAGGAAAAGTTTCAGCCAGAACATATTAGACAAGAAATGGGAGAGGAGGATTATTCCTGTTGTTTTGTTTTGAAATGTAATGTTATCTCATCAAACCAAACTTGAAAAAGAATATCTGTGTTCATAATAGAAGAAAGGACTTAAGACAATAAATGAACAAAATCAGTAAAAGACTTAAATGATAATAGTCTTTGGTTCCTCCTGCAAGTTCGGGAGCTTGTGAAAATGCTCTCAGCCTCCTCTGAGAGAGTGTGTTTGTAAATGGATTTAACGATCATCTTAGCCTTAAGATGCTTTAGGGAAACAAAGCCCTGGTCTATATCTTTGTCTTGCTACAGAACCTGCTTTGCATGTCAACATTCCCATGCCAGCTGGCGGATGATTCTCCCCTATATTAAATAAAATGAGGACAGCAAATTCACATGACAGGGCTATTACACGCACACCTTTAAAGGACAGAGGGAGAAAGGAGGAGCAGCCATTTAAAGAAACCACCCGCATGCTCCAGCAAGCCTAACTTCATATCTGTAATCCAGTGTTACATTAAAGTGCTTCACTTGAAAAATGTTCAATCATGCTGTAAAACCAAGTCTGTGATTCCAACATAGTATGATTTACAAACTTTTTATCACCAAAGGGTCATATAACTAGTAAAAATGCATCCCAAAAAAAGACAAACAGACTGTATGGACATGAAAAATGACAAATAACAACGATTAACATAAATATTAGAAAGGGAGTTTTAATAAAATATTCATATGGTTTTACATCATCCAATGTATTCACAAAGTGGCTTTTATTTAAGCAACAAGGAAACAAAATGAAACTATCCATAAAACCTTTCAAACCACACCTTCAGTGTAATCCACTTCTACACTGCACTTATACCACTCCTGTCTCTTTGTGTGATGGCTCGACACATTTAGAATTCATTGTAGCCAACTGAATTCAAACTGACCACAGCTGCTGTTCTCTGCCAATGATGAAACCATTTTTCAAGTTTACAGGGGGTGAGTGTTTCAAACCTAAAATATTTTGGGTGGAATATCGCTTTAAATCAGCAGAGATGTCTTCCAATGTCTTAAGTAACAGCAGAGTTTAGATTGGGGCAGACAAATTCTTCAGTTGTCTATAGTGGTTGTGAAATTGCTGAGGTTCAAATTTCCATTTCTCTTAGCTGTTCCAAAGTCAAGAATAAAGTTTCAATCTTAGCTTTTAAGCTGACATGGTCAATAAGTTCTTAAAAATTATGACAACTAGCGAACTCCATCTGCTGGGAAGTATCACTGGATATGTTTGAAAGCTACAGCAGCTTCAAGTGGCACATGGTCAAAAATTAACTTTCAGGTGAATAAAGAAAGAGAGGAGTAAAAAAGCCACAAAGAAAGATGCAAATAAAGAAGAAGAAAGGGAAAGGAAGACGTGTTAGGTGAGCTCAACACATATAATTCCATTTCCATTCCCATGATGACTGAAAAGGCCAAAAAGAACCCTTAGAATCTGCACACTCTATTTAATACTGCTTTCACTAAGGCCTTGTTCAGGCTGTGGGCAAAACAGATCTTTCAGACGACTGTCCACACTGTTAGCTGCATGGGATCACATCAGACTTGTGTGTTCAGATATCACCAACCTGTCTGCATGGGCAAGGCCTCTGTGCACCAGACAAACTCAGCAACTTGCTCGGATGCACTACCATCACACACTGTTGTTGTATGTTGTGTTGCAAGGGATGCAAAAGACACTTTGACTGAGACACATCTGTAGAAATCCGATTGGAATCGCATTTCAAACCACGTCCAAATGTGGCTTGAATCTGATTTGCAAAAATCGTGTTTCATGTGTTTTTTTGCTGTCCAGACTTTCTGAAATCAATCTGGATACTATCAGAATATGCCAAAAAAAATGGATTTGCGCTGAGCAAACCTAAAGCTCTCTCCTCAGGCACGCAAGACAACAAACGGAATGAATGAACACTTCATGTGTATCTATACAGTAGACACATCTATGCATCCTTGAAACAATACCTGTGGACTGTACTCTCGGTGCGTTTGGACTACAAAAATAGAAGCTCAACATTTTAGCTCTCATGTTGAATTTAAAATATAGATCTACAAAGTACTGTATCTAATAACCAGAAAGAATCCAGCTGGCTGGACTTTGATACCAGAACCTCCTTGCTGTGAGGCTACAGAGCGAACTGAGCCTCCCTCACAGTACAGTATATAGATAAAAAAAACAAGTGCAAAATCCATTTGATCTGATTGAATTACCTCTCTGTCTTTGCGTAATAACAGCTGTAACCTCAGCCAAAGAGAATTTGCCTGTTCACTCTCGTTTGCTCCCATTGTGCCGCAGAGCCAATGCCCGCCAGCTCCAATCCAATTAGCAACAGTAGCAACTCTCGCTCACTTCCAGTTAATATGCTTTCTCAACTTTTTGTGGGATTAGAGGGGGGGGATAGACTGTGTAATAAGAGAGACCAAGCTGTGAGGTGCTGGAGGAGCGACTGACTAACAGTGAGGCTACAGTGGATCCAACACCTGTCCTGATGTGAACCAGGATCATGCAGCATAGACCCATGTCCAGCTGGATGTCAGCAGAGTTCTCGGAGGAAGTTTGCACCAAAGTCAATGAAACAATTACGAAATGCAATATTTGCAGGAGGGCACTCACAAAAAAGGGGCAACGACAAGTCATTTGCTTAAATATTTACTGTCCATGGTGTTAAAGTAAGAACTTGTGGCATTTTAGACAACTTGAGAAGTCCCAGTGCTCCGCCTCAGTCTTCTGCAGCTGTGGCATGGCCCCCCCAGAGAGGAGCAGGCACTGTGTTCCCTGGCAGCAGAAGGAATAATGAGTCAGGACAGGATGAATGAGCGTCACATAACATGGACTAAAGATTAGGTGAAAGTCCTACACCCTTCATCACAGTACAATCTATGTAGTTTAAGTGTGATTTTGAGTGAAAAAAAATGCTGTTTTTAAAAATAAGACGACTTAATTCTCCACCAAACGATACATAAGTTGACTTGATAAGGGATTCAAAAGGATTAGGATTCGATAAGTGGAACTGGATTCAGATTTTAGAAAATGCTCTCGACTTGGACTGGGTAGAATTCTATGTCTTTGATTTAATTGTCATGCAGTTGTGTGATAGTTATGGAAGAACTAGGGTTCTGCACAAACCCATCCTCACTCACATCTTTAAGACCTCGTCGACTGAACTTGACTGGTGCTTTCAATTTTGACATATTTTTGACTTGGTTGAATCATTACTGTTTATTGTCTATAGCAATACCCTGGCTACACTTTCACTGAAGTCCTCCAAATAAACTACGTCCTTTGTCAATGCCCTCTAAATCCTCTGATCTGTCACCACTATCAGCAGGATAACATAATGTGTCTGTGCCTTCCAAAACTGTTACAACCTTGTAAACTACACAGCGCTCACATCGACATCCAAGTTGTAATTCCAACTGGGAGACATGCAACTTAACTGACTTGACATTTAATCATACAGAATGAAAGTCATGCAAACATGGACATGTTCGTTGGAGAAGTTAATCTAGACCTCTTATGGTGAAGTATTTTTAACCCCCACGTGGCCGACTCTGCAGTTGTACCACCTCCTGGAGTTGTCCGATGACGCATACGTTGGCAGGTTGTAAATATGACATCTACCATCCATCTCACCTGACGTCAGCGGAACATCGAGTATCTGTTGCTACACGGCGGCTTCCAAATTAGACAAATGAATACATCACATGTCATTGCCCTTCAGAAAATCTGATCGCATCACTCCCATTCTTCCTAATGATCCACAGTGCAGTGCAGAGGTCTTCTGCTCCAACCACTGGCCTTTTCCATCCATGCCACTCAGCTTTGGAACTCATGTCTCTTCTGATAAAACATGACACTTTGTTGATCCATCCATCCACCCCAATCTCCTCTCTCTGTGGAACTTTATAACAACATCGCTCTGCTTTCTTCTTTACCCCTGAGAATCAAGATTCCTCTGGTATGAGAGGTCTGAGTCACTTTATTATACATTATTTTTATCCATATCCATTTATATCCATAACGCTTTTCTTGGAAGGAAGTTTCCATGAATGCATGGATGCAGACATGCTGCACAGTGAGAGAGAAAGAGAGAGAGCACATTTGAAAGTAACCAAACATGAACCTGGCCCCAGCCAGAAGCTTTATGCTGCAAATTATTTATCGTGGTGCGATTATTTATTGGGGAAATATGAGTTTGATTGCAGAACTCTAGAATGGGCTAATATCCATGGCATTTGGTCTTTTATGATAAAGCACAGCACAGGAAAAAGCATCAATAGAAAGTTTCTTTTTTTGTTTTTACTGATCTAACATGTTCCGATACCAAATCCTACCACTGTAGTAGCCATCATACTGTATGTAAGTAGTCCTTTATTGTAGTCATAAATGGGGAGAAAATGAATGATGAATTACACTCTGAGCTTTGAATAACATGAAAAGAAGTTTCTTTTTGTGCTATGTTCATCTCACCGAAGTGTTGAATGCATAATAATCCCGAAACCAGAGCAGAATCCACAGCGCGCAGCAAGTGCCCCCTCTTGTTCTTCTCTTCCTTGATGCTTGATGTCTGTGTGAGTGAACCAGGCTCTCTCAGATCACCAAAGTCTCTATAACTTTGCCCTAACTGGGAACACAAGCCTCCTGAGTGTTGCCTTGAAGAGGAAACACACTGCAGCTTCGACTTTAGCCCCTATTTTTCAATGCTACATCAAAGACAAAGTGCTGGCATCTTCAAAAATGTTAAAGTAGCTTTAATAGGCATTGTCCTATTCTGTAAATAGAACAAGAACTTGCTAGTTGGCAAAGAGTGCCACCTACAGAAACTTATCAGCTGATGATCTGAGCTGCTACAACACTGGACACACTGCAACTCAAATGAGAAGAGAGAGTTTATTTATTTATTTCATCTTTTTTTTTTTTTTTTCACATGTCAAGGTAATGCCCACAGCAAAATGATAACAGATGGAATGATTCACATCTTAATTATCAGAATCATGCAAAGCTTGTGGCTTATCTTGATGAGTAAACATCGGAGCAATATTACTACAAATAATTATTATGCAATTATTTATGCAAACAACCAGAGATGTGGTACTATTGCAGATGACCTGGAAGTTACTTAATTGTGCATACACAAGATGAATGCTATAAGAAAATGCAAGGTCAAAGTAAGCATATGCCCCGAGCCATGGAGTCATTCACACAAGAGTAGGCCAATATGAAATAACTATATGCAATGTATTTTTCTGTGTGCTCGTAACTGTGGCTCTGCACTGCATTCATGAGTGCACTCTTTCATGTTTAGCTGTAGTGTGATGTTTTCAATTATTCATATACTGTACGGTTTATGTTTTGACCTTGAATAATGTATAATTTACTGTACACAGTATGCAACAAAGAACAGAAACAGAACATAATTAAAATGGGGTTAACCTTATTTAACAAAATGATCAACACACTTTCCAGCATACGTGGTGTGTGTGGATTGCTTGGCCTTGTGCATGGCTGGCAGAGGGTGAGGAAGGCGCGTGTGTGTGTATGCGTATGTAAGGGTCCTTTGTAAATTAGTGTATAGGGCCAGTGGTCATGATAATCTGTCTGTGCTCTTATTATAATCTCTATTAAAAAAAGAGTGGAAGTTGTTTTTACTACTATGTTCCATCATGAAGCAGAGCTGCACAGTGCATTTAGTGTGTTGCTGGACTACAGAGCATCTTGAAGCACAGTGCAAACGGCTGAAGGACACTTTCAGAAAATCCAGCCTGGCTGCTGGGTCTCAATGTTGTCTGTAGCATTTTCTTGCCAAGCTTTGGCGTATGCATCCTCCCCCACATTTTTAAATTGTCTATAAATCATCAGGTTAAAGACCAAATAAACAAACTCACAGCGAAGACAGAAAATCATTGTTGCGCTGCTCTCTGTGGCTTTACCTCAGCAGCAACATATCTGCTTTGACACACTGACCTATCCTAAAATCAAATGAGCGCTACCTATGGGCCCAGCTGCGGTACATATCAACTGTTGTGTTGACCTTAATGAAAGAGGTCCTTGCAACAGGTGAAGAACAGCACTTGAGCTACCAAGTGATATGTCAGCGATCGGAAGCATCAATAACTACAGCGCTGTTACCACTGAAAAGACTACAGATCACATTTTGATCAAGACCAAGAAATGGACATTTCCTCCAGCAGATGCTATGATCACAGATCCATTTGACATTGTAGGTGTCAGAGTCAATTCTAGTATAATGGAGAAGCAAAATTTGATCCTTTGGAAAGAAGAAAAAAAGGAAAGGGGAATTTTTAAAGAATGTACTTCATTTGTTTTACAGTTTATGATAGACTGACTTCAAAAACTTAATATGGCTGTCATCATCCTTTACATGACAGGATATTTATTTTATTCTTTTGGTTTTTAGATAAATGATTAGTAGTTTTTGTATCTTCTACTGGCAGCATTTTATAAGTTGTCTGAACTACCAGGCCGATAGTGGCCCTCACTGTTAGTGGTAAATAGTGTCATAATGCAGTGTTGCATTTTTTGGTAAAAGATCAGTCAATTAAAAAAGAATACAGACTTTATCCATGCTATATACTGGTAGTCAGTTATTGAGCTTACATTATTTTATAATATTATTTTATTTCACCTGTGCACCCAGCTGTGTCCAGTCACCAATCAGGACTTTAAGCCTCACATTTCACTTGCCATTGTTTGTGATTGTTCATGGCATCATGCTGGACTCTCCAGCAATCTTCTTCGGACTAATTCTCTGTTGCCAAATCTGGCTGTTTTTGATCAGCCTTGCCTTGTTGTGTCCCAGGATTTGCCTCAGCCTTCTGTTCCTAATCTGTCTCTGCATTCCTAGTTTTTGTCTGCCTGTCTCCGTGGCTGTTAGGCGTTTCCTGTGGCTCTGATTCTCTCTCCGTGCTGTCAACCCGTCATTCTGCAATTCTGGTCAACACCAACCTGAGGAGAGTGATTTCTTGAAATAAAACGCATTTTTTTGTTACTTAAAATCAACATACTTGAGAGAACTTAACCACCATTGCTCCACCATGACAGAGTTCATGGAAAGCTTGTGCAAAGTTCTAACAGTTCCTGTTCTCTAAAGTAATTTTGCACCTTGTTGAATTATGTTTCCTAAAACATGTTACTGGCGTCCCATCGTAGTAATGTACTTACACCACCTTTACCTTTCAGGAAAAGGGGAACATAACACTTTCAGCAAACAAATAAGAAACTATGACTTCTAGCGATGACATTTTCGTTGCTGATATCCTCACCCATAGTTCAGCAGCATTCCTGGAGGGCTGGAGACGCCTGCAGCCACAGCTGGAGTGAGCTGGAGTCACTTCACATCACCATGAGTGACGTGGCCACGGGCAACAAGTTTGACTGCACTGTATGATCCAGGAAGACATAAACAATATGGTTCTGTTGTGCGTTCAGTGGGCGTTACTCAGGCTTTTTACTGAGACAACGTTTGAACAGTGTTTTACTCCAGGTCTCATGTGTTTATCGTCCTTACAGTGGGTAAAGGTTGATGCTGGTGCCAAAGCTTTTCTCTTCCCGACGATAAAACTGAGAAACAGAGATACATGAAAATGCAGAAGCACCACAAAATCATGCAGCATTGCATTAGTGCTTGTGGTGAGAAAGTGTCTTTTTTCCCCCAGTGTGTGTTGTTTTACAGTGAGGTCGTCTAACCTGAAACAAAACGCCGTGTTGCTTTTAAATTTCACGTAAAAATCAATAACTCCTCGTGTTCTCACTTTGCCTTTAAACCTCAGATGTCTGAATATCCAGCTAAGCCTCTAGAGAACGACAGCGTAGTCTTTCGAGAGCATTTATATCATTAAATATTGATAAAACAATAAAACTGTACTCTGGACTGAGAAGCGTGCATGACAGCGCTCGCTGCGAGTCCAGCCAAGCTCTGGGGATTGAGCTGAGTCAGGCTGCTCTCAGCCACGCGGTAATCCCCTCTGCATTGTTCACATCAAGGCTGAACGTGCTCATCCCTGTGCTCGGGAGTGGGTGAGGTGGTCACAACAAGGCGGAGACATAGAGAGAAGGAGTAGGGGGGGATTTCTTATGACAGTCATTTCCTGCAGTGAAGACACCTACAGCACATCCATCATTGCCTGGACAGACCTTTTCCTTGATGTGTATGGGTTCAGGTACACAGAAAAAAGTGGGGCATAGTTTGAATATGGTCTTTGAAGCTTTATATGCATGTCAACCCACAAGAAGCAAGGCCACAAAGAGTCTTTAAGATAATATTAAACTTCATTCTAAACCATACAGGGAGCCAAGGTAGGGAGGCGAAAACATTGTTATGTGTGCCTGGCAGCTGAGTTCTGTGCACTCTGTATAAAATCAATAGATCAGTAAAGAGGTTGTTGCAATAATCTAAGTGTGAGGAGACAAAATGCTGAATTGTAAACTGATAAGATGATAAAGACGTGAGTGAGCAAGCTTCATGGTTTGCTGCTCAAAACATAAATTACGATTAAGCAGAACACCAAGATTTTCTTGCGAAAGGCTTGATGTGGCCTAACAAGGCACAGGCAGATTCAGTATGTTCAGTATTTGTCTTGAGATATGCTGAGACCAAATGACAAGGATTTCTGTTGCACTGGAGTAAAGCTGGAGGAGATTTTTAGACATCCAGTTTTCCACATCACACAGACAATCCTGTGAACTCAGCATGCCAGGGTCGGCGGGCTCAGCAGGGGGGTGCAAGTGGCTGTCAAAGTGGGAGTAACAGTGAAAAAGATTCTATAGCTATGGATGATATGTTGGCGCTGTATGGAAAATAAAACCAGTCTCACAATTAAGCCCTCAGACATATCCTATTTTAAAATGAGAAGATAAATAATAAAGACATAGAATTTGACAGGAAAAAGTGTCAAACTCATCCACTGCCTGAACATGGCCGTGGAAAGTTTCCTCACTGACAGAGGACAGTGTCCCTGGTCAGCTTAGATCCAGTTGGCTACAATTCATTCCATATGTGACAAGTATTCACTTCTCAAAGCACTCTGGCAGCTTAATCTGTTTCTCCACCGCTCATCCATACGCTCAGTGTGTTCCAGACACTCATAGCTTCACCATAATACAGCTCAATACACAAAAAAGGTATAATCCAGTCTTATTCATAGTGGATTAGAGAGAAATGTTGCTCATACACTGAAACCCATTGGGAGCAGTTTACCACACTTGTGTGTTATTAATGTGCACTCATCATTGTGGTTTATATGTTTACCTGTCATCTAACAACACGGAAAACACGGAGAATGTATTTCATTCTATATTCATTCACTGTCTGCTCATAGGCTCCATGTACTCCACATCTGTACTTTCTATTATGACTCTATAATGGTGTTTACCTCACTATTGACTGGGTCTATGGATGGCGAGCCAACTTTCCACTTTCCACAAGAAAATTTAAATCCATTAGATAGACAGACACTTTTATGCTTCTCAGAAAATCTCCAGTCCATTTTAGTTGTTACTTCCCATGTAATGCAGTACTTAGCCAAAATGATCAAATTTGGCTATAGAGTGTGCTGTGAAATGTCATAGTCCCAAGAGAATAAATCCTTGTGAGGGTTTATCCCTTCGTCCTTCCTGAGGGCTCGTTATCTCATTTTTCAAAATAAAACAATTGCAGACAGAATCTAGCTTGGAATCCAGAATTTATCTGAATTAACTGTATTAATCATCTTAAAGACTTCCAGCGGTTCACTGCCCTGTTCAAGAGGGCTTTTACTGTGAAACATCTACAGGAACTGTTGACTTAAATTTAGCTAAACAACAGAACATTAGTGGAAGTTATTTCTTCACCCTTTGAATATTTACATTATTGATTTAGGTCCTTATGGGCGACTGGGATTATTCGTTCATGACAGCTGTCAGCTTTTAGTTTAGACCCAGCCATTATTTGAATAAATAAATATTTGAGTATTATAGTATGTTTCATCAATCCTCTAATCCTCATACTGTGTGTTGTAAGCATTGCAGCCTTGAGGGACAAATAAGGCATTTAGGGCTTTAGACTTTTGTAGCGTTCCTATTATGCATTTTCTTTGTCACTAGGATACAGTTTTTGGTTCAGGCCTTTTGAAAAAAAGACAGCTTGATCTTTGTGAGGCTATATGATTAAATATGGAATAAAAAAGAAGTGAGGAAAGAAAAGGAAAAGAATGACGTCTCAGAGGACAGGTTTCACATTCACCTGCCAGTGGAAGAAGGCCCTGTCTGCTGTGTCTGTCAAGCTGAGATATAACATACTGTCATGTGGGTGAGCTAAGGACACACTACAGCATTCCAACACATTTGAAGCTTTTTCTACCAGGACCTGTTAAGAGAACATGCAGTGATTTCAATTGAATACATGAAAGATCTATGCAGCGGTTTTATATAGAACTATAATGATGCAAAGCCACTGAATATTAAAAGAAAAAAACCTGGTGTGTGTTTGTTAAGTTCAGTCTGCATGGAGTCTTTGCTTATTTCTTGCATCTCCTTACTGTTTTCAAAATAGAGACATGAAAAAGAAACCCAGTCTCTTCAAACTGCATACAAATAACATAACTGTATCACAGGCAGTGCTTATGTTAAAGTGAAATTTTGCATGTCCTATCCATTAACTTCTGTAGAAAAAAGATGCATCCAAATACCAAGCAAAATGTCAGGTGACCAGGATAAAGAGTGAAAAGTCCACATAGGGTGGAGAAACTTTTACCCTGGACACCAGTGTTGTGTCCTGCTAAACCCAAAAGTTAACTACGGCCTGTTTTAAGAGCTGATTTCAAGTTGGCAAGTGTCTGATCAACCTATAAAAGGAAAAGAACCAAGAACCATTACCAATGGATCAGTTGGCTATGAATACTAAAACAGATGTCATTTGTAGCGATGAGTATTATCAACGTTGTGGTTCCTCTCAGTTCTGTGGAACATTTCAGCTCATTGTTTTAGTTCTACCCCCCTCAACTTTAATGTTTTAATTTCTCTGGAACAGCTGTGAATGTATGTGTTTAAGTACAAGCAGCAATAGTACAGTGTAAATAATGTCATTTCAAATAAAATTTAGAGTAAGCACTCAAAACTGTACACTATGCAAGTAAAAGTATAAGTATTGTAATCTGAATGTATTTAAAGTCCCCAAAGTAAAAATACTCTTTTTGCAGAAAAATGGCCTCTGTCAAATCATCATACATTATATTATTGTATTATTATTACTTATGCTTTAATGCATTATTCATTATACTCCATTAGTTGGTTGAGGTGTAACAAATGTTTTGTATATAAAAATAGTCTAGTGTAGCATGTTCAATACTACATGTGCAGATGCTTCATGTGCAAATGTTTCAGATGCAGACGGCAACTGTTTTCAGTGGAAAAACTCACTCAACTATCTGCTCGGCACCAAATGGCAAACAAAGTTAGTCAGAGTACTTAGCAGCTAAAGAAGTCGGATACTTCCCTCAGAAGTTGGTGAAGATCAAAACAGAGCTAAAAGAAAAAAGTCGGCTTATGCTGCGATGCCCCCGAATGGCCAAAAATTAAATGTATTAATGTTTCATCTTTACGTGCAAAATAATATCATGGACATAATCAGTAAAATGTTTTAATTAACCATAGAAACTTACCTGTACTTCAGATTTCGTATTGTACACACATGGCTATATATATATATGCTCATCCAAATCTACATGCAACTCGCCAAGAAAGAGGAAATATGAGCAACTTATGATCTGTACCATTAAACTTGTTAATATTTTTGGTATTGTGTATATTTGGATTAAGCATCTCTGTTTATTGACATTTTATATTTGCACTCTTTCCTACTTTGTACTGCAACTGCCTTACAGCAATTCTCTTCAGAAGTTCTATTTTCTCTAATGTTATTCAATCTTGTCAGTCACTGTCAGACATTTTAAAATGGAAAGAATTCGCTAGAATGAAATTGATGCAAAAACTTATTAGGGAATTCACTGGCAAGAAGAAAGGGTGGGCGTCCATTGTGTACACAGTTGTCATTATTTAAGACTTCAGTGGCAAAATAAGTTTTAAAATCCATCAGTCAAGCAGCGTGAAAGAACTGCAACCTCTCCCACCATGATCCCTTTACTTTTCCACTACACCACTTCATAATGCACACAAAGTGTCAGATAGTGCACAGCTTTTCTCTGTAATAGTTCTGTCATGTCTGAATAGAGCCATCACCGATCATTTACATCAAGGACACTTATGCTTTAATGACAAAAAGCCATTACTTTAACAGATAGATGAAACCATCAATGCAACATATACAGAGCTTTCCTCATCAACATGAACTCAAATGCTAAAATAGGGTTCTGTTGTATCATATGGTGGATAAAGTAAACCACATTCTACATAGCAGCTGTAGTGTATCATCGGTATTCTTAAAATAGCAGGGTTTTTTTTCTTTGGTCTCCTGCAAACAGAACACAAACACCTGAACCAATTGAGGACAGCACTAACTACAACCCTCACAAATGACTATGCTGACTCTACACCTGTTTGGCTGCCTCAACAAAAACTGAACATAACAGTGTTCACAGAGGTAGAATTTGTTGAATGGATTGTATTGGTCATTGCATTAGGTCGTACATTAGCTTCGATGTGTTGCAATGTGTTGCAAGTTATTACCTCCCATTTTGCACTCTATGAGCATCATTGCATAGGTTTGGCATGACTCCACATTTCCCCCCAATGTCCTCAGTGTTGATTTGTTTGGCTGGAGGTCGCGTCTGTTCAATTAAGTTTTTGAAGCAGTCAGAGCACTATAAAAATTACCAAACAATGTTCATCTTGGAATTCATGTAGGGAAAGTGGACGTAGGTAATAGCCCAGTGATTGCATTTGACTTACATACGTAATTGCACAACAGGGACAGCGCGCGCAGGACTTTGTTTGGAGAATATTGATTTTGCGTTGTATGTGCTGAGAAACAGAATAAATTGTTTTGCCAGTTTTGTTTCTGCTCCCTTGTTGGATAATAAAGGCCTTTCAGTGTTTTCATTAAGTTTTCTTTTTTCATGCACAAATCTCAGCTGAGCAGCACCAGGCTGAACGTTCAGCCACGACGGCGACGGGAATCTGCGTCGGGAGAGCTTTCCAGCTTTGCAAACAAAGGAGCAATTTGCTCGAAAACACTGCTGCCGTGGTACGCATTGCAAGATTAGCACTAACAAGAGCACCAATGAGTACAACTCAATATGAACTACATATGATTCTTCATTTAAAAATTATGTTGCAATATACGTGACTGTACTGAACATTACTGCTGGTATCAACATAGAAGCTACTACAAATTATTACTGCATTCACCACAGTTCAATTTTGTTTAATGCTAAACCTAATCATGTTTCATTTTACATTGTCACAACTTTAATTGAGTTTCATTTTCATGTTTATTTCTACTTCCATTTCTTCTACGAGTCTGCAGCCATGCCAGTGGCCGAGTGAGTCTGTATGAATGTTACAGGCTGGTGTTAAGCAGGTATAATGTTTACACGTTTACAAGCTTAGTCCAGCATATTATCATATTAACTTTAGTTATCTAGCACTAATCATGAAAAAAAAAAAAAACAGCTGATGTTGATGGGGATGTCATTACTTTTGCAGGTATTTGGTCAAAAACCAGCGCTGTACAAAATAAAATGTTGACCTGCTGGTGGCACGAGAGGAAAAATTGGAGGATCATCGAAGTTATTGCAGTCTTGTAGTTGTTGTAGGTATTGCAGTCTGAAAAACTGAACAGACCAACATTGCAATTCGTAGATGGCGAATAATAAATGGCGTTGGCTGAAGTGGGTATTTATCGTCATCATGGTTTATTTTGATTAGAGAGCAGATCGTGTGACTTATCTGAGACACATACGAAAAAATGTAATCTCATAAAAAGCCTATTCTGGTTCCGTGAAAGCTTTCGTCAACATCTTTTCAAGCTGCAGCAGGTAGCTGTTTTTCACAAAAAATCAATTATTGGAAGTTTAATACAATGGATTATGAGATTTTCATCTGGTATAAAGTTAAGATTGAACTTTCTTTAAATGCTTAAATGCTAATTAATATTTCTAAGCCTTCACACTGTGTTGTCTTGTTTTATGCAACATATCGATTTTTATAGCATAGATGATAAAAGGGCTACTGGGCTGGTGGGTAACATGAACAGCAACACAATCAATCAATCAATCAAAATTATTACCAATTTTGTCATAGACTTATTTGTAAAGATAATGAATCACCAACAGAATGGAGTCAAAGTCACCATGTTCAGACCTAATGATGGAACCTGTGTGGACCATGGAACAAGACAGTTTTGAATTTTGCTTTTTAACGGTGCGTATTGGATTGAAAATGTGCCCTAGAATAAAAGAAAATGAAAATAACTGTGGCTGTTAATCAATAGCTGTGACATACTTCTGTCACCAGCTGCTAAACTTTCTGACTTTCTAAATTTAACTCTGAGCATTTCTGTATAAAAACAGAGGCTGCACCTCTCCCCAGTTGCATGCTGTACAATGTGCAATAAAGGCAATGCCTTCTATTTTAGCACATTCCAAACCTCAGAGACGACTGAAATTTCTGCAACCTCACTAAGACGGTAGATCTTTGTAAGCGGAGTGCAGAAATGAAGACTCCCTTCTTTACTGTTCCATGACAATGGTTTGCCCTCCTCAGACCCCATCAGGGCCACAGTTGATGTCCCAAGACGCTGGATGTTGTGACATGATAAAAGTCACTTGCAATGCTACATGTCAGGTGCCCATTATCAAGTATATCTCTCAAGAAAAGTCACATTCTCTAGTACACTTACTTACATTTTTAAAGTCCTTAAGTATTTCAGGAGCTAAGAGGAGAGAGAGAGAGACGGTGGTTTTGGGAGGTGAATAAATTTGAGGTGCTGAAAAATTCAGCCTGTATTATCCTGACTGAAGGCTGGCTGATGGTACCTTAACTATTAATAGTGCATATTTTAACTGCTGTTGCAAGAAAGGCTGATAAATACGAGATACAAAGATGCAGCTTTGATGAGTAAGTTCACTTCTATGAGTGCATCTAACAGACTTTACAGATGACTGCGTTCGTGGTCATGAATCAGCTGGTAGCATGTCTTCTCATCCGTGTAACCAGGCATACAGGTGGAGGGCTAAGCATCTTCTCATAGAACTGATGTTATATCCGAATGATTATCTGAGATGGGACCACACACATCACTGCATTTGTACCAACATGAAATGTGAGATCCACCCACGAGGGCCCCTCCTGATCCCTGTGCCCAGGAGCCAAAAGGCAGCACAGGTGCCTACGGTGGTTTCACATGGTGGTTTTGTTGTCAGCTACCTGGAAGGTCAAGGAGGTCATAAAGTACTCTGTGCTTTAGTATGTCAGAATATGGTGTTACAGAAGCAGCAATGAGTGTGAGTCAGATATTAAATATATGCAAAAAGTTTCTAACATGAAAATAATCAAAGCCAAGTTGACGTCATCATACTGAGAACTGGCCTTCCATGGGAGTGAAGTGTGGTGCAGTCTGGTCTGTGATGATATCTCCCAGCAACACTTTCACTGTCAATGAAGTGAGTTTAATTTTCACTCAAGATGAGCTAAATGATAAAGGTGGTGAAAGCCAGGATTGCTCCTCATTAACAGGGCATCTGATAAATAACTCATTACATGAGGCAGAAGCAGAAAAACACCTCAATGTAAGATGAACCAACAGAGAGGAATGGCCCTCTATTTTATTTATTGTAAGCATCCAAGATGAACTACAAACACAACAGGTTGGAACATATTCATTATCAGTCCCATACCAGTCAGACGTATATCAAGCTGAGCTGACTGAAGAACGAATGAGGTCATGATAAACCTGTGATTTTGGAAATGATTAAGAATTTGTCTTTCCGTTGTCTTGTAAAGCAGCAATGCAAGATCACTGGAGGGAAGATTTGCTCGCAAGGTCACTGGAGGAAAGATTTAAGGTTGGAATTAAGATACCGCTAATGGCTATATGTGTAATTAGGGATCAGCATTTGTGAGAGCAGCAGCTGAAGCCGTGGTTGAAATGCTTACTGTTGGAATATATAATTCCGGTCTATACATCCTCAACAATATGCAGCAACATCTGGATACACGAGGGGAAGGTGCCTTATTTGGCTGACTTCAGCAGTAAGAATCATTATTTTGCCCAACTGTTCAACCAAACTAAGCCTCAGACCATTTGAGTCATCAAGTGCTATTTCTGTCTAAACTCTACCTGAACGAAACATCGGATTTTCAAAATGTTTAATGGAATTTGGAGTGATTAAAAGAGAGGGGGGAGAGAAGGGAGGAAAGGGTAGAGAGGAGATAGACAGCTTAAAACACATGAAGCACCCCCTGGGGATTTCTTGAGTTTTCTCTCATTGGTATTGACAAAGCCCTATTTTAGCGAGCATGGGAGGGAGGCAGCATTAGAGTGAGAGGATTGTGGAGATTGATGCCCAGTGAATATGCATGACAGGAGATGTCTTGTCTCAATGAGTTAGTCACAGATGTATGAAGAGTGGGCTGGGGCAGAGAAAATAGCCCCTAGTTGGATGCAACCACCATATATTTGAACTGAACTCTGTAATGATGTATTTTCCCTTCTCTGGTAGGCAATTCATTTCAGGTCAGAGAGACAGGCAGGCAGAAGGGAGACTCACCGGTGAAAATGTCATTTCAGATTGTCTCCTGCCCCGTCTAAAAGTGAGGACTGTCTGTAAAGATATTCCAGTTTGTACTTTATTTAATTAGTTTGTCACAGACAGAAACACACACTGACAGCAAACGCCCAGCGGGCTGTCAGCGCACTCTGAGCCAATACTGGGCTGATTGCCTATCAAACGTATTAACTGAACTGCCACAGTCTTCCAATTTACAGACTGTTTTAGAAAAAGCCTTTTTTTCATGCACATACATAATCTTATCCATGTATAAAGTTGATCTGAATCAAAGGATCCCCTGAACTCAAGCAAGGCTTTGTAAAACACTGAGGCAGTTAGAGATGGCGGAATCCAGGTTAAACAATACGTGCACACAGGTTTAAAACCAATCCACAGTGCTATAAAAATGACCATGGGGACTTTCAGAGAAATAAAGATTTACCTCTTTATCTTTAATCCTGTAGCAGTTTGGCTAAAGTTTGGTAATATGCTCTTTTTTTTTTTCAAAGTAGTAGAGCGAGTAATGTTAATCGAGTCCAGTTGGATGAGGATGGCACAAGATAAAAAGATCACAAACTTCATTAAGATTCATCTGATTCATGTCTGCACTACATTTTGTTTTAATCCATCAAAATATTCAACTGGATAAGTGACAAACTTTACCTGGCACTGGCGCTACATGAAATGGCAAGGGGATCACCAAAGACTAATTCATCCTCTAGGGACCATGAATATGTGTGTAAAATATAATGGCCACCCATCCAATCAATCCAATATGGCAGAAAAAGCAAACAGTAGGGGCCACTCTGCTGGCCAGAGTGAAACACTGTGGAGATATCATATTTCTTTTTGAAACAATTTTTGATCAAGTGACCGTGGATGCATTGTTCTGCTGTGATTCAAGTATGAAAAATATAGGAAATTTGAAGGATAAACAAATATATGGTTTTATATTTTCTACTTGCCTCAGCGAAAAGTTTAGAGGAGCTGCTCAAAATAACCGACCAAAGCAAAACAATGATGCAGAAAATAACATAAAATGACATATTTCTCCATTATTCTAAAACCAACTAAAAAAATAGGCCATGGAAAAAAAAATTGCACACCCCCAGACACATTTTGCTGAATTTACATTGTAAATCCAGTGTTTTCTTATTTTGTTGAACCGGAATCCCAGGGCTCTATTTTGGTGTTGGCGAGGATGCATTATTTTTTTGCCTGCATTGCTTTGGTATCTTGGTGGCTTGCCAAACACCAACATGATGCAACATGACATGATAGGGATTGCTCTGGTTCAGTTTTATAGCAGCGCTCCCAGAGACACAGTTTCTTTTATTTTAAAAATCTATTTGTGGATCATTACCAATATAAAAATTAAAGAGGCGACAGTTCCATTCCTAGATCATGTGCAATTATTTTTGCACGTAAAACAGTCAAATCTAACGGAATTAAACTACTTTTATATTTTTTTAAGGCACTACAGTATTTAACTACAAATGATGACAACTGACCATTGGATCTTCAACATGTCCAGAAGCATGAATTCAACTAAAAAGACAACACAATCCATTTTTTTATGAAGAAAACTCAGGCTTTACAGGCTTCCCACACTATTACCGCATCATGATGGGAAGAGGCCTGTGTTTTCACGGGACGAAAGTAGTGAATGTGATTGGCCATGATTGTCGGTCTTTAGCACACTCACCTGTAATGTATGATGATGCATCCTTTCTCATCCCACACTGTGCTCATGACACAAAAAAAAAGAACCCTTGGTGTGATCTTGTGCACAAGGAGTGGCAACTAACTCACTGCAACCCCAAAGTTCCACTGAATGTGCGGACCCAAGATGGCGGACCAGCGGACTGACATTACCAACCTCAGAGCCACACAGCGAGCATGGATTGAAACCATTAGTGTTCTTGCATTGTTAATAAGAACTGAATAATAACAGATGATATGGTCCACTTAATTATTGCAGAGAATAGTATCCAAACCCTGGGAATATAAATCCAAATCCTTCTCTATAGATTTCTGTATATATTTCTAAGAAGCCATACAGCTTTGCTTTTGTATTGGGGTCAAGATAATGTAACATGAAAGCTCACTGAAGGACATCAAGGAAATTGGTTTGTTGCAGCAATGAAAGCAATAGAGTGAAGAAGGGAGATACTTCTAGCAGTCCTTAGCACTACCCACAGCCGGCAAATCGACAGGTCCAACTGGCAGCTTTAACACTATAACAGTACAATTATTTGCTGCTTTAAACCTTTAAAGCTACATCGAGCACGTCTTCAGCACCTTGAGCATGAAAAGCCTCCAGAACAACCTCACGGTCATGATGTACAGACATAAGTTTATTAAGTTCTTCCAGCAACTCTGTTAGCAAATAGTTGTTCTTAGCAGCTGTGTCATAATGGATGTGGGCGCTTGCTGTGTTGGCAGCCATAGTTTGAGTTAAGAAATCTCTTAATATGTTTATTCACACAAGTCCCTTTCCCCAAGTGTTGATATTTCTGTCATTACACTGCACTACAATCGCAAATTTCCCCACTGTGGGACGAATAAAGGTTTATCTTATCTTATCTTATTTCTTAAGCCATTACACTGTGCAATATTTCATTTAATTTCATTTCACCTCATCTTTTTCAACTGTATCTGTCCATAATGTATATATTGTTCTCATATTTTTATATTTCTCTTGTTAATTTGTTAATACTTTCTAGCCTTGTTTAAATTGTTATATATTGTTATATTTCTTCTATTTAAACTGTAAATACTTTTATTCTCCTAAATTGTTAATACTTTTTATACTTCTCTTGTTTATATTGCTTACTCACTATATATCTCTGCTACTGTACACTGTAAATGTCCTCGTTGTGGGACTAATAAAGGAATATATTATGTTATCTTATCTTACTAATACTGTGATTAACAAAGTGAGTGAACATCACAACTCAATGCTTAACCCCAACCTAATTCTAAGCTTAACTTTAAAACAAAGTCTTAACCTTTCCACAGTCCTTTATGCCAGTAAGGACAGACCAATATATCCTCACAATGCAGATACTACGATGGTTTGAAATGGAATTGGTCCTCACGAAGCCCATTGCAACAATACAAGCCCAGACACGCACAAGCGTCCTAAAGAATGGGAACTGTGTTAATAATTAATCTGTAATCAATCAAATCTCCTGTATGATAATTCAAGGTAAATGACTATTAACACTATTTTGAGAAGACATATCACAGAATAATTCAAATATGTATATTCAATAGTAATGGCACTCCAGAACTACATTGGTGGAATTTAAACCCAGGTCACCAATTTCAGTTAAAAAGTTTGACACTGCTGTGTTTTACACCACTGCAGCTTAGTCACTGCAACACTACCTGAGGTTGGTGCCATTTCTCTATGAAGGAAATACGTTTTTTGTCTGTGGTTAGTGATGGATTTTATATTCCACTGTGGCAGCACAACAAGTTTTTGCATGTACGTGCGCCTGTGCACCTCATAGCTGTGTCTTTGCTACTGATGAATGCAGAGATAAGTCTGAAAAATCTGATAGCTCATCCCCCTTGTGGCAGAATTTGAAGCCTAATGAAATATGATTTTGTCAGAATGTGAATGAGTAAAAGTTCTTTCTATGTATGTTGGTCTTTACTTTGCAAGATGTTCAATTCTCAGCACAGACTGCAGATTGGGGTGTGCAGTACTGACAAACCTGTCACATACAAACATTTTTTTGATTCAGTGTTATTTTCAAAAAACGTATATATACTTTGTGGAACATTGGCAATCTATAATTACACTACCCAGCGCACGTAATATATGTGGTTTCAGCTGGCTGATGATGGAGCACGTCAATATAAATTGATGATAGGGAGAGGTGCATTCCAGAGCTGTTTCAATTTTTATCCTCTCTCAACCCAGATCCTCACCTGTGAATGGCCCTGTCCAATACATCACTGACACTTCAAATTGAGTGTCACTCAAAACGGAAGTGGAGTGATAAGGGCCTTAACAGGGTGGGGGAGGGAGCAGTGCATACTTTGGGGTGCTCTTTCATCACCTCTGTAATTTCCTGTTTTCACGTGCAGGCTTAGAAACTGCTTTACAACGATACACATTAGGTACATCAGCATGCAGTACATGTATATAAAGATGGTAAATGTTAGAATAAATTATGATCTGGTCTAATGCAAACTGCAGTGTGTTTACTTTGCATTTCGCTATACTGTGTGTGCTCAAGTGTTGGTGGGGTTATAACCTGAAAAATGTGCGCAGTCAATTGCACCCAGCACATTTGGAAACAACTGTATTATAAAATCCCCGTTAGGTTTCCAGTAGGGCACGCTGATGGGGATATGACATGTATGGACTCTCCGTGCAGCTGGCTTTTAGAACCAGAGACAATGACAAAACATGAAATGACTACGCCACAGAGCACAGGAACAGGATGGATATGCCGGGTGGAAAGGAGCTTTGTTCCTGCAGGGATGTGTGGCTTTGTTTTGTTTTGTTTTTTTTGGCTCCAGATCATCTTCTATCTCATCCAGTAACTTAAGTATGGTGTGACTATAAAGCCTGCAGAAGTTTCTCACATTCTCCCCTGGCATGCCAAAAGGGGATACATGACTTTGAAACACCCTTTTCCTTTTCAGATGTGCTCCGCTACACTTGCAATATCTCATGTGGATGACAGAAGGCAGCCATGATGGATCCTGTGAAATTTTACACCAGTCTTTTCCATACACATATACTGTATGTCACAGGGTCATACAGCAATAAGAAACTATTTCAGTTGTGATTTACATTGATACATTTACATCACATATTTTGCTTTCATTCACATGATCACTCTGTGCTACTCGTAACATGGAGGTTTTAGTGGTGCCTTTTTTTTTACTGAAATGTCTCTTGGGCAAAACCTCAGCTGCTTTCGTGCCTTAAAAAGACACATAAACCATAGTGTAAATTTTTACCCACAAGAGCAGCATACTCTAGGGATGCCAGTGCTGTTCCACCACTTTTGCCCGTACTGAAATTTCTCAAAAACAATGAAATGAATTGGTCCCCACACAATGAATCTACTGACTTTGGTGATTCTGTGACTTTTCCTATTACTTTACATCTCAATATGAATATGCGAAACTTTGCATTGTGCAGTCTACAGTCTCAGCTACAGTCTAGACCTGCTCTGTGACCTGAGAAATGGATTGCCACAGACTTTGATACGGACAATTGTGATTCTTAGATGATGAATCCAAATTACTTCTGTGACTAGTGATCTCCTGACTTTACTTAGCACCACCATGGCATTTGATTTTGTTCACACCAGTAGTTAAGAAAATAAAAACAGAATGAAATATTGCTGCAAGTGGTAATTCTGAGTTCAGGCACTTTTCCGCTCAACAGAAGAGAGCAGCTCAATGGGCCAAAATTAAGCCATGAACAGTGACGAGTGGGTTTCAGGCTTCACAAACTCACTTCAGCTACTTTAATTCTGATTAAAGAAGGACTGAGGCCAATCACACGCTGTTTTCATCATCACAACGGGGCATTTTAATAATTGCTGACTAAATGCTCCACCAGTTGTCCTTTCTTCACTGGATTTGAACAAAACTTGGTGTGTACTATTCACGAGATAGATCATTTACATTTTAATCAGGATTGCTCAAAAGTATCCTGAGTTATGAGCAAATATCAGACAGGCCACACCCACTTGCACCAATTCAGACTTTGGTTAATAATTGTCCCAGAGCAAGCACACCTAAATGTGTGCAAAAAACCCTGTGGGTTTTGAGGTACATGTTTTCAGTATTTGTGATGGTCCTGTGGTTAAGGCTCAAAATTATTTGGCCTATTCCAAAACACGGCCTGACGACATGTGCCCAGATTTATGAAGATTGGACAAACGGCTAATCAGATATGGCCTTTTCCTGCTCAGCCCTGTCCTTTGTGAGGTTTACAATATTAGTCAATAACTAGAACACTAAATAAGATGCCAACGAGTTGCACGCAACTTTTGATAAGCTTGGTTCAATCTGAACCACAGTTTAGGAGATGTCAAAAGTATGTGTTTCAAACAATTCAAAATGGCAGAAAATCCATTATGCTGGACTTTTATGTTCTTTTCAAGTCCATTGGACTTGAGGTGTGAGGGGTGTGGACTTTCCAAAAAAATGTTTGGGCTTTAATTACAGTGCCACCATCTGGTCAACTGGGCTTTAATTTCTTGGGAAGGATGTGCACATCATTTCCAGTTATTGGGTCGAATTTTGTGTTTCTAGCTTGTTCCAGCTCATGGCAATTTGAGCCATGGCACAAGACAAATAATAATAATAAACCTGCACAAAAACAAAAGAGTTCTGTCTGTTCAGGGCTAAATATATTTTTTCATTTGGTGACATAGGGAGGAAATCCATGCATAGTGTAACCTTATGAAATAAGGATGCCAGTATGCATGTAAGTGTCAAAAGGGCTTAAGACATGACTTCTCATGATGTCTTCATGACGTCCCGCTGGGCATTACAGAACAGTACAATACAATGTGTAATGATTTATTCAGACCAGCAACAAGCTAGCAGGATAATGACCTGATCATGCAGCCACAGGAGCCATCCACAGTCCCACCGTGTGTTTTCTGATAGGCCAGCTCCAATCCCATTTTATACTGTCACATTCCCACATCAAAAGTTTAGAGTTTACTGAGCATTTCCAAGCAGAGAAGGGAGTTTCTCCACATGATGAAAGTCTATCAGTCATTTTCATAGAGCCCCCAGCCTCAGTGACAGCACTTCGTTTCCCTGTTTTATCTTGCATTTAATATCGTTCCCGTCATCAGCATGTTGGCGTTGGGCAGAGACATGGAGAGACTGAGAGACTGGGATAAAAAAAACTCTAGAGGATGCTTAGCTGCTCACTTCTCCTCTGTTGAAGAGGTCAAGAGGAAATGACTCAACTGTTGGGTTTTCCTTTTGAAAAATATAATTATATCTTTAAAAAGATCAATTCTCTGCTCCTAGGGTTTCAGAGAACCAAGAGAGAGGGGAACAGCCAATTAGCTGCTGACTTTGGAGAATAATATTTCTCATGCCACTGAGGCTGGAAGCCTTTCTCTGTAGTCACCATGTGACTGAAGTTCGTCTGCAGGCTAAGACTATCAATGAACATCTACCATGTGTCCACTTCCACTGTTTGTTTGCAGCTGAGACTGGTGACTGTCCATCCACACTCAAAGGGCCATTTTTCATTCATGCAAGTGCATCCACAAGTACTAATCAGGGGGTCTTGGGGGCACAGACTGTGTTGGCATCTCCAAGCATGCCTGCTATATCGGTTCATGTAGGTGCAGCAACACAAAAGAGCTGGGTGTCAGTGAGCTATAGATCAGAGGGTGTGCTGATTAAGAAATACACTATTGGCCAATCACATTACTGAGCTCACATCAACAAATGAAGAATCAGCTTCTCCATGAGATCATATTGTCTGGATGTTGCACAGCGCCATGATGTGAACACACTGTTCTATGAATCTGCAGCCAGAGGAAAAAATAATAAAAAATTTGTTTGCTAAAGCAGTTTATTTTATCACATCAATCCAACGCTGTTTCAGTGATAATTCTACTGCATGTCAGATCATATCTAAAAATGTGCCATAGCATAGAGAGCATAGAGTTTGCTTTGTAATTCATTTCAAGAGCAAAACTTGAACAGCTAATTTTTTATTTTTTATTTTTAAGTTGGAAAGGAGGCATCGACAAGCTTAATGAGTCTGCCGAGTAATAACAGACCAGTCTGATGTGTGTAGAGGTGTGTGTGGTTGTTCCGCCTGATGTCACTTGCATGTGATTATAATGAAGATGAAGTCAGTGGATGACCCTGCATAATGTCTCTGTGCTCCGATGCAAAAATGATCCAAATATGTGCCCTGCTGCCTTCAGATGCTTGTAGGGGCTTAATGAACTGAAGGAGAAGTTTTCATACAGTATAGAGCTGCTGTCAACATCAGATACTGTAAGAATTAGGCATAATAACTTGCAGATAGGTAAATGCATCACAGCGTTCCTGCTTTAACTACATAAAACATTCATTTTGAACACAGATTTAAAAGCATCTACTGACAGGAGAATGTTTAATTGTATTCATTCAATTATGTTTCAAGCATTATTCCATTAATTCTGTGCATTTGTTTTGTATTTGGTTTGCTCTTGATGACAAAATCACCAAAGTGGCAGCAGATGGACACTGTACCAGAAGTCGTGGTTGTGAGACATTTATTCTCAACCCACCTGTTTGCGCCTCTCCTCCCACCTCCGCAGCCTGCACCGTTCACCAAAATACCACACAGGCACGCAAAGACAATTTCAAGGTCAGGAAAACACCTGTCAGAGCTGGTCATTGTGCTGCCGTGAAAACAGGGTCCACAGTCTTCATCTACATCAGCACCTGCTTAAAGCATCTTATCTGATCTCAACTTTATTGCCAATGTGTCATGCATTTCTGTCATCCATTCCATTACAGTATTCAGTGTAGTAAGCTTCTTCAGTGGACAGCTCAGGAGAATTATCAGCATTTAAGCCACAATTTCAAATAACAGGTTTTGATGCCAGTCATGTTTAAAGTCACTATTATGAGTATTTGTTATGTGCTGAATTATATATAAAAGGTGTTTAATCCACAGTGAATTATCACCTGACTCTGCACTTCACCCTGGACCTGCAAAGCATTTTCCAATCTTTGAGCTCATTGTTTTGGTTTTCAATAACTTGCACACAACCTGCCGAGCACCAAATGACAGGTCGGGACAGGACATATCAAGGTAGCAGCTTAAAGAGCCGGATTCTTTTGAATATTGGACTTTATTGGATTGGATTCATCTGGCAGACACAAACTTCATATGAATGCTAATGTTGTTGTTTGTCTACTTAATGCATAAATAGGCAACTGGTTGTTAACAGTTTTTCCATATCAACCTATAAGGTCAATATGTCAGTGTTATATACACTATATACAATATTGTGCTTTCAGCTGGGGGAAAAAACCCATAATAATTGAAGCTTTAAAAAGCAGTTATACAGGGTGATACGGGGAAGGTAGAAACACCAACTTCTCCAACCTTTGTTTTGTGTAGTAACTTCATTATCCGACTTAATATATACTTAAAGAAAGGACTGATTATTATGAAATTGTGAAAAGGAAACCCTCCTCTAAGACAACATATGCAGATGGGATGGTTTCATATATATTGTTGAGTGTTCTATTTTAAAGGTAGCAGTTTATTGTTGGAGTAGGTGCTGTCACTGTAGTATGGTGTTGTGACTGCTTCGTTCCCTCAATTAGTGCTATATGTGTATTTATTTGCCGGTAGGCCTGCACAGACTGGTTCGTTATGTAGTCACATTAATACTGTCTGAACTAAAAATGTTGACGTTTGTTTAGAATTAAATTTCCTTTTTGATTCTCTGGCTCTTCAACACAGCTAACGCATCAGTACCTTGTACAATGTGCTGCCCTCTGTTCTGCAGTTGTTGAGTTGGGGATTTATTTATGTGAGGATGAAGAATGCGCCATCACATCCTGTGGAGTGGGCCTCTGGGCAGGATTAACAGGTAACTGTCAAAAGCATGTGGCGGTACTTGAACACTGGAGATGCCTGGAAATTAATGACTCATCAGCTGAACCCCATGGTGAGGACGCTTTTTATGGAACCAAGACTGAAGTGTGTGTGTATTTGTGTGTGTGTGCATGCACCCACTTTGTGTGTTTGGCTGTTTGTGTGAGTGATGTTGTGTGCGCTGTGTCTGCAGTAAAATGCATGTTTTCACCCTAAGAGAACCTCATCTATTTCCATCATATTGTGCCCTGAAAACATCAACCAGCACTGCCTGACCTGACTCCTGCCCAGCGGAGACCCGATGAAAATTACATAAATGAGATGAAACATCAGGTCCAGTGAGCCGTTCTGCAAATAACCGCTGACTGAATACAACACTCAACCCAAAGACAGGAGCAATTCCTCCATAACACTCCCAGTCTGGTTTATTTGGCCCTTCAATAATTGAAAACCGTCTTGCAATATCTGCTTTGGATGGAAACACTTTTGTTGGTTATAATACGTTATTGGCAAATCCGTTACTACACTGTTTCCAGCCATCTAGAATGTTCTTTTATTTTCCGCCAGTGGAAATGGTTCAGGCCATGTGCCTATATTTTTCACTTGGAAAGTCACAAGGCCTTGATTTTAATAGGAGAGTCTTTGTATGAGGAATGAATGACTCTTATTATATTTTCTGACAGTAATCCCTTGTATCACAGCATCCCATGGCATTGAGCCCTGCCAATGAAAGCCAGTGACATTTTAAAGTGCTGGACATTTAATAAAACATGCCTATTGAGACAGTTTATTGATGAATGACTGGAACCTGGTGCGAAAATGAGTTATGTGATTAATACACTTCAAAAGTGGTTTGACTGATGTGCAATTGGTCTAAATGCAGGTCAGGTGCTTTTGTGGTTCCATGTGAGTTCAATTTAATAGATAGTATGGATTGGCTAGTGTCATAGAATTTTGTGCATCTTCCATAGGAGGACATAAAAAGTAATAAGTAAAAGTGATGACATCATATTATTGGTGCATCAATCTTCAATTCAATTTTCTATGTAAAAAATCAATATCAGAAAACTGGATTAAATTTTCCAAAAATCCATATTTTGTATTTTGTATCATTTTTGTATTTTCAAATTTTCTATTAATGCTGCTGGATAGAAAAATGGAAAAATTTGAATCGATAATTTCTTAGTTCATGATTTTTTTTTGTAAAATCTTAACTTGATAAATAACCACTAACTGCAGCATAAATGCAGTTCAGTAAAATGTATCATATTTCCCTGGATTTTTAGCATTTATGTTTTTTTGACAGATTCAACCTTCAAATAGTAAAATTACATCATTAGCGCCACAAAGAGAAAGAGGATTGAAGCAGTCCAGTTGCACTAGTCTTTTGGGTCTTAAGTGGGAAGTGCTGAGGTCAAGTGACAAACTCGACCGGTCGAGAGCGTCTTAGTTGCCTTGTCTCCAGCCAAAGGATCCCTGGGCCTTATTCATGAAACTATTTTACACACATATTAGACCCTACTGTGCATGTGCACATATTGAGAACTGTTACAGCATTCCTTTTAGTTTCTCATACACAGGTAGGGAGAAAAGTTGACTTCTTGTGAATCAGACCTTTGTTTTGTGTTTTCATAACTAATTTAAGGGAAACAAATGAAAATAATTGCACCTGAGGCTGAGGCTTGTTTTCCTAAAATTGGCGGACTGCTGTACGTTAAAAAAAAAAAAAAAAAAAAAAAAGGGGTGACTAGTCTGCACTGGTTGACACTGTTAACACATTATGAATGGGAAATCTCTCACATACCCTTAAAGCGGTAAATTAGTACTTCATCCCACAGTCAGGTTAATAGTCACTGTTTCATTTCATATCCAATGTGCTAGGGTACAGAGCCATATTAATGAAAACACATCACCGTCCTAATACGCACTCTAAGCCAAGGAGCTGTTTCTGTGCTCAGTCTGTCTTTGCTTATCGGCAAACAAGTCAGCAGTCTCACCTTTCCCATCTGAGCTGCTCCTCACGACAACAAGTGTGCGTGGGCGCCAGCAGACTAATGTCTTTTTGTCACTTCAAGTTTGTTTATGTTATGAAAAACAATATCAAACGAACGCGGAGGGCGACCGGCGGCTCCAGGGGGATTAGAAGTAGCGTGTATATAAGGCTGGAATGTAATCTCAAAGCTAATTGTCACATGGATGCTTCAGGGCTCTGATTACCAACTGGTCCTTCTGATGGAGCCGAGTGCGTCTTCAGGCTGATTGCATCTCACAGGAGATTACCGTGTCCTGGGAGATCATGAGGCCGCCGCTGACAATGCTCCGAAGGCGCTTTGTTGAAAACATCAAGGAAATGATGAGCATACCTGAGATCAAAAATGATTTTCACATGGTTTCATTTTTTTTTTTTAATCTCCTCTGAGATTGAAGTCCCTATGTAGAGCCACACAGAAGAACGTGAACAGGAACCCTCTCACCGAAAAAACTGACACTGCATCAGACACTAAACACTGTGTGTGCTGATACAACGCAGCTAAGATGTACTGTATGTTGTCCATTATCTGCATTATTTGACATTTGTTTATTGCAGCTTTAAATGACTTAATTTGAGGATCCCCCCCCCCCCTCCAAATTAAAGGACAAAATGCATCGTTTGTCTATGTCCTCTGGAACCATTGTATGCATAGTGCCATGGGTTTTTTTTCCTTTAGTGTTAGTGTTTTGTGTTTTTTTCTGTGTGGCTGTGTGGATTTTGTTCAGGCTTTGCTTCAGTGGCTGGGGGCGTGGTCTTCAGGTGCTGGGGCCCTTTCCAGGCACAGCTGTCCCTCATTGTTGCCTCATCAGTGGCAGCTTAAAGACCCTGCTCTTTCTCCTGCAAGCTGCCAGATTCTCCCACTCTCCCAGTGTTCCAGTGTTGTATGGACATTATGGTTGTCTTGTGCTTTCTTGTGCTTTGTGTCTCCCGTGCCTCTGCATCAACCATAGACTGTATAAAACATGGACGTAGCCTCTGTGACGTCACCCGCAGATTTCTGAAGAGCAATATTGAAGTTCATCGTAGCGTGCAGCCATCTGGGCAGTGGGGATGTCGCCTAACTCCAATAAATCCAAATATGGACAAAGAGGTGGAGCGAGGGCGGAGCTGAATGAAGCCTGTTTAATGAAACATGCTCACTGAGCTAGCTGGCTAACCTGGTGGTACCGGCCGGCTTCAGCACCGGTTACAGTACTTTAATAAGCCGGTGTAACATTATATATCAGCATTTCAGCCTCCAGCCAATCACAGTCAGTCAGTTTCTGGAGTATAATGAAATTAAAATTTCTGTTTTAGCAATAATAGAAATATAAATAGTAACCTTTGAGTTTGTCAAATTTTATGTTACTGTTTAGCTTCAATAACCAACTCCAGCTTAACCAATAGCAACATCTGGGTTAACGTTATTTCTGGAAACATTCAGAAATGAGACGTTAATATTCCAGTTTACGATCACATAACGTTAGTTAACAAAAAAAGTGGAGGATCTTTATTTTACAACCTCACACAGACGCCTTTTATTCAAAAGTGTTAACACCAAATATTATGACACTTATTACATTTTGACTTCAGCAGGTTTAATAACTGAGGCTACCAGACATTCCCATTAGCATCGTTAGCTTAGCTCAACCTCCACCGTCTGCCCCCGGAGAAACTCGTCCTGGACACCGGAGAGAAACACAGTCAACACAGCAGCACAGTCAAACTCCAGCCAACAAGCAGCTCCACAAACATCAGAACAAACTCACCGAGAAAACAGCGCAGACGTCCCGGACAAAGACCCCACACAGCCGGCGGCAGCTAGCTGGAGCCCGATGCTAATTCATTAACTGGCTACTTACTGGTAAACGAAAATACAGGAATGCCAACTTTTGGACAGTCTGTTAGTACAATTAACTGCTCAACAAGCCGAGATATTTATCCAGTACTTACATGAAAAAATATCTGAAAGACAAAAACACCACAAACACAGGTTAAGTTCAGTGACTGAATGAGCTCCGTGTTTGGAGCCGACAGCCAGCAGTCAGCTGTCAATCAAAGTGACGTTGCTCTTAATTATATACAATTTCAGATTTCAAACGAGTGTGTTATAAAAAAATTCACCCCCTACAGTTGTCATGAAATAGAAAATCAGCTAAAGAGACTAAAACCATTTTTTGTACCAGGCTGTAAACATGTTTTCTTCTGCCGTAAAGTCGGACATTTTAACATGGGGGTCAAATGTAATTGACTCCCTTTTGGAACCTGCCCCTAGTGTTCATTCGAGGAACTGCAGCTTTTTGCAATTCCACATTGGCTTCATTTTTGCCATTTGGGATTCTGGAGTTTTTGGTTTATAAATCCCTTTAACCCTTTCCCTCATCTGTGCCTTGCTCCTGGGTCCAGTTCAGCGGCAACTTCTAACCGTCACTAGCGGAAGTGTTTTCTAATCTGATGACCCCCAATAGCACGATAACATAATTCTGTCTGTGCCTTACGAAATCGATACAAATTTGTCTTGAAAAATAAATTATATTCATAATGTGCAACAACACTTTGTTTAAGGTTTGGTTAAAATACAACTTGAGTTTAGGGAAACTTAGATTTGGGTTAAGTCGTGGTTAGAGTGATAATGATGTGGTTAAGGTCAGGGAACAATTGTGGTCATGCTTTAAGAAATAATAAGGCGACTGTTGGTTAGACCCATCCATCCACCCCAACCTCCTCCCTCTGTGCACCTTGTTGCTACTATTAACATCATAATTGCTACAACCACGAGTGGGTGCTGTCACTTGGACATAAAGAGTTGTCATTTTGGGCGACTAGATGAAAAAAGACTGATGCCGTCATCCCTCAGGGCATTCCTGACATCTGCCTCCATCCTGAGCAGTTAGTTTGACAGGAATTTGAACAGGCCTTAGCTTTTTAAACCAACTAACCTTAATACTTCACACTGCTGTGAAGAGCTATCAAACTGAGTGAGTCATTAGGTTAGAAATGGTTCAGTTTTGGTAGCTTTAACAGTTAATTGGTGAAGCTTGTTCTGCCTGACAAAGCCTAAAAGAGTCCTTCCTGAGAAGACATGTTCGAGAGAATCAAAGCCAGTCCCGCTGTGGGATGTTTGAAGTTTGACTTCTATTCAACTTTAACTCATAAAAGCAGTTCTGATTTGGATTATTTTTATGCAGTGTTTGGTACAGTTGGCAGGCATCAAGGGCACGAGTTTGGCTTTAACACTGGCAAGGACATTTTTTTGTCTTGGATGATCAATATGCAAAGTTTGTCTATCTACTTTTCTATGTCACCAACACGTACACACACGCAGCTTGAATTAGCAAAATGTTTGTTTTGTATAATATGTATTTGTGTCTGTAACTTTTCAGATTGTAAGCGAATAAAACTTGAGGCTGGTTATAATGCAATTATAATATGATGTTTTAAAAAAGTGTTTTAGAAGAAAATGCATTTAACCATTCCTCTCCGAATCTCCAAAAAGAACATATATTTATTACCCCCCCATTTCTCACACTAATGATCAGATATTCTCCATATAAGCATGCCCACATCATCAAGTTTAAACAATGATACAATTGCGGATTATTTAGAAAGCAATGCTTAAATATTAACCTCTCTATGAATGATCTCAATAACTTATGACGTAATACTTGTTTATATTTATGTTTCAATCAAAAATGAACTTACAGCCAACAAGAGAATGTTTCTCATCAAATTATTCATGACATTTGCAAACAAACTAATCAGTTGGGCATGCTGAGGTTGAGTTCGCATGTAACTAATGTCCATGTTATGATGATGCAATGCAATGCAATAACTGAAGATCCATCTGTGAAAAAGGGGAGGGGGAGGGATGGTGCTAGCTCCTGAATGGCTAAACTTTAGTATTTAAATATATAAATATATTAGTATTTATAATAGGACTTGCAAGGTCACCATTCCGGGGAGGGTGGATTTGACTTGTTGATGTCAGTTGCAGCAGTGTTTTATTATGAAATTTTCAGCATGTGATTATATCATGTTGCCAACATAATGCCCTCATCTTGGCTGACATTCAGTTTTGCAGCCTCTTACCTGTCCATCCATCACATGCTGTGACATCTGGAGTGGATGCAGAAAATTACTAGGAGGCAAACATCTCTAAAATCAGAAACCTATCTGTCCAAATAGCTGTCAAATCTGATGAGCCAGACTGTCACTGAATTGCTTTCATTTCCACTGTGTATGTGTTTGAACCACAGTTGCCTTTGCTGCACTGACAGGGCCTCAGTGAAGAGTCGCCACTGTTGTAAAACCCTCTGTCATCAACCTTGACAACAGCCTTGATTTTATAAAACAAAAGGGTGAAATAATCAGCTGCGTTTAGCTGTTTGACAGGTTGATTGCAGATTTGCTGCTGTCATGGTTAACGCCTTACTGACATCTCTGTGAATACCCTCAATCACGCATTGATACATTCTCCATGAAACACATATGTAACGATTAAGCATGCATGTTCTGTCAGATGGTAACCTGAGGAGAAAGGAGACAAAAGCTTTCTAATGTTTTGTGTTTTCATAACGGAAAAACTAAAAAGAAAAGAGAACTTGTATTCAATTTTAATAGATTGGCAATTTGTACAAATAAATAAACTACTGTTTGAATTACAGGGGAATCTGGCCTCGCCCAAAAGCAAAACAAGCAAACAAAAGTTTAAACTTGGAGGATTTGCAATAAACGCAGAAATAATCATGCATTATACTATATAATCTCTGATAATATATCAACTATAGATGAATGAAAAACAAAAGGCCAAAGATAATGATACTAGCAGTGCAAACAGTGTCTAGCAACAACCCACTATAACATTATAAGCATTAGTTCTGGTGTTGTTGCGAATAAATGTTGAAGCAGAAGTTAAGGCCTCATTCTGAAACAGCAGCTCGGAGGAGGATGATGAACAGATGTGTGATACAGCTGGGGCAGCATCCGTTTCAGCTTCCTCTGGTCTTCCCTAGAACTGGACACATGCACACTGGAGAGTCTGGAAGAAAAACACATGGATTTTTGTTTGGAATGGGAATGTTGGATGCCTAGTACACAAAAGAAGAAAAAGACTTTGTTGTTTGCTGACAAGGTAAAAGGTGTGCATTTGGCAGAGGGAGTGGATGAATGGGACAGAGACATGACAGCATGGCTCCTAAGAAAGCGACTGAAAAAGCAGAAATGAAAAGAAAAGAAATGCTCTCAAACAAGGTTGTAGGAACGAGTGCTGGTTTGATGCAGGAAACAATCAGCTGAGCAAGAACGGTTTCTACGGTTGCAAAGCTGGCTTCTGCGAAAGGAGTACTCTCATAAATGAGAGCACTCCTGTGCCCCAACCATGGTACGTATAGGCAAGGAAATGAAGGCAGCATTATGTCTAACATCAGATGACTTCATGTTCCCTTAAACATCAATTTCGAAGAAAGTAATGTACTTTTTCTCTCTAAATTGCATCCATTCACTGGTCTACCAAAAACAAGAGAGTTGAGGGAAATAGCTACAAAAGTGAGTACACAGATTCTGAAAATTAGATGAGTAAGATGGGTTAGGGTTAGTTAGTGAATACACTAAAGCCTGTTTCTATCCACATTTACTTAAACACAGACAGAGGGAAGATTTCAGTATTGTTATTAGATCTCATTGCATTTTACATGGTCAACCAGTACATATTCATATTAAGACAGCAAGATTGGGTGGGACATTCTGGCACAGTGTCAGACTGGTTTGAATGATGTTTGAATGTGTCAATCTTACAAATCTGAGCATATGAAAATTACACCTTTCTCCTGGCTTTTCCTGTTCAACATCTACACGATCCATGAGCACAGATTATGGAAAAACAACAAAATGTCTTATCGCAATTATGCAGACGACACTTAGATTTATATAATGATATCACCAGGTGACTATGGTCCCATACAGTGGGTCGCATCACTCTTTCTCAGATCTGACTTCCTGTTTGTAAAATAATTGATGCTGCTTTAATGCTACAGCCGGTTGATAAAGCACTGAATGGTTGAGGGCCATGATGTGTTTCTGAACTGCTGCTCCGTTATGAACTGAACTCTCAGATCCTGTCTCCAGTGACAAAACCAAACATGGAGACGCAGCATCCACTTTTTTGCTGCACATATCTGGAACAAACGCCCAGAAAACTCTGCTCCAACTCTCAGTCCATTTAAATCAGGGCTTAAAAGGCTTTTCTGTTTGATACTGCATTTTATGAAGTTAAACTTGGGACTACTTATTCGTATCTTGTGCTGTACTGTAGCCGTGCTGTAAATTGTATTCAACTGTTTGATTTGTCTTTTGTTTTAGTCTTTAATTTTGCTTTACTCTTTTTAAAATCCTATTTATGTGTTTTTTATGTTGCGTTTTTATGTGGCCTTGTGTTTCTTTTATGTCTTTTTTTTTTTTTAATGCTTTTCTGTTTTATGTAAAGCACTTTGAATAGCCTTAATGTTGAAAGGTACTATACAAATAAACTTGTCTTGCATTAGAGAGACTGGAACCACAATGAGGCATCCAAGGAAAAAAACTTCTACCCAGCTTTGACTACAGACTCCTCTGGACAAATGGGACCATCTGTCCATTGTTAAAGGATGGATTAAAGGAGAGCATTGTTCATTCTCATCCTGGGTACGAGGCCAAGACTCTCAGACACCTGTAACCAGACCACTATGGTCTATTCTGTCTGCTTAGATGGATTGAAGATATTGCTTTCATTCTGTGTTTTAATGTGTAGGATAAAGACTTAACGTTCTTTGCCATTGCTAAGTGGTGACATGAGTTCAGCTTTGTTAGCACTTCAGTACATTAGATTTTGAATGTGTGAAGGTTGCTACTGACTTTATCATCTGCTTGTCAAAGCATTTACAAACATAACTGATTGCAACATGTGTGTCGCCGTGTGCACATTTAGCGTCAAATTAGATGGATTGTGATGTTAGAAGGACTGTGGTGATGGGTAAGGATTGTTGGAGCCTGTGTGAAAACAGCTGTGGATGCTCGATACAGGAGCACATATGTGACAGTGTGTATTAGCAGTAGAGACTGTCGTGTACAAGTTCATGTATGGCAGTGTAGTCCTTGTGTGTAAGAGAGATAGAGGATGTTTTTTCTTTAAATCACATCTGTTTATTTTTAGAAGCAGATATTCACCGTTGCCATAGGGAAAAATGAAATAGCATGTTGCCTTTTTCAGCATTAAAGATAATGAATATATCAATGCAGGAGAGGCCTGTATCTCACTGTGTGCCTGCGTGTGTGTGTGACTTCATTTTGACGACTGCACCACAGAGTTCACCCAATTTGCGAATGGAAGATGAGGCTTTACAAAGTCTAAAATGGAGAAAAGAAAATAATGGGATGGTTTCTTTAACCTTTTGTCACAGAGTAAAAGCAAACTGATAACAGCCTCCATTTACACTGAGGCCACACGCTGCTCGGGCTGCCTTTGAAGGAGAGGTTAGGATAACCATTCATGTTTTTTGTTAGGTTTCTCACTTCTGGTGGTATTTGTCTAGAGTGCATGCATTATAACTGTGAGGAAAGCTTACATCTGTCTGAAATTACTGTGATTTAATCACTAATTCTTCTAGTTTCATCTATGGTTCATTACTAAATGTCCATAGATCTTTAAAATTGCTTATCTGTAGCACTGTTTATCATGGCATGCCTTTTTGCTTTAACAAATACATGAAATCTGCAGCCACACTATGAGTTTGTTTTTTCTTATTTAAGTCAGCACTATGAGTAACACAGTAAGGAGGTCACCAGACCTTTATTCACATCCCATAGATCTGAGGGACCAAGACAAATAAGCTGATGCACATACAGTCAAACAATAGCTGCAGCACTCAAAGTACGAACGATTCTGATGGATTACAGCTGAGTCTGACAAAGTAGAGCTAAAGCTGATAAACTATAAAGTGCAGTTGGAGGTGATAAATGACAACTGAAACTGAAGAATAAATGTAAAGCTGACAAGCTGAAACCAAAGATGACAAACTACAACTGAATGGATAAAATATAGCTAAAGCCAACAAAGTAAATCTGAGGCTGACAAAAAAGCTTGAGCTGATCAACTGAAGCTGACAAAATACATGTGAAACTGACAAAAAACTGAAAACTGAGGCTGACAAAGTAGAGCCGAAGCTCATAAACTAAGACTGAAGCTGACAAACTAGAGCCGAAGCTCATAAACTAAGACTGAAGCTGACAAACTAAAACTGAAGCTGACAAAGTAGAGCTGAAGCTCATAAACTAAGACTGAAACTGACAAACTAAAACTGAAACTGACAAACTAGAGCTGAAGCTGACAAACTAGAGCTGAAGCTGACAAACTAGAGTTGAAGACGACAAACTAAACTGAAGCTGACAAAGTAGAGCTGAAGCTCATAAACTAAGACTGAAACTGACAAACTAAAACTGAAACTGACAAACTAAAACTGAAGCTGACAAACTAAAACCGAAGTTGACAAACTAAAACTGAAGCTGACAAACTAAAACTGAAACTGACAAACTAAAAGTGAAGCTGACAAAATGCATCTGAAACACAAAAACTAGAATGGAAGCTGACAACGTAGAGCGGAAGCTGAACTACATTTAAAGGTGAGAAACTACATCTGAAACAGACAAACTAAACTCAAGCTGACAAACTATAACTGCAAACTAGTCGAGCTCAGACTTTCAAGCCACAGTTGATCTACCTTATAATGACTATGTCAGTGGTGAGAATTCATACATGGGTGCAAGAAGGTTTCCCAGCTGTTAAGAAAAAGGACATTATGTACTGTACAATTTTAACTTCATATAAAAATATAATACATATAATATAAAAACATGAAACTCAAGATTGTGTTTGATGAAATGACTTATACAGCTAGTCAACCAAACCTGTTCAGTTTTCCATGTTCCTATATGTGTGGCACCAGCTAGCCCAGAAAGTCTAAAAAAAAGTCTAATTTGTATTGAGGACGTCCGTGGAATGAGCATGAATGTGCTCAGCAAATGCCATGGTAATCTGCCACTTTAGATATCTTGTGTGCAGAGTTGGCATTTTAGCCTGAGTGTGACGCTTGAGGAATATGCAAACTGGACAGAAGTTGTGAGCCTCACAAAGTCGCACCGAAGCAGCAGCGTCGTAGCTTCTGGGTGAGCAGTGAGCAGAGCACTGACGGCTTAACTTCGGCCCATATCCTGTTTTAGCAGTTACTTCCTAGGTTTGCGTCATCCAGTGGCAAAAGAATCAATTCAGTTTTGTAAAATATTCTGAAACAATTGCTTTCTCGGATAGAGCGACACGGCAAATTCTGCAACTGAAGGTTGATTAGGAGGCTGTGGAAGTCTCACAGGTGTCACAGTGAGCTGCAAATTAATACACAACTGGCAGGAGGAAATCAGCAGCACAGAGGCAGTACTTTGAAGTGTGTGTGTGTGTGTGTAGTTTAGTCTTTATATCCCAGTGGGGACCTGACTACACACCTACCATAGGGACTTAATTGAGGTCACCACAGGTCCATACTGCTTTTTGAGGGTTAAGGGTTGGGTTTAGGGTTAGAGTTACATTAGATTACGCTTAGGGTAAGGGGCTAGGGAATGCATTATATCAGTGTCCCCACAGGGATAATGACACAAACATTTGTGTGTCAGTGTGTGTGTTCATGTGCAGCACAACTTATTTAGAACTTGAGCAAAATGCGATAGCAGCCCTGAGGTATTTAGTACAGCGAGTATAAGTACACCACTGCTGAATTTTGTATTTGCAGTTATCAGCCCCAAGCAAATGCCTGCTGGTTGTTACTTAGCATACACAACAAGAATACTTATTTTTTTAAATAATCACAGCTATATCCATGCAGTGATTGCTTAGAAATACACTCACTGCAGGCATAATGTTATTTAATACCCACATGCTATTTCCAAGAGTTCTGACATAATACGTATGTATATGTGTGCATGCATGTGTGTGTGTTGCCAACACATTTTATCTGCTGGTTCTGAAAGGTTTAACTGCCTTAGATGTGAATGAGTACTTATTGTAATTTAGGTTACACCGAGGGGCCCTTAATATTGTAGCAGATGGTAAAAGCAGAGGAGCAGAGGATATGAGATGGATTGGGCACTATTTTCTGAGTCTGTCCGATAACAAGCTGCTCATAAAGTGACTGTAGAAACAGAATATGCTTTAGCTCCTTCAAGTTTCACGGCAGGTTGCACCATACAAGCCACTTGAGATTACCTTACGGTGATACTGTTACATATTTTATTATACTCTCAAGAGCTGCAAGATAATGTTGCAACATAAACATCTGATTGATGCCAAAAAAAAAAAAGGACCTGCACCTGCTGATACAGTCTGAAATGAGACTTTTAGCATCTTTAAATAATTTTTCTATTACCGTGAACTCATGAGAATAAATCTGCGTGATAAGGTTGACCTTTGAAAACAAAAAGGCCCATCTTCACTCGCTGCTTTTGGCTTTCATCTTCTCTTCAGACCATTCCTTCTCCGCCTCTTGAAAACAGCTGGCTAAAATCCCTACAGAGTTACACCACTGTAACCAGAGTGGGTTGCTAACAAATGGCCCTTTGTGTGCAATCAATCGAATGGAATCCTGGGACTTTGAGTCATGACAAAGCTGTTTAACTTATTTAACTTAACTTAAGTAAAAGAATGACAGATAATATTGCATTTGCATCTTTGCTACAAGATGTACGCGTCTCACACTTATGATTTCCACAACAAACAGAAATAAATTGAAATAAATAGGAAATAATAAGATACAGATTTGTTGGTTCACAAAAGGAGGACATATTAAACATATTTTCTACTTCATAGGAAATACAAAGAACACAAAGAATGTGTGGTTAACATATGCATATAAGCACATGGAATAATTTATCATGTAAATGTGGACTGTGTACATCGTTATCTAGCCTCTGACCTCGTTACCCCCCACAAGGAAACATCGAGCTCAGCTCAGGCGGTGGGAAGCAGCGAGACTTGAAGCCTACAGGTGGATGCTGCTGTGTGGGTGGGGCTTTTGAAATGCTGACAGCAGCAGCAGCGGCAGCAAACAGCAGTGTAGCTTTCAGGCACGCAGCAAAAGAATGAGCAGAGCACTGAGGGTGGAAATATGGTGTGTTGGTATGTGTTGTATATGTGTTGCAGTGAGAGGAGCGCATCATGAGTGCAGACTGGACTTGTTCTGCCTGAACTGGTTTGGCTTTGCTTCATTTCTAATTAGGGAAGCTGTCTTGTGACTTTGTGGTTCGATCTGTGGACAGGATAAATGTGGGTGAAGATCTTATATGAATAAATTCAGGTTTACAAAACACATTTGCATATTACTGATTTGCTTCACCACGCACGAGGCAACAACGTATGATTCGGAGGAAACTTATTTGCTACCTGGGTTACGACCACCAGCTACTTTTTTTTTTCAATCTCAAAAATGTGACTTTACAAGAAGTTGTAGGAAGAAGGCCAAAGATGACAGGGAGGTGATCAGGGTGGACGGCTGTGATTCCCATCCTTTGTTGTTAGGTTTCAACTGCGTGAAACACTTAAATTAGTGGAAAATTCAGAACCCCCTGTCTCACGTTTTCAAATCAGTGTTGACTTTTTCAATATTTATCCAAAGCCCACGTTTGTCTCTCTAACCATAATCAACCATAAAAATATGAAATACTTGTACTTTATAATATGCCAGGAGTGGATACTGTAGGGAAAACATACTAAATAAGTTTGAGAGTGAACAGCTTCCAGATAAGATTCAATATAAACATGCTTTCTGTATATTGACAAAAAAGTGATCCAGTCTGTGTTACATTCTCACCATATGTAATTTGAACATTTAAAATCAAATTCAATTTGAAACACATTTTCTTATAGCAACACAAAATGATGCCATGCAGAGAAACTGACTAAGAAAATGGGATTAACTCAAGAATGACAGAGATTTTAGTTTTGAAACAATAACAACAAAGAAAGAAAATTGAAAAAAGAGGAAGGTACTTCATCCAAAAACACCTGTTTGGATCATTCCACAGGTAAACAGGTTCATTGGTAACAGGTGATAGTATCATGATTGGGTATGAAACCCTGGAAAGACTCAGTCGTTTAAAGGGAGGATGGAGAGAGGTTCAACACTTTGTCAGAGACATGATTGGATAAAGGAGATTACTACATGGACTCAGGAATACTTTGTGAAACTGTCGTTAGTAAACACAGTTCATTTGCAAATTATTCTTTTTTTACTCACATTTTGCACAGCATCCCAGTGTTTTTGGAATTGGGGTTGTACTTATGCATATAGCTGTATTAGTTTAAATATTTTAAATATCATATAATATTTCAATTGACAGCCTAATTTGAAAATGATACATTTTTTGGCAAATGGATTATTATCCAGCTGAGATACGATTATGGTGCCTCAGCATCATTGTTTTATTATTTGTGGAGAGCCCTGTAATGAGAAAAATTGCAAGAGAGAGGGAGGGTGGATGGGTGTGTGTGTGCGCTCGCAAATATACTGTGCAGTACAGTCCTATTAGTCACTGTGGATTATGTGAAAATGAATTATACTGTGTTGTCTGCCTGCTTGGCAGCAATCAAATCCCGGGAGTTTCCTTGCCACCTGCATTACTACAGTTGAATGGCAAGCTCACTGCCACCATCAATAACACAATAGTTTAGCCTCAGATAAAAATGATAAATGCACTGGCATTCCTTCAGACCCCGATTCAGCCGACCATTTATTTTAATATTTCAGCAACTACCGGGCGCTATCGTTAATCACTGTTAGACTGCAGATAGGCAGGGAGGAATCACAGAGAGCGGGAGAGCAGAGGAGCCGAGGCGGGGTGACGGACGAGGGAGGAGGAGGACGGAGAAGGAGGAATGGGTTTGGGGAATGCCACTTCTCATTGGGGAAGCTGTTGCTCATCTGTCGTGGACTCATTGGGGCATGGCTAAAGGCTCCCGTTCAGTCAAACTCCTCTCCTGTACGCATGACATTTCAATTACACAGCGAGCTCTCATAGCTCTCTCCACAGCCAGATAAGCCAAGACACCAAATGCCACACACAGCATGGACACACACACACACACAGAAGCACATGCCCTGCAGGGCTTGTTTGAATGGATGTCATTCTGGCTTGTGACAGGTGACTGTACTGTACGGAAACATTACCGGAAACCTGACTAAAATAGATATTTGAATAATGACTGTTTATTTGCATCACTTTTATGTGCAATATATAATGTAAAATGATAAGAAAGTCAAACTAATAATAGGAAAATGAAAAGTCCTCAGCAAAAAGAATGGATTTAACTTAATGAGGCTGGGGAAAAGACAGCACAGGACAGATAATATTAGTGGGATGGAGTTGAGAAAGTGTATGACAATTTGAGCAGTTTCAAAATGAGTTTCTAAACTGGTGTTGCATAAGTCATAATGTATGATGAGATGTACAAATATCAAACTTGGAGAAGAGGAGGCAGAAAAGCCATAACAGAGAGCTAACCAGCTCTGAGAACATCCAGGATGGCTAGTGGTAGGCGTAGTGAAGCCAGATAACTGGGGGGAAAAAAGGCCGGCCTCATCATGGTCATTTTAAGACTTAAATGTTTTGAGCATATTTTGATTGTGCATATGTGGGCTAGCAGCTGTGTATGATGGTTTTATATAACACAGAGTGTGGGACAGTGTAATAGGCATAGACGGTAAAATATGTAAACAGAGCTTTCGGGCCTGAAAAATGAAGCCAATGTGGAAGAGCCATAAACCTGCATTCTATTCTAATCGCCCAATGTGACAGTGGCTCCGGCCATATTTATTACACAGCCTGTGGTCATCACTCACTGTGAGCAAGTTTTTTATTGGTCAGCTCAGAATGAAGTCAGCCTAGTGTTACGGTGGGCACTCAAATCCATATGAAAAACACAGGTGAGGTCAATGGTGTTTTAGACCCATGATGGCGAAAAACTTATTTATTATAAATGATTTAAAATAGAAGTTGTCATAGGTTGTACTTATTGTATGTGAGCAAAATAATTACACTTGTGTTAATAGACTGATGTTATCATATTCCAATTTGATGTTAAATGATCAAATACCGGCTGGCATATCACACTGAAAGCCTTCCAGCAAGCAAAAAAAAAAAAGTAAAATGGAATTAGTGTTATTATACATTGTCTTGCATAAGTATGATTGTCTTTTTTTTTTTTAATTTACTCACCGTACAAAGCGTTATATTTCCCCAAATGTAGAACGTAATTCAAAAGCATGCACATCTGTACCCAGTACAGAGTCCCTGTGTACTCCGTGTCTGAGTTTTCAGCTCATATACTTTACATGGTGAGATGTTAATACTGCATACGACTGACAGAATATGAGTTTGTGCTCCTGCTTTTTGTGACCTGAAATGACACATATGGCAACATGCGTCCCATTGCTGCTTGCTCATCCAGGACATGATGGACGATAATGACGTTTTCCTTCATTGGAGTGATCCTCACAGTGGATGCACAGACCATGTTTCTGTAAAGGTGACATCATGTGAAGTTTTATCCTTCTCTATCTTGCCCATCACAGTCCTGACCATGCGGACAGTCTGGACCTTTTTGGTTTTTTGGGAAAGTAAAACACAACAGTGGCGGTGTCAGTGACGCAACTGTTCAAAGTAATGGAGTGGAATGGAGTGGGATGTTTTTCCTCATTGTGATCCCTGTGGTCTTTTTTCATTTTAGCAGTTTTTAGGCCAGTTGGTAGTGAGTGAAGAAATGATCCCATTTTGTGGGGCTACACCTGAAAATCTGACCTGCATGCATAGGCTTCAATGTTTCGGGCACCACTGGATGTTGCATCACATTGCCTTCTATATTTCAGAGTATTCCTGGCTTTCCAGCCACATACAGCACTGTCTGAGTGGAGCAAAGGAAAGGAACCAGACATCCATCCACAGTCATTTCTTCATGGCAAACGCTCCTCCTACTTGTCCCATACATTTAGAACATTAGCCAGTTTTTCTCATGTCTTGTTTATCTCATAATGTGGCTGTCAAGACAATTTACCCTGGAGAAAATATGGAATCTCTCCCATAAGCTAACAGTGGATTTGTCTCTAAATCTGTAGACTCCTGCTACAGTCATCAGTTGCATAAAAGCATGCTAGTGTTCATCTAGTTCCTTCCACTTGGGAACGAAACCGGTTTCTCTTCTGAGTTAGGGATTCCCAGTATTCTTTTCTCAAGTTGAAGACATTATTCCCCCTGTTTGATGGTGGTGGTGTTTTATTAGCAGTGCAAGCCAGATATAGAGTAAACAACATTTAAAAAACACAAAATTTTGTGGTAGAATCAATTCACTCCAATAGAGTGGGTTTGCCCACAGGGGTGAAGAAATCTCTGTGAATTCCTCATGTTGAGCAGTCACACCAGAAAATCTGGTCTAAAGACAGAGGGTGTTGTATCCTGTACAGACTGCAAAGCCCCTTCAGTATGTGTAAATCAATCATTTTTGACATTTGCTCAATTGAAAACAGTACAAAGACAATAGTAGTAGTTTGTGCTTTACCTCATCAACTTCAATGATTTTTTGTAAAACTGTTGTAGGTAAACACAGACCATTTGCAATGATTGCATTCTGTTTTTATTAATAATTTCTATAGCGTCCCAACTGTGTTTGCAATCAGGGCTGCATACATAGATACCACACTGCCCATTGCTGTTCTCTGGACTACTAAGATAGGCTAGCTGGCTTGCTAATGGGACGATCAATTCACAAAATTGATTCCAAAAAATGAGAGAGTTCTGTCGTCAGAATGTAGATTGTAGGGAAATGAAAGGATTGTGGTGATTGGATTGTCTCCTAGTCAAACTCTGACTAGATGTTTCAACAGCTGAAGCAGCTCATAAGTGGGACTCTCTTACCATCAAGTAAGGCAATTTCAGTCCAGTGAGATGCTTCAGAGACTTCTGAGCTTTCACAGAGGAAAAAAAAAAATACACTCATCTGAGGATACAAGCCACTAATGAGTTAAATATAATCAACATGCTGTATCAGGAACTGTTACTGGAACCATGAAACAGTTCAACTGTGTCATTTACAATATTATGTTTATGACTTTATTAACCAATTAATCATATTTGTTCATGATATAATTTGGAGAAAAAAAAACAGTATGAAATTTGTTATATTTTTGTGTTACGCAGTTAGGGAGATATTATCCAACAGGACTGCATTCTCATGTTTTACTCAGCATTAGTAATCCGAAGTCTTAACAGTGTCCTCTCCTTTATTTGGATAGCATCCAACCAGGGTGCAAAGTAAAGATGCTTTATGCGGACAAATAAAGAGGCTGCACTTGATGAATAGATTTATTCTGCTGCTTCTGTGTGTGATACAGACAAACATTATGCTGGTGATGCTTTTAAAAGGTACTGAAACATTTCAAGGAAATATTTTGTCCCAGAGCACTAAGATCACTTATCATTTCATGTGTAGTATTTCTGTTATATTCATGATCATTTCAAGATACTATTTTTGTTTCTTAATCTATATCAAACCCATCTCAATGTCAACTCCATATTACGCTATTACTGTTTTTTATTAGTATTATTCACATTAGAGTGGCAATGACTCCGACTTGTCTGCTGTGAGACTCCACTTACTTGAGACTCAAAGGCAAAAAGTTTAAGGAGATTTGACCTGGTGACCCAAAAATATTTTTTTTTAAAATACAATATTGTGTGCAGTTTTGCCTTTTGGGCTCTGCCAAACTATCATGAATAATTAATAACATAACCAGGATGGCAAATGCTGGCAGCAGAACAGAGCAGAGAAAATTCTAATTTTAGACAAGAGAAATTCATTTTCATTATGAAATTAATTAGCCTATACACGAGCATCTGAATATTTGCCCCTCCTCACATAAAGCATATCGCCTGTTTTCCTCCGAGCAGCTGTGAAAATAATTTCTTTACGTGCTAGTTCCTCCTTTCAGTTATTAAAAGAGCTTGTTTTAGTCAAATATTATTGATTAAACTTATTGATTAAGATTATTGTTAAGATGTACTAATTTGTCTTTTGTGGTAATTTTTGCAGTAATATTTTAATTTTTATGCCAACACCCTCTTTTAAACAAGACTGTCGGACTGTGTGGGGAATTAATGGTACAAATATTAAATAAGATGTTTTGGTATAAACGCTCCTTCAGCGTTATGATAAATGATCTTCAGTCCTGAAAAGACCATTGAACCGTGAATTACTGAAACCTAGCGGCCACCTGTACTGGTTCACATGTCTCGTAAACACAGCCAGAAAACAGTGTAAAACTGAAGTTGAACTTGGTTAGTTAAGTTAAACACAGCACAATACGTTTGTGTGTCTCAGCTAATTACAAGTTGCCTTTCAGGGCTTTGCATTTACTTGTCCCTTGTTACTTGTCCCTCATGAAATGTCCAGCCTGTAGGCCAATCTCACTAATCTTTGTAATTAACAAATGACTCAAGTCAGAGTCTGTTGTTATTTTCTATCCTTCTATAATTATATTTATATCTGTATCCTTGTGACAATTCAAATGAAAGCCCTGTGTTTGTGTCATTGGTTCAGTTATACATTCACAGAGCAGCCACTTGAGGCAAATGTGTGATTTGTAATTTCAGGTTTCATGAATAAAACTGCCATCACTTGATGTAATAATTGAGTGATTGTTAGTAACCCATGTTCAGATGCTTGCTTCAACTTGGCCTTCACCTTTACGCTCTTCGCCCATCACCCACAGGAGACCATTCGGCAGCCCCCCACCTCCACCCTTTCTTACCCATCACACTCCAGTACACCTTTCTTGGTTACCTGCTTTCACCTGCATTAAAGGCCACCATAAGCAAACAAACTTCACTCAGCCTCTGCTGTCTGTCTACATTTTAGTCTTCTTCTACAAATCCTGTCTTTTTTATCTTTTATCTTGTTACTGCAGTTTGATTGACTGACTGAATCTGATGATGAACTCGAAAGGTTCTCAAACATGTGTTTGCCAGTTTAGCTGGCTGTCATGGTTGTTAGTACCTTAGTTTGTCAGGTGGTTAATAATAATAATAATTCATTGTATTTGAACTTCTGAAGGAGAATATTTAATATTTAACATATGGGACACCATAATAAGCATCCACTCACAAACATATGGCATTAACCAGGGCACTCTGTTAGTGCCAGGTGTGATTTTGACTGAGTGTGCCAGTTTACAGTCATCAAACACGAGACCTCTGTAATACTAGTCACCACTGATTTAGTAGTGACTCCACTGTCATTGTCTGACACTGTCATGAGCACAGTGTGTGATGATATCTCACCCCTGGTTTTTACAAGGAGATAAGGACCATGTCATACTGTGATATGATTCCTTCCTAGCATTCAGCTGTATGTCACGAGGGATCATGATCAGTATCATATTCAACATTGTGCCGTTTCTGAAATGTCATCTTTCATGGCATTGATGTTTTCACAGATGTGGTCAAGCATCTCAAAGGCTGTGAACCTTTTTGTCAACAGACTGGAATGTGAACAGGGAATTGTGGGTACCGCTGTGTGTGCTGTGGATACACCCTGGGGACAGATTGGCTTTCAGGGTCACATGATCGATGAAACTGGGCAAAGGCATCTAAATCCCTTGGGATTTTTGGCGTGACCAGAAAGCTATTAAAACGAAAGCAGAGCAGTTAGATAAAAACACAATGAGTTGAGGAGTAGACCAAAGTTTTATCATTGAGTTTTTGAGCAGTTTTTTGAGGTTTTCTCCTTTTCACAGAAAAATAATATGTAGTTCCACTGACATGTATGTTAACCTTACATTTTGCTCTTGTGTATGCAAAATAATTTTTTTTATAAATACTTGCATTTGCTTCTTCCATAAACTCAACATGCCTCCACTCCACCAGGAAGTACAGCCTCCAAAAACCCAAAACACAACATTCCCAGTTTGAATCCAGATCTCTTCTTGCCTCCTCTGTCGCTGTAGCGGACAGCCAAGTTGTCAATTGTTATTTACCACTTGACATCTTCTGGGGTTTCAGAAAAATCAGCAAATATTGACATTGTTGTCTGCAGTTGTTAACAGCTGATAAAATCACGGCAAGAACACAAAAAAGAGAGTAAATACAAATGACGTGGACCATGGCAGAACCTCTCGCCATTCGCCCATGTTAACAAGTTAGTGCAGCCACACGTGAGCCATGCACCGTCTAGACATTCAGCATGTCACTTATTTTTTTCCATGTGACAAGTGTGGCTCTCAGCAAAAACAGACTGAATAGAACAGACAACAGACTGTGAAAATACTCACAACACACATCACACCTGCAACATTACACCTTTACTAAAGTTTCAGTGTCTATAAAGATGGGCAGCAATGCAACATTAGACCTTATTTATAATTTTTTATATATATCTATTGACACCTAGGCCTCTTACTTGGACAGCATTGCCTGTTTTAGTGTGTTTGTGTCGTAGAGATGGATCTGCTTTTTAATGTGCAATCGTCACGTTGCTGCCACCGGTGTTTTCCTGTTTTTTTTCTGAAGTCTCTCTAATGTCTAACGAGGATGGCCCCTGTCAAACGTTGAAGACAACTCTATTCGGCAGGACACAACTTCTCAGCTTAGCGTGCGCACACACACATTCACGCAGAGCATTTGGGGGCAGGACCGTTACAGACAGGAAGGGTTCTCTGTCATCATCCTCACATTGTTTTGAAGCAGAGGCTAGTGGTCGTAAAGGAAAGGATCTGCATTTGATTGGCTTTTTTTCAGTCAATATCAATCAATTAAAATATGCCCAGCTCAACATACAATACTGATCCTTATGATCTGCTCTGGAAAGTGTTTGGGCAAAATTAAATTCTACACCTGATTCATGCCTGTATATACTGTAACTTAAAATGTAAATTTAATTGAAGAAAGCGACCCTAATTTCAAATCGATGTCCACGGCACAATGTGGTTTCACAGAACAAATATGGCAGGAAGTCCATTCTACAGGTCCTCATATAATATGTAATATGTAACATCAGTTCAGAGAGGCTGTTCAGCAGATAGAGCAGGTCATCCACAAGCTCAGCGGTTTGATCCTCCTGCCTCATATGGAAGTTGAATCCCCAAATTGCACCCAATGGTCAGGCCAGCAGCTCGATGGTAGCTCGCCGCCATCAGTGTGTGATAAATGAATGGGTGACTACATAAATGCAGTCCATTTACCAGTTCTCATTAATTCATTTTAAAAATCATGCTTACCAGTAGCTCACATTATGGCAATATAACAACAATTTTAAGTATTTATTTTGATAGATTAGTGGCATTAACACCTTCTTTTTTTTCCCTTCTTGTCCCCACATAACTTATACTACCCATTAACTACACCACATAATAACAAAACACTCAGCAAATTATTTTCATACTTACAATGGTCTATTAAATGTCCATAACTCTACAAAAAGCCCTCAAAGAAACCTAAGTAGTTTTTCACAAGTCAAAACTATCATCCATATTTATCAGTGCAGTTTTCTTAATGCTTTTAAACTCATTTGTTTGCAGCTACAAAATATAAAGTATCTTGAATTAGCTTGTGTTACTTGCCAGGAGGTAAGTGGGCATCACAGTGCTGATAGGAGTCAGCATTAGGGCATAAATTATACACGGACTGTTTGGACTTGGCTATAAACATTCAGCGTCCGGCCTCCAAGGCGGGACAGTCCAGGCATAAAACTAATTGTACCATGCTCCTTCCTGTCAGCTGATGAATTAACTCCTACCTGATTATGCTCATTCGCTGCCGCTAAGCACTTCAGCGGCTCATTACGTTGCCACGTGCGTCACCCTGGGGACAGAATCATTTTGCATCCTGTCAAGATAACGCTAACATGATAAAACAAAAGGCAAACATGGCTGAAGAAGATGTGGGCAGTCAGTGCCCAGTTAACCACATGATTTTACATCATACTGAATATATGAATCAACAAACGTGAAAATACATGTAAAAGTTTGCCCTGATGATGTTAGAGGAAAGGTCATGGGGTTAAAAGAAATAAAAGAAATTATCGCATTGAAAGCAGCAAATTGTTGAGAGAATTTTTCTAGACCACAGGTGCAAAGTTGTTGAAGTCCTTGATGATGGTTTGTGTGATTTACGTTACGTCATTATCAAGTCTGAACTGATACTTCTGTTTACCTACATGTCGATTTCATCTGTATCTGACATTTAACAGCTATGAACAAATGTTAATCTGACACACATTTTTACAAGCTACTTGATCCAAATATTAAAGGTCTTACATCAAAAATATTACGTTTATAAGCTCAAAATATTGATATGATGAAGATGAACAGCACTGTGACGTGATCCACTAAATGGAAGATGTATTACTCTGTTGGAGTTATTGGAACTATAAAAACACTCAGCGGTGTCACAGAGCAGAGCAAACAAATGATCTTTGGCCGGCTGCAAAAAGCATTTTAACCAGACGACAGACAAGTTTAATGTTGTCCTTGTTGTCGAGTTATTCACAGCATTATAATTAATCAGTGACAGCTGATATAATCGACTGCCGCCGTTTGTCATTTTAAGCGGCAAATTTTATGATCAGCAGCAACTAAAAATGGAAAGCTGCTCCCTCAGTGTTTTGTACACTGCTCTTTGATAATGATATTTAAAGCACAGTAGGAAAGGATCTGTATTTGATTCTTTCTTTCAGTCAATATCAGTCCATTAAAATATACCCAGCTCAACATACAATACTGATCCTTATGATCAGCTCTGGACATTTCTACCAACTATATGAAAAGGAGATTTTATTTATAATAGTCAGGATAATTATAGCTTCCAGAATTATTTTTAGGCATCGCAAAATAGCTAAAGCTTCAGATATGAAATATAAATGAGTAATGCAATGGTAGAAAGAGCAAACTATGAGTCTCTTCTCAGTAGATCAAAAGGAGGTTTGGAAGATGGATTTCCATGAGGGACTTGTTCGGAGTTTGGAACACAAAAATCGACAAAGTGCCTGTCAAGGTTTTTCCTTCATAGCTGAGAACCTTCCTGCCAATGTGACAGGTGTTCCTTTCATTTAATTTTATTGTCATCACTCACCTTTTATTTTACCATGTTTTGTAATGTCTTCTCATATTTCTCCTGAAATGATAAAAGGGTGTACTCTGCTGCAACATACCAAAGTTTTCCTCTGAATTAATAAAAACTTCTGGGGATCACAAATATCCATACAACATTTCATGGCAATTAGGTCAGTAGATGTCATGATGTTGGGCTATGGACAAGTGTTGCATTAATGAATGGACCTGAGAAAAGATGCCACCAGGGTGACCTCAGCTTGGACTTAGAGACAACAAATGTTTTACAGAGAGCCTTTTTTACAAACTGGGAGTGTTAGGTATGAAAGATGAGGACAAGGAGATGTCCAACAGGGTGTCCCATGTTAACCAGTTTCTGTTGGGGAAAATTGATGAACTAGCCCTGCCAAATCACTAGTGACTGCGGTATCTGTCCATCAATGACTGAAGCTGTTTTAGTGGGGCCTGATGCTGGTAAACGTAATGTTTGTCAATCAATAATGGAAATACGTTGCTTTGAGAGAATAGTTGGACTTTCTGGGAATTACGAGACAAACAGACGCACACAATACAAGAAATAGACATAACCCCTACACATAACCCCTCGTAACACCACGACCTGTCATTTTTACCCTTAAATGTTCGGCTGGATGAAACAAGGAAGATATATCGTCTTAATGAGCTTCAGATGTGCTGGTAGGTGGATTTTTTTAACCTTAGGACAGAGCTAGTTAATCTAACTATTGAGTGACTTTAGCTTCATATACATTCAACAGACATTAGAGTGATATCGATCTTCCTAAAACTTTCAGCAAGACCACAAATAAGCATGTTTCCCAAAATGTCGAAGTGTGAAGCTGCACAGTTATGCGACATCCCCATTCTTTATCTTGCTCTCATATAACTCTAAATGGCTTGGTTGTGTTTCCCTACAAGGAAGCAGCCATCAGTATTCACAAACCTACATCTATTTGAATCACTACATGTGTGGGTCTGAAACTGGGCTAACTGTTGGTTCATTGGTTGCATTACGGAAAATGTAGGATCCACTGTTTTTGGAGCTCAACTCATACTAGTGTCTATGCGGCCCAATTTTTGACCGTTCTTTTTTAATCTCTGGCTTGTAAATCCCCCTAATGTGTGGAAGAATCCTTTTAATATCACACAGCTTTTAACTTAACTTTGTTACAAAAACGTAAACTCACAGTGAGATGACATATTAGGCCAACAGAGATGTATGTTTAAAGCTTTCTTGCTCTGAAGCCGACAGACATGATGCGTTATTGTTACTGCAAGGCTGATCCAATGATGGCAGTTCAGCCACAAAGCGTAACCATGACTTTAATAAAATAAGTATCTTCCTCCTCTTCAAATCAATGTGCATTTGCTGCTAAGCATCTCTCTGTGCTCTTTGCTATGTGCCTGACTACTCTCCTGTAAAGCCCACAGCTACCACTTAGCCTGTCCAGAAGAGTAGAATATCTATCAGTATTATGAAACCAAACCTTTGATCAAAGGATTTGGGATTATCAAGAACTTGCAATTTAGAGTTAAAAAGAGGCAGCTGATAGGTTGAACTGCTAAAACCGTTTCAGCTGACAAAGTAGATAAGGCTCAAGAGGAGTGCTGGGAAGAAATACACTATACCAGTTCCATAGTATTTATTGTGTGTGTGTGTGTGTGTGTGTGTGTGTGTGTGTGAACCTTGAGACATTTCTGCAATAAGGCAGACTGTCTCTGCTTTTCCCCATTTAACATCCCAGTGTCTTCCAGCAAACAGGCAAAATGAATGATTTCCATCAAGATTTACTTCAACTGTAATTGGTAGGAAACCTTATTAAGATCCAGATGATGCGTCTTTCTTTTCAGTTATTGCCCAAGCATAACCACTTGCTGAGCATATAAATATCCACAGAGATCAAAGGAACTGTTAAAAGAGCTGAGAGAGACACACAGAGCACGCTCACTTTTCTAAATGCCACATTTGAAGGCGTAGCAATAGAGAGGATCTCGACACCCTGTCGCCGAGGGGGATGGAAGCAAGAAAGAGCAGTCCTCTTATTTATTGATTGTCTTAAACTGTTCAAACTGGGAAGAAATGCAAATGTGTGGGGCAGGGCTTGGACCTCTATGACGTAGCTAATTAGTGCTGTTCAGATTGTGCTGGGGGGCAGGCTGCTGGTCCATCACAGCGATACACAACACAGTATCACAGCAGTTCATGAATTAGTCACAAAGTTTAATCTATAGGATTTGTGTATATGGGCGGGATTTTTCAGCACGTCAGCGCGCCTATATTTCATGCCTGCACCACATGTCTTTGAGTGAACATTTATGAGCCGTGCAAGAGCCGCAGGGAGGAGGACGTGGTGGATAGCAGGCGGTCAGCGTGCAGGACTGTGACAGCAGTATCCAGGCTTTAAGTTCACGCTGTGATTAGGTTTAGGCAACAAAAGCACTTTGGTTAAGGTAGAAAATGCTAAATGTAATTAATAGGATTCACTTTGGTTAAGATTAGAGAAAGATTGTAATTTTGGTTAAATGAAAAATATAATGATTAATGATGAAATAGTCATTTAATCCGTAGGATTTGTGTACATGGACCTGAATTTTCCATTTCATGGACAATGGACAATTTGTGCCAATGAACCTTTCTTAAATCTGTACTTGAATTCTATATTTTTCATTCTGCAACTATTTCACAAACTACCATGATACTGGGTTTCAGTATACCGCGCCGGGTAAAAGCTGGAAGGCAAGGGGATGAAAGGGGAAAGAGCGAGGGAGAAACTGACCCCGCCTTTAGTTACTGTTGCTCATCAGGCTTTTCATTCTGACAACAATTGGTTTTCCAGTTTCACACAGAAGTAGATGAAGGCAGGCCTCTCGTTTCTACGACTGGCTACCATCATTTTTTTCGGCTGATGTCTAACAGGTAATGTGCGTCAGGTTAACCGTCCTAGATGAGCTTGTGGCATGCTAAGAGTTTCCAATTAAAATCAAACACAAAGTGTTTTGTAAATGATTTTTAAAAAAAATTCCAGACTCTGAATAAACCACATAATATTCTTAGTACAGCTCTGTGCTTACAGTTACAGCAAAGTTGCAGTTCTAAGCGATGGTTGGACGGCGGCTGTTGGAGTGAAGGGGTTAAGCGAATGCTCAATTGACCGAGCAAGGCCGGAAAAATATATCCACAATCAGAGGAGGGTGGGTGGGCTGAGCTCCAGCCTTCAGGGCTCCTCAGCTACAGCGTCCTGATAGTCTTCTCATTATAGCAACGTGGCAACATCCACCCCTTCTTTGGCTCCCCAGCTGGGGACAGTAATGAAAAATATAATTCAGCTCCTTACAATAAATAGAGCCGCTAGTTGAAGCAGGAAGAAATACATGTACTTGTGCCTCCTGCTGGGATCTCTTTTCAAAATGTGTTAAGGTACACTGGTGATGCACACGATAAGCACTGAGGCTTTGTTTGGACGTGTATGTGATGATGCCTGTTTCACATTGGCGCAAAGAATGCCTGTTGTATTTTAGCCAGACTGCTGATGATATGGATTAGCTGTCCCTCTCTCTGTGCCCAGCTTTCTCGCTTTTCCCATCTTTCTTGATCACACACACACACACAACACACGCACAACACACACACCTCTGTTTTCTGCCCGCCGTCTTCCCAGCGCATGCGGCCCTCTGGCTCACTGTGGATTATAGCTCTCTCACGGCTATCATGATCTTACACAAACAACATTTGTCAGCTCATTTATCACTGTTCCCCTCCGGTTGTCCACTCTCGTCTATTCATCTACGCTCTATTTCTGCATCCCTGCCTCCAGGGTGAAAATGCACGTTACCTCCACAACTGAAAATAACCCCCAAAAGTCCCCTTTGATATTTGCGCAAATCTGCAAATGTCAACGGCGATAATTGATGCTTGACTGACT